>JACYFF010003369.1:48461914-48492841 GCA_017589665.1 Selenicereus undatus
TTTTTATTTTTAATTTTTAATTTTCAATTTTTAATTTTTAATTTTTTAAATTTCTTATTTTACACTTTTTTATTTTATATTTTTTATTTCCTAATTTTTTTTTTATTTTTTAATTTTTATTTTTTTATGTGTTTATTTTTTATTTTTTATGTTTTAAATTTTATGATTTATTTTTTTAGTTTTATTTTTTTTTCTTTTTCATTTTCATTTATTTTTTATTTTCTATTTTTTTATTTTTTATGTTTATATTTTTTTATTTTTTTATTTTTGTAATTTTGTATTTTTAATTTTTATTTTTTTAAATTTATTTTTTCTTTATTATTTTTTAATTTTAGTTTTTATTTTTTTTTATTTTTATTTTTTATTTGTATTTTTTAATTTTATTTTTTACTTTGTACTGTTTATTTTGTTAGTTTTTAAGTTCTTTATTTTTTTTTAAATTTTCTATAATTTTATGTTTTTTTTGTTTTTGTGTTTTTATTTTTCTATTTCTTAATGTTTATTTTTTTACTTCTTGTTGTTTAATGTTTATTTTTTATTTTTTATTTTTCATGTTTTTATATTTTATATTTTATTTTTTATTTTCATGTTTTTATATTTTATATTTTATATTTTATTTTTTCATTTTTTATATTTTATGTTTTATTTTTTATTTCTAATAATAAAGAAAAAAATAAATTTAAAAAATTAAAAATGAAAAATACGATATTAAAACAATAAAAAAATAAAAAAGGTAAACATAAAAAAAAAAACAATAAATGAAAATGAAAAAGTAAAAAAAATAAAATGAAACTAAAAAAATAAAACATAAACCATAAAACATAAAAAATAAAAAATAAAGACATAAAAAAATACAAATTAAAAAATAACAAAAAAATTGGGAAATAAAAAATAAAAAATAAAAAAGTATAAAATAAGAAATTTAAAAAATTACAAATGAAAAATTGAAAAATAAAAATAAAAAAAAAAAGAAATAAGAAATAAAAAAAAAGAAAAAAGAAAAAAGAAAAAATAAAAATAAAAATAAAAAAATTTTTTAAAAAAATTCAAGATTAAAAACTTAAAAAATAAGAAATAAAAAATAAGAAATAACAAAGAAGAAATTAAAAAGCTAAAGAATAAAAAATAAAAATAAAAAATAGTAAAATAAAATAAAATAAACATAAAAAGTAAAAAAAATAAAAAATAAAAATAAAAAAATAAAAAATAAAAAATAAAAAATAAAAAATAGCAAGCAAAAATTTCACAAAATTTGGATAACTTCATAAATTATCAAACATTAATTACGTTCTCATTATTTTAACCCATTTCAATCCACCACATAAAAAATATACCACTTTCAACCAGCTTCAACCAGCTTCAACCAACATCAACGTGTTTCAACCTATTTCAGCTCACTTCAAAAAAAAAAAATACCAACTTCAACCTACCTTAACCCACCTCAACCTACTTCAACATACTTCACCCTTTTACCCACCCAATTTACCCACGAAAACAACAGGCCCTAAATCTCACATGATACTTTACAAATTATTAAAATTATGAAGGGGTTGGATTGAAGTTGGTTGAAGTAGGTTGAGATAGGTTGAAGTAGGTTGAAGTTGGTATTTTTTTTCAAGTGGGTTGAAGTAGGTTGAAATAGGTTGAAGTGGGTAAAAATGGATTGACCCACGAAAAGAACAGACCCTAACCATGAGAATTGGGCTAGGTGAAGTGGGAATTGACCCAATAGGAGAGGTAATAGGTTGAGTGGTGGCGTTGGGCTAGTTGGGTTAGACAATGGGCTCGTAGGCTACAAGGTGAGCAAGGGTGAGGAGGGGACAGGCTGGACTTTGTTAGTGGGCAAGGATGCGCTTGGCAACTCGGGTAAGGGAGTAGGGAGTGGGGAGTGTGGGCTGGCCATAGAGGTTGTTGGGCCCAACACATCACAAGGTCTAGCACTTGGAGTGGGCTGTGACACTTCAACAAGAGACTCCATGGAGGAATAGGTAGTACGGAACAGTGTGGAGCTTGAATGATACAAAAATTCAAGAAAAGGAATTTCATGTTCATGGAAGACTACATATCTACTTTTGTAAATACGACCCAATAGGAACAAAAATTTTATAACCTTTGTAATGGGGAGCATAACCAAGGAAAATATGAGTTGATCTTGGTGCTAATTCATTAGTAGAAGTTGTCGAAAAATTTGGGTAACAGGTACAATCAAAGGTTTTGAGAACATTGAAATCAGGAGATTTTCAAAACAACTTTTCAATAGGTGATTTGCCTCGAAGATTAGGTGTTGGAAGTCGGCTAGCAACAAACATTGCAATGTGAATAACATCTACCCAAAAAGTGGCAGACATGTGGGCCTTAATGAGAAAAGCCCAAGTAATCTCATTAAGGTGATAATGCTTCTGGTCAACAACACCGTTTTGTGCCTAAGTATCAAGACAAGATTTTCGAAAATAAATTCCATGGTCTAAAAAATGAGCACTAAGAGAAGTATTATCAAATTCACACCCACATCACTTTGGAACATTTTTATTTTAGAATTAAATAGATTTTCTACCAACTTCTGAAAAGCAGAGAAGCTAGGAAAAACGTCTGATTTGCTTTTCAGTGGATAAATCCATGTGTACTGAGAAAATTCATCCAATATAATACCGATAACCCATGTTAGAAAGAACAAGAGATTGCCATAAATCAGAATGGATTAATTCCAAAGATTTTTGACAACGATGTTCCCACTAACTGAAAAGGTAATCTATGAGAATTTGCAAGTTAACATAAGTTACAAAAATAATTGGAAATGAAACTAAATTCCTATTCCGAAGAAGAGAAAAAATCCTAACTCCACAATATCCAAGATGATGATGCCATGAAATTATAGGGTCTATAATTGTGGCAGGAGCCGAAGGGGAAGAACTAGGAATAGCTAAGGGGTAGACATTGCCAGTTGTTGAAGCATGCAAAAGGATGTTACCTGAGGTTTTGTCCTTGATATAAATAGAAGAGTTGTCAAACACAACAATGCAATTGTTATCTTAACACAGTTGTTTGACAGATAATAAATTGTGTTTTAAAGATGGCATATGCAAAACATTTTTAAGAATAAGAGGGTTAGTAACTATAGGAACACTTAAAGACCCAATATGTTTTATTGGGAAAAGCAAACCATTCTGAACCTGAACTCTATCAGTTCATTATAAATAGTCTTTGCGTCTAAATTACCTTTATTAGGAGTCATGTAAGAAACGACAGTTGAATCAAGATACGAAATTGATTCGCTGGCGTTGATGGCATGAAGGTAGCAAAAGTAGGAAATGAGGAAGTTTGAGAGGGGTTGTAACGTTGTGGGCAACCTATAGCTACATGCCCAGGGGCAAAACAAATATGACAAATAGCATTAGGGTGTGAACCTAAGACCCCTTATGATGAATTATCACTTGTAAAAAAAAAAAAACGTTAGTAAGAGATGGAGATGAACACTGAATACTAGATCATGAAAAAGCAGTATTACCATAGCCATTCCCTTTAGAGGTATTCTTGCTGGCAAAATGATGTTAATTCTTTGTAAAGTTGTGATTGCCACGCCCTTGATTCCTTTAACCCTTCTAATTGTTATTTTTACCTTTTCCTTTGTTACCACCAGTGCCATTAACTCAATCAAAGGTGTTAGATTGCAACACCTTGCTTGACTCAGAAGAGGTAATCAAGGTAGCCAAAGCTTGATTGAACACCAAAAAGTTCTTTGGTTTTAAGAAACTTTTGAATTAGTTTGGAACAAAGATAATCAAAGGTAATTAGATTGGTGTCATAGGATGAAAGGGTGGTCACCAAAGTATGATAATATTCATCCAAACTATTCAGCGTCAATTGAACTAAATCAATGTTAGGAATAGGAGTACGACTAGAGGCAAGGGAGTCAGCTATGTGTTTAATGCTCTATAGGTAATCCTCCATACTCCATTTAGGATCTTTAGACAAATTAGATAAAGTTCTCCTAAGATTCATGGTTCGAGCAGGACTAGCAGTATTAAACCGCTGAGAAATTAGATAAAGTTCGCCTAAGATCCATGGCTCGAGCAGGACTAGAAGTATTAAATCACTGAGAATGGCATTCCCAAATCCGCTTAGAATTAATCAAGTCATGAACCTCAGTTAATAATTCAGGTGATATAGTGGCAAATAACCAAGATCAAATGAGTTGATCCAATCGTAACCAAATTAAGTAAAAGGGATGGGGATGTTGGACACCATTAAAATCAAGAATATAAGTAGTCGAAGTCTCAATCATACCATCAAAGAACCCGCTTGATTGTTGAGGAACAAGAAAAGCTACAAACTGAGTGCACCAAGAGAGGAAAACTTCAATGGCAGTGAGCATAATAGTGATAAAATTCTTAACATTAAGGGAGAAGATGCTCGGATGTATGGGAGGCAAATGAGAGACAAGGGAGAACCACGAAGGAGGTTCCACTAGGAAAGACGTGGAGGATGCCGAGAAACTAGCGGTTGGTCTGGGCAGTGAGGATGCCGAGAGGCCATTGTTTGGTCTTGGCAGTGAGGATCCGAAGGCAACAGGGCTAGGCATCAATCTTGGCATGGTGTGAGAAAGTATTGACCACAAAAAAGGAGTGCCCATGCTGTATAGAAGCGTAGAATCTGCTAGCATAGGGGTGGAAAAACCATGCGGCTGCAGGGTAAAACCAATGAATGGTGGTGGTAGAGGCGATGGAGGAAGGAAGATTGAGGTACCGACGACAGAAACAGGAGGCGTGGCTATGGTACTCATCGTCGGATTGCTCGGGGATGAGACTCTTATTGCTTGTCCCCTCTTTTCACATGGTCGTTTGGGGGGAGGTTAATATTCAGGGATTACAAAAATTACATATTTGTCCTCTGTATTCTATTGGTGTCCTTCCCCCCTACCTCCAACTCTTTCTTTTTGGTCAAGTCTCTCTGTGTGAAACTCATATTGGTTATCCCCTCTTTTTATATTGTCGTTTAGGGGGAGGTTAATGCTACGAGGAGCTTATTAGAAGTTGCATCCACATTATAGCATGGCCTGAAAAGTGGGTTAGTGGGGAATGATGTCTCAGGTGTGAGAGTCTATTAGTAAACCTAAAAGTTAAATTATCAGCCCAACGATAGCAAATTAACTTGGAGTGGCTCCACGTTACTGTTCCTCCATTTTCCTCCACATCTCTTTAATTGAGTAAGCCTTGTGTCATAGACTGCTCTAGTGTGTCTCAAATTTGCCTATATTTTTGGAAAGTCTTTTCTAGAGTGTTCCATAGTGTTCTATAAGGTTATAGACTTATGTAGTCCAATAGTTGCCCCCAGGTGCTATGTGTGTAAATAATTGTGAACACAAGTGAAACACGAACTTTCCCTTATTAGTCCACTACCATTGTTCGATTTTTTTTTAGCATATCATAATGGATGAGAGATGTGTTTCTCAAGGAGCATCCAGTCGACGCATGGTCTAACTTATCGATGTTCTTCTTCTTAGAAAGCCTTACTATTTCTCCTCTATTAGACTCTAGAGTCACTTGGGCAAGATAGAAAAGATCAAGAAGGGACGCTCTCCAACTCATACAATGATAAGAAAAGTTGCATAAACGTTTGCAGAGATTATGCAAGCTTTTTTAATGCCGTGGTTCTTACAAATGTTAACACGGAGTCTAATAGGGATGAAAAATTCCAGGTTGCCCAACATTTTATCTGCCCTTCACAAACTTCTCACTCTAAAGAGAAATTGGGATATAGATTTTAGGTTTTGAGTACGAGCTAGGTTAATGACTGGTGTTATTAAATGGACTAAGCATATCTTGAAATACTTTGAGTATACTCTTGAATTGGTAGACATACATGTAGAGCATGTGGAGAGCATTTTGTGAACTTTAGGGTCCTTTATTAAGCATTCTCCATCATGGAGCTCATCTAACCTTTATGATTTGGAGAGGATTGGTGGTCTACCAATCCAATGAGATTGATATGAAGAACTGTTACCTCATATTGAAGATTTATTGGTTGATGAAAAATTTTCATGAATAGTTTCGGAGAGACTTTGCATTCATGCTGAGCTCATAAAAGTAGCCATGTCTATTTGGAGCTACTGATTGAATAGTTTTCATATAGAGGAATTGATCTGGGGTGCTTTTGGTAAAGATTCTAAAAAAGGAAATTATCAAACCATCCACGAGTGTCACAAAAAGGTTGTCTTTAAACTTTAAATGTCATACGCATAGGGGAGCTTGTTGCTTTCTTTGCTTTTTGATTGAGTCATATTGTCTTACAACATGATAACTAAGTGATCAGGCCAGAGACTTTAAACATATCAAACATTGAAGGGTGAATGTCCATTTGGAGCTCAGTACATGCATTCCTGTATTGTTAAATGATCATTTAAACATTGATTGGGCACACTTTGCAATTCATTTTAATTTAAAACAGGGAATGAGATGAATGTAAAAATGCATTGCTAGTTATTATCTGGTAATGAACCCCTGAGAACTGACACAGTATATAGATAGGTGTACACCTGCCAAGCCGATCAGGGGACCTGGCTTGAGGCTGTGCGGGTAACTTAAGGGTGAGTGTCCTAAAGTTGATAACTGATGGGGTCACTAGTTATGCGATAAATTATTGATTAAACTGATTCATTGATGTGCACACCAAAACATTATAATTTTGATAAATACGTTCTGATTTCTAAATATATAGGCAATGAATGTACCTGGGATTTTTAATACAATCTCACTGGATAATATTTATGCACAAAAGAAAAATGATAGACTAGGCCGCAATTCTGTTTCAAAAGCGTCATTGTAGATATACGTAGTAAGTAAATAATTCTCATTCTCAAAACTGGTGACTTGAATAGAAATGGATTACAAAAGCGCACTCAGGCTTCGATGAGTAAATATAAGATAGGTTACATTAATACGATACAAAACTAAATAAATTATGGTAATTTAAACCAAGGTAAGATAATTTAGAGTAAAATGTACCAAGGCAAACAATTTAGGTTATAAAGTAGAGGCTTAATAGTTGTAATGGCAAATAATTCACATGTTTGACCCCTGACCTCAAATTGAGACCTCAACCCCCAATATGAAAAGCTCAAGAAGTCGTACAAAACTTTCATTTATAGAGCAAAACACAATTACCACCACACGACCTCTAAAATTGGGCTTAAACAAAATCATGCAACAGATCCAACTTATTTTGTGCAGTCTCCGTAAATCAGTCATAACTCTATCCACAAGCCTCAGAATTAAGTAATTCTAGAGATTATTGAAAGATAACACATTGAGATATCTACCCACAAAAAAATCATAATTTTTTGAAGTACTAATCAATACCAGTTTATTCCCAAAATGACACCTATTTTGGGTCGTTTACAGCCTTAATGCACATATTTTCAATCTTTTTCTTCACTTCAACTCTAAAAAAAAAAAACTCATATAAACTCACTTACTTATATTATCAATCTAAACAACTTCTTTTAGTCATTTTTGGGACTTTTCATAATCTACCAAATTTGATAAAACTCATGTAACATCATTCTTTAAGTCCGTAACCCCTCCAACCTCCAATTACTACCTTATTTACTTCAAATAACATACTTGATTCAAGAATCAAATTAAATAATGCATGGTCATAAAACCCCAGGTTAAGTCCATTTCATATGTACATTCAAAGTCATCCAAAACCACTTTTCACAACATCATAATCACTTTTCATGCCAAAGATTACAAAAATTAAATCAAAACTCAAAGTTCATCATTATAAACTGCAAATTTGCATGATCATATATGATCTCAATTCTTGCATGTTTCTATACTTAACCAACTCAATAAAACATCAAACTAACACTTGTTTATATCAAGATAATATGATCTATAATCAAATCCAAGTGAAACCCCAAAAGTAAACATGATTGAGATGGGATTTTACCTCACTTAAGCTTGAATATATGAAGATGGAGGTGGTGTCTGGTGGTGGTTGGAGTTGGGGGTAGCAGCTGGTGGTGCAAGGGGTGGTCGCTAGTTGTCTGGTGGTGGCTAGGAGTGGTGGCAGCACTGGCTAGGCAGGAATGGGGGGTGGGGTGGTGGGGCAGCCATGGTGTGTAGAAAGAGGACGAAGAAGTGAAGTTGGATTTTTATTCTTTTTAGTTGGTTGATATTTTTTCCTGGCTTGCTTGCTTTACTTGGCTGATACATAACCTCCAAAAAATAGCTTTTTATTAATTATTATTAGGCATAAATGACGGTAATTAGCTAAATTCAATTATATGAACTTGTTGGGCTTCAAATTGGGCCTAAATGAATTGAGCTCGAAAATAAAACACTACGTTACAAATTTTTTTTTGCGTAGCTCGGAATTAAATTTTCTTGATGTCATGAAAAATAATTTCATTTGTTAACCATAATTGTCGAGGCCTACTATCAATCTTCCCAAAATTTTACGATAACAAAAACCCGAATTGCAAAGTGGGGGCCCAAATGAATTATCCCTAATCGGAATAATGAAATGTGATAAATAAGTGCGAGGAAATTAATAACAAGACTTAATTAAATAAATAAACATGATTTAGGCTCGGCTTATTACAGCCTTCCCCCGTTAAAGCATTTCGTCCTCGAAACTTATGAACTTTGTCAAAACATGCAAGATTATCTCAAATAGGCGTGGGTACTTGGTTTTCATTTCATCTTCAGTTCCCCAAGTGACATCTGAGGAGGTATGATTTGTCCAGAGCACTTTGACTAGGGGTATCTGCTTGATGTGCTGTTGTTTAATCCTGTGATCTGGTATCTGGACTGGATGTTTTTCATACACTAGATTCCCTGTGAGTCTGTGACCTCAATGGGCTCCATTAAGATCGCATGGTCAAGATTTGGAATGTACTTTCTGAGTTGTGAGACATGAAACACATTATGTACGTGTTCGAGTTCCACAGGTAGATCCAGTCAGGTAAGCCATGAGATTTAGCTTTTCAATAATTTTATATAGCCAAATATATATGGGGCTCAGTTTGCCTCGTACTCCAAATCTCCCGATAGCCTTGGTTGGTGAAACTTTCAAAAAGACCTTATGGCCTACCTGAAACTCCAGAGACCTTCTTTTATCAGCATAACTCTTCTGACAGCTCTGGGCAACCCGACTATCTCTCAAATCTTCGTTATTGTTTCAGTGGTTTTCTGAATCAAGGTTTGGGCCCAAAGTAAATGCCTCATTGATAAGTCCTTGAAGTGTACTCTATTTTGAGGTCATTTTGTGCCATTTTTAGGGAGAATTATGTATTTTATGATATATTATGCACTCCTTTTTCTGTTTTAGACTCGGATATGATTCTTTTCTGTGTTTTGCAGGTTTTTAAACCATTTCACCCCAAATTTGATCATAAATGAGTGTAGCTTTACCTCCACAGACACCCCCAAGTCACTATGCCCATAGAAGGAAGAAAGAACTTTAGAATATTGAGACAGAGCTCACTACAGACGGTCCGCGGTAAAGGCTACGATTTGTGGTAAGACCATAACTGCAAACCTGTTTGTTTTCCTTTAAAATGTGGCTGAGGTTGATCAAGTTCTTCTTTAAATAGGGCCATTTCGCAGTAGATTTGAGAGAGACACAGCAAAAGAGAACTCTTAGGACCTGTTCTTTTCGTGGGTCAATTGCAATTTACCAACCTCAAACCACTTCAACCTATTTCAACCTACTTCAACCCACTTGGAAAAAAATATCAACTTTAACTTACCTCAACCCACTTCGACCAACTTCAGCACACCCCTTCATAATTTTAATAATTTGTAAAGTATCATGTGAGATTTAATCATTCGTGTACCAAAAGGTTCACTGTACTGCTTTTTTTGTAAATTATCGTACTTTGGAATTCTTTTATTTTTGTATTTTTTTGTTTTTTATTTTTAAATTTTTAATATTTAATTTTTTGTAATTAATTTTATATTTTTAATTTTTAATTATTAAATTTTTATTTTTAATTTTTTAATTTTTAATTTTTAATTTCTAATTTTTTTCTTTTTTAATTTTAAAATTTTTTGTTTTTTGTTTTTTTAATTCTTTAATTTTATATTATTTTATTATTTTATATTTTGTATTTTTATTTTTGTTATCTTTTTATCTTTTTATTTTTTTATTTTTTTTTATTTCTTATTGTTTTTCTTAATTTTTTTATTTAGAGTTTTTTATTTTTTATTATTTATTTATTTGTAATTTTTAATTTTTAATTTTGTGTTTTTTGTTTTTTAATTTTTTAATTTTTAATTTTTTAATTCTTATTTGTTATTTTTTATTTTTTATTTAGTATTTTTTATTTTTTTGGAATTTTCTGTAGCTTTTGTTTGAAATAAAACTAAAATGATAAAAAGTTAAAAAATAAATACAAAAAATTTTAAAAATATGAAAATTAAAAAAAATGAAATATAAAAATAGAAAATTTAAAATTAAAAATAAAAAAAAACTAAATACAAAATATAAAAAATAAAATTAAAAAATTAAAAGTTAAAAAATTAGAAAATAAAAAATAAAATTAAAAAATTAAAAAATTAAAAAAATTAAAAATTGAAAAATATAAAATACAAAAATTAATTTTTTTGTTTTAAAAAATAATAAATAAAAAAATAAAAAATAAAGAAATAAGAAATAAAAAATTAAAAATTAAAAATTAAAAAATGAAAAAATAAACAATAAGAAATAAGAAATAAAAAATTAAAAAAACAAAAAAAAATGAAAAATAAAAAACAAAAAAATAGAAAATAAAAAATAAAAAATAAAAAACAAAACATAAAAAAAAGAATAAACAAAATTTTACAAAATTTTGATAACTTTATAAATTATCACACATTAATTACATTCTCATTATTTTAACTACTTCAACCTACCGCATAAAAAATATACCAACTTCAACTCATTTCAACCTACATAAGCCCACTTCAACCCACTTAAAAAAAAATAAATCAATTTCAACCTATCTCAATACACCTCAACCTACTTTAACCTATTTCTAGTTTTTCCATTCATTTCCATTTTCTAAGTTTAGCTTTAGATTTCTAGTTAGCTTTGCGTATAAGTTGTGAAGAAGTGCTTACTATTTGGAGCCCTTACAAAGTTGGTAGCCCTTGTAGGGTGATGCGTGAGCCTTGAAAGAACTCAAGAAATGGACTTGATTCGCAATTTGAACTTTCTTGGCTTGAACTCAGTAATGGAGTTGGAACCGAAATAGGATGATATGAAAGGAATAAAGGACAAGCCATCACCCAAGCTGATTTGGGAATCCACCCTCCAAATCCTAAAGGCTAGGCCACTAGATTTAGATTAAAGGAATCCACTGTAGTTAACAATCTACTTAGATAGATTAAAGAGAGATTTGAGAGTGTTTGAGTTAAAACTCGATATTAAAGGTTTTCATTGATCAATGGTGTCTTAAACAAGCTACCTAGTAGGCATATATACACGTTCATAAGCTAGCATGGATGGAACCAGGCACCTAAGCTTAAGTAACCCGACTTAGCTGAACTGTTTCGTAAAACAGTTTTAGCTTAAACTAATCAAGAGTATGAGTGTGACTAATACAGTCTGTTTAGAACTAATCAAGGCCTAAAACATGATTGATTAACCTTAAATAATCCACTTGCACATGCTGGAGAGAGAAAAGGTAGGCTGTAGGTTGTGCTTTTTGGTTGGCCTATCCGGAAGTAAGTGGCTGGTCATATATCCTCCCATTAGCCAAGTGGGCCACCAAAGCTGCAATTCAGGTGATGATGATGTTCTTGGAGGTTCAAGCAGCAAGGAAAGCAAGCTATCAGGTGAGAAAAGCCTCTTGACTAAGGAAACCGTCAAGCAAAGTCAAAATAATTTGTTTCAGCTAAACGGGCCCCGGTTGAACACTGAACTTGATCAAGGTAAAACCCAATCCTCCACTTGATCTAGAACTTATTTCCATGCATCATCTGGATCCTTGGGATGTTAATGATTCTCCCAAATAGAAAAATTAGGCCTAAATCAAGTTTAGGTGGGTTAAACAACTAGAAACTTGAATCGAGTCTAGAATAGTCCCCAATTACAATGGTTGACAAAATACAGTTGGAATCCTATGAAGAATTGCTCATGATTTGGATTTCTCTTCATGAATTGATACCTTAGGATTTTGGCTATCATCCTGAGTAAAAACATTGACACTAAATCAGCTCTTGGTATAAGAACAAAGCTAATTTCCAAAATGGGTCAGAATAAAGCCCAGACTGCAATTGTGAACAAAATGGAGCTGAATCACCATGATGAACTTGTCATGATTTTGATTTATTTTCATGGATTGAATCCTTAGATGTTGGATATCATCCCAAGTAAAAATATTAGCGCTAAATCAGGTATTAGATGGTGGTTTCACCTAATCTTCCAAGACGGGTTAACCGGACCTTCCCGGTATACCTTCACTGTTTTGGACCAATGCAGCAAAATACCTATGGTATAGGCCAAAACTGAGTTTCCCCACTGATAATAGACTTCTTAGGGAGTCCAAAAAAGTAGGAATTTCCCATAGGAGGTCTTGGAAACTCCCAGAATTATGCCATCCAAAACAGTGCTTAATTATGAGAACAAGGCTTGGATTTGGCTAGGTGTAATCTGGTTACCTTCATCTCCTTGACCTTGGCTGGTACCTTGGCCGGTACCTTGGCCTTGATTTGGATCTTAGGAGCCCTCTTGTGTGTCATGCTCTGCATCAAAGGATCCCTAATCGCGCTAAGTTTTCTTCTCTCAAACTTTGTTTAGTTGTTGTTATTTTAAGTATGTGTGGGTAGTTTTCTCAATCTAGGGATTGTTAGCCAAGTATTGATGTTGGAATCTCCCATTTTTATTTAATTGTGCTTGTTCTTGATTGGAATTGGTTGAATTCTATCTTATGTGTGAAATTATTGTGGGCAATTTTGGCTAAATTTACTTGCTAATTCTAAACAGTTGCATGAAGGATTGAAAGGCAAGGCTTGCTATTTGATTGATGGGATAGGAGTTGACTTAGCAATACTTGAGAAAGGTTCACATGTTAAGAGGATCTTTAGCCATAAAAAATCTATAACTTAGAGTAAACAAGGACATTTGAAAGAATGACAATCGGTTAGTTTAGGCAATTCAGTTTATTTCGAGAGAAAAGATTGAATTCTAAATACGATTGCACCCATTTTAATCTCCCATTATAGATCAAGTGCATGCTATATTCCATTGATCCACATCTTTACTAGGTAAAACAAATCCCTAGGTATTTTAAATTGATTGAATTTTCCAATTAGATTATAGCACCGTTCAAACTCTCAATTGAAATTTGCTTGCTTAACACTTTTATTGGACAAATCTCAATATACTACAATTGGTCTCTATGGGAGCGATATCTTTTCTAAACTATAACATCCGTGCACTAGCGGGTGTAGCTCACTCATCTAGGTCACTCCAACACAAATGGTTCTGCATTTCCTTCCAGATAGAGCCTCAAACAGGGCTATTTTAATGGTGGATTGGTAACTATTATTATAAGAAAATTCCACCAATGGTAAGTCATGTTCCCACTTTCTTTGGAACTCTAATACACAAGATCTTAAAATGTCTTCTAAAATTTGATTCACTCTCTTTTGGTGTGCCCATCTGTTTCAGGATGATAAGAGCTACTAAGATTTAATTTGATTCCAAAGGCTTTTTGTAGCACTTGCCAAAAAAGAGCTTGAAATCTCTGATCTCTTTCAGACGCTATATTTAATGGAATCTCATATAATTGTACTATCTCCTTAACATACAAATGGACTAGTATTTCAACTCCCCAAGTATTGCAAATTGGCAGAAAATGGGCAGATTTAGTGAGTTGATCAACTATTACCCAGATGACATTCTTCTTTGAAGCAGAAAGAGGTAATCCCATGAAGAAATCCATTGAGATGGAGTCCCATTTCCAAGTGGGAATTCTAAAGGTCGTAGTTCACCCACAGGACGCTAATGCTCAGCTTGAACCTTCTATCAAATAAGACACTTGTCTACATACTCTGCGACTTCTCTCTTCATGTTATTCCACCAGAAATATTTCTTACGTCTTTATACATCTTGGTGCCTCCTGGATGCACTAAGTATCAGGTGTTATGAGCCTCCTCTAAGATCTTCTTCCTTAGTTCCTCATTTTGGGTACACCTAGGCGATTATGAAACCGCAAGGCCCCATCTTCATGTATTGCAAACTTAGGCAACTTATCTTTATCAAGATTTTGCTTTATTATTTGGAGCTCAGGATTACTTTCTTAGTTCACTCGAATTTCCTCCATTACGGAGAGCTATAAGGTAAGTGTTGACAACTGAACACTTGCTTTCCCATGCGACACTAATTGAATACCCAGTTGCTCATGCTCTCTTAAAAGGTTCAACTGTGCAATCACTACAATGTTCAAGCTATGTTATGCCTTCCTACTCAGGGCATCTGCCACAGCATTTGCTTTTCTTGGGTGATATTGAATATGCAAGTCAAAATTCATAAGTAATTCAAGCCAACGCCTTTGTCTCAAATTAAGCTCTTTTTGAGTGAAAATATACTTCAAGTTTTGATGGTCCGCAAAGATCTTACAGGGTACTCCATATAAGTAATGTCTCCAAACTTTCAATTCGAAGGCCACAACTGCCCGCTCCAAATCGTGGGTGTGGTAATTCTTCTCATAAGGCTTGAGCTGTCGGGAGGTATAAGCTACCACTTTATCTTCTTGCATTAGGACATAACCCAACCCATTCTTCAATGCATCATTGTAGAAGGTGTACTCCTTGCCTTTTACTCGTAAAGTGAGGATTTAGGCGGTAGTTAATCGCTACCTTAACTCTTGAAATGCCCTGTCACACTTCTCTGTCCACTCAAACTTAATGTCTTTCTTCAACAAATTAGTCAAGGGGTAGGCTATTTTCAAAAAATCCTTCACAAACCTTCTATAATAGCCAGCTAAGCCTAAAAAACTTCCATTCTCAATGATATTGGTGGGCCTTGGCCACTCCATAATTGTTTTCACCTTCTGGGGGTCAACTTTAATCCCTTCCATGGAGGCTACAGGCGCAAAAAATACCGCTTCTTCTAACCAAAATTCACACTGCTTCAATTTGCTATACAATTGATGTTCCTTTCAAAGGTATGCAACACTGTCCTCAAATGAGCAATATGGTCATCCCTATCCTTTCAAAATGTCATCTATGAACAACACCACGAACTTGTCTAAATAGGGTTTGAGAATTCTATTCAAGAGATCCATAAAGGCCACGATGGCATTAGTCAAGCCAAAGGGCATCATCGAGAACTCGTAGTGACCATACCTGGTCCTAAACACAGTTTTGGGGATGTCTTCAGGTTTAATCCTAAGCTAATGGTATCCATACCTCAAATCAATTTTGAAAAAGGCTCATGTTCCTTGAAGTTGATCAAATAAATAATCTATTCGAGGTAAAGGATATTTATTCTTGATGGTAATCATGTTCAACTCTCTATAATCAATACATAACCTCAAGTTTCCATCCTTTTTGTTTACAAAGAACACTGGGGCACCCCATGGAGGAACACTTGATCTGATAAATCCCTTTTGTAATAGCTTGTCTAGCTGAATCTTCAATTCTCTAAGCTCAGTTAGAGCCATACGATATGAGACTTTAGAGATAGGTTGGGCACCAGGGATTAATTCAATCTCAAAATCAATTTCCCTCTATATGGGGAATCCTGGTAACTCTTTAGGAAAAACATCTCCAAATTCACAGACTACGGGAATATCTTCTACTTTCTCTCCTTTTGATTGAGCATCCATAGCATAACACTAATACCCAATATACCCCTGGCATAACAACTTACTTGCTGTCATAGCAGAAATTATGGGACATGCTTTTGCCTTTATTTGCCCATAAAAACATACTTCTCTGCCACTTTCATTCCTCAAAATGACCTTAAGGTTTTCACAGTCAATTTTGGCTCCATAAGTACGCAACCAGCTCATCCCTAAAATGATATGAAAGTCTGACAAGTTAAACTGAATTAAGTCTCTAGGAAATATGACTCCACCAATAGTAATAGGGACAAGTTTATAGAAAATAGGGCACTTAATTATAGAATCATTGGGCAGCTTGATTCTATAATTAGTTTCTGACTTCTTATTCTCAAGGTTGAATTGCATGGCAGATAGGGTAAATATAAATAAATGAGTGGCACTCGAATCAAACAATATACAAAATGGCTTTGAATTTAAAAAGAGAGTAGCAGTAACTACCATACCAGACGTGGTAGCTTCCTTTTTGCTCATTACATATGCCCTTCTTACAGTTGTAGGCCTTGGAGGTTGGGACGCTTAGCGAGGTGGAGCCAAGGGT
Organism: Selenicereus undatus; assembly: GCA_017589665.1. Classification (NCBI taxonomy): domain Eukaryota; kingdom Viridiplantae; phylum Streptophyta; class Magnoliopsida; order Caryophyllales; family Cactaceae; genus Selenicereus; species Selenicereus undatus. The sequence goes on from JACYFF010003369.1 coordinate 48,478,291, forward strand.
TTTATTGTGCCCTTATCTACAGTCTTCAGGGACATGCAACAATGAGGTGCTCCGGTCTTCCACACCACATACACTTGCTAGTTCGCACTTGGCATTTAGGGGTGGTGTGTTTGGTTCTTCCGCGTTTCTTACAGGGCTCCACAGGGCCTGCAGAAAGACTCTTAGGAGGAGCAGGAGTAGGCTTCTTTTGGTTTACACTCTCACAAGGAGCTACCTCGCTCAATCCCTTTCCTCTTTGGATTGATTGCATTCAGAGCCCTCAACTCAGTCTTTACTCGTTCTACTTCAACAACTCACTCATATAACTCTTGATAGGTGGAGATTGGTTGACCATCTAGTTGGTTACGGATATAGAAAGCTAAACCTTCTTCAAATCTCCTCATCTTTAGTCTTTCAGAAGACACAAACTCGGGGACAAACCTGGACAGTTATGTAAACGTACTAGCGTACTGCAACACCTTCATACTACCACTCATCTTCAGTTCCACAAATTCTTTCTCCTTTTATCTTTAAACCACAACTAGGTAAAATTTAGCCCTCAATTCCTCCCATAATTTACTCCAAGTGAATTCAAGCCCTACGAGCCTACCCTTAGCTGTGTTCCACCAGATATTAACTTCACCAATTAGGTAGAACATCCCAATGTTCACTTTCTTCTCCTCTAGAACATCTACCACTGTAAAAATTTTCTCCATTTCCCTCACCAATTCCTCTAATTCCATTGGGTCATACTTTCCATCGTAAACTTTAGGATTGCGTCTTACTACCCTATCTGTCAGTTTGTCATCTCTAGGAGGGTTTCAGCAAGTATTGGGGGAATCCATTTCATTAGTTTAGCTACCAAAGTTAGCCAGTAGTTAGGGTTCCAAATGTTATTAGCTAACTCAGGGGGAATTGGGGGCATTGTACCAAGGTTTGGTGGCGCATTACATGAGGCTTGTTCACGTGATCCCTAGCCATGGTCTGAATTATCCCCTAGGTGAGTCTCCGCATTGTTTTGCATAGATTCAGACACTCTGATCATATATTAAATAGAACAATTCAATCACTTGCATAAAACTAACATATAAGATAAGTATACCCAACAAATACAACTAACAATATTATCAAAACAGAAAGTAAGGCTTCAATATATAATTTCATAACTGCTTGCTTACATACATAATTGCTTGTTTACATACATGATCAACAAAAGAATATCACAACTAGCTGGCTAACTAATGTTAGCCCTTACACCTACCATAAATAAAAACACTAGCTAGCCTTAAGACACTAAATCCGCTACATGCCAAAAAAAGAGACGGATCTAGTCATCACAGTCGAAAGGATCTGACTGACCATATACAATGCCATATGCTACACAAATGCATCAAACCAGCCGACTACACTATATACATTCAAGCTCATAAAGAACCTAATTAAAGTCAACACCTAAATCAATCTAACGATCTCTAGATGGATCATAATCCATGTTAGACTTATCCTCAGGCTCCTCGCTTGAGCCAAAACTACTGCCTGCCCCCTTTGGCTCTGCATCATTAACAATTTGATTGACCTGCTACTCCCCTGACTCCAAATCCTCATCTGGATCATCTTCTGTCTCTAGGTGGTCCTTGAGATCCTCCATGGACTCATCATCTGAGCTAATCACTACTACCTCTGGCGAAACAGGGAGATCCATGACCACATGAGCTAGCCTCAATCCCAATGGCACAAGGCTACGGGCATCTGAGGAGTGCTCGATGCAGGCAGTGATGGTGGTCCCTGAGCTGGCGCAAGTGGTGCGGGTGGGTGAGGTGCCTGGTGTAAAGGAAAACATACTGCAAGGTCTCCATGGTGATCCCCCTTTACTCGAACTTCTCTCTAAGGAGCAGCTCAGAAGTGACGGTAGCCCATGCCCCTTGTATCTAAAGCCTAAGGTCCATCCGACCCTGGGGGTCCCATCATCATAAAATCATGATAATGGATCCTAAACTCAACACACGGGGCAACCGTAGGTAAGGACCATAACAATCTACATGCACGAACTATAATACTATGAAACTCATAAAATGGGTCCTGTGCATGAGCTATCATGCTGGCGTGTAACAGTGAGATGTGGGCGGCCACAGATGTAGCTGATATCATGTTAACTAAATGAGGGTCCATTTAAAGAAGGAAGACATAAATGAGGGACATGCAAGAAATACGCAAATATTACTATTATCAAAATTTTCTAACACTATAGCAATAATCTTCACTAACCACCCGTCTCAGCCTCCTATGTCTACTCTCAATTTTCCATATCCCATCAAGGAAATCAAACTTGGCTTTGATACCAAATTTGAAACACCCTAAAATGAACATGCTTCACTGTTTGCAGTCTCTTAAATAATTCTCTTGGTTAGAAGTGATAATGCCAATGGTGGGGGTATTATCGCAGTATAAAAAGGACAAGGCTTAAAACAATTACACTAGAGATATTACAGTTGAGCATAATTCAAGCTCATAAACACTCAACACTATCCAAAATCATACATGTATAGATGATAACAAACATAGGGTTTGTACATCATAGTAGATAAATCACCATTGTTGTTATAGTTCTAACAACAAATAACTCAAAATACATCTCAGAAAACATAAGTGCAGTACACCATCACTAATCCGACTAGGGTCCCTTGCTCACTTATCATCTTCAGCAGGTTTGCTGGCATGGGGGTGGTTCACTGAGCACTTATCTAAATCAAAACATAGTAAACATTTCAAAATGTGAGCTGAAGCTTAGTACATGCATTCCTATATTATTAAATGATAATTGAAACATTGATTGAGCCCACTTTGTAATTTATTTTAATTTAAAACAAGGAATGAGATGAATGTAAAACCGTATTACTAATTATTATCTAGTAGTAAACCCCAGAGAACTGATACGATCTACAGATAGATGTACACCTACTACACGATTAGAGGACTTGGCCTGAGGCCATATGGGTAACTAAAAGGCGAATGCCCTAAAGATGATAATTAATGCGGTCACTAGTTATGTGAAGAATCATTGATTAAATTGATTCATTCATGTACTTACCAAGACATTACAATTTTGATAAATATGTTCTAATTTCTAAAGATAGAGGCAATGAACATACATGGCAGTTTTAATGCGATCATAATGATACTATTTATGCACAAAAGAAAAATGATAGACTAGGCCCCAATTCTGTTTCAAAAATGTCATTGTAGATATACGTAATAAGTAAATAATTCTCATTCTCATAACTGGTGACTTTAATAGAAATGCATTATAAAAGGGCACTCAGACTTCGTTGAGTAAATATAAGATAGGTTACATTGATAGGATACAAAACTAAATAAATTATGGTAACTTAGTTTAAACCAAGGTAAGATAATTCAGAGTAAAATGGACCAAGAAAGACAATTTAGGTTATAAAGTAGACGCTTAATAGGTGTGATGGAAAATAACTCATATCTTTCACCCCCAACCTCAAATTGAGACCTCAAATCCCAATATGAAAAGTTTAGGAAGTTCTGCAACACTTTCATTCACAATGCAAAACACAATTACCACCACACGACCTCTAAAATTCAGCTTAAACAAAACCGTGCAAAGTTTCAATTTATTTTACGTAGTCTCCATAAATCGATCATAACTTTGTCCACAAAACTCAAAATTAAGTAATTTGGGAGATCATTAAAAGATAGCTCATTGAGTTATCCACCCTCTAAAAATCATAATTTTTTCAAGCACTAATCAATACCAGTTTATTCCCAAAGTGACCCCTGTTTTGGGTCTGTTTACAACCCCAATGCACATATTTTCAATCTTTTTCTTGACATCAACTCTAAAACAAAAAAAACTCTCATAAACTCATTTGTATTATCAATCTAAACAACTTCTTTTGGGCACTTTTTGGACTTTTCAAAATCTACTAAATTTGACAAAACTCTTGTAACATCATTCTTTTAAGTCCATAACCCATCCGACCTCCAATTACCACCTAATTTAATTAAAAGAAAACACTTGATTTAAGAATCAAATTAAATCATGCATTCTTAAATTAAATCATGCATGGTCATAAAACCCTAGGTTATGTCCATTTCATATTTACATCTAAAGTCATTGAAACCACTATTCACAACATCATAATCACTTTTCATGCCAAAGATTACAAAAATTAAATCAAAACTCAAAGTTCATCATTAGCACCACCAGGATTGCATGATCATGTATGATCTCAATTCTTACATGTTTTCATACTTAAATAACTTAATAAAACATCAAACTAACACTTGTTTATATCAAGATAACATGATCTATAATCAAATCCAAGTGAAAACCCAAAAGTAAACATGGTTAGGATAGGATTTACCTCACTTAAGCTTGAATATATGAAGATGGAGGTGGTGTTTGGTGGTGGTTGGAGTTCGGGGGGCATCTGGTGGTGCAAGGGGCTGTGGCTAGCTGGGAGTGGTGGCAGCACTGGCTGGACAGAAGGGGGGGGGGGAGCAGTGGGGTGGAGAAAGAGGAGGAGGAGGAAGAAGTGAAGTTGAATTTTTGTTCTTTTTACTTGGTTGATATTTTTTTTAGCTTGCTTGCTTTAATTTGCTGATATCTAGCCTCCAAAAAGTAGCTTTTTGTTAATTATAATTAGGTAGAAGTGATTGTAATTAGCCAAATTAAATCATACCAACTTGTTGGGCTTCAAATTGGGCCCAAATGAATTACTCTCAGAAATAAAACACTGCATTGCGATAACATTTTGGCATGGCTCAGAATTAAGTTTTCATGATGTCATGAAAAATAATTTAACATCTTAAACCATAATTATCGAAGCCTACTATCAATCTTCCCGAAAATTTTACGATAACAAAAAACTGAATTGCAAAGTGAAGGCCCAAATGTGTTTTCCCTAATTGGAATGATTAAATGCAATAAATAAGTGCGAGGAATTAATAACATGACTTAATTAAATAAATAAACATGATTTAGGGTCTGGTTATTGCACGAAGTGAGAGAGAAGGACCAAAGGGAAAAGGAAAAGGTAATAATAGATCCCAGAGTAAGGGGAGAGCTACATGTTAGAAGTGTTGAAAACTAGGGCATATCAAAACGTACTGCAACTCAAAGAAATATGGACAAATTGACGACAAGAATTAGAAGAATGCTAATAACAAAAATACTGTTGCAGTTGTCTGGTATGATTATTCAAATGATGATGTTGTTACACTAGTTCGTGCAACTAGAGATTGTAACCATATTATTGATTCTAATGCTCAGTGGGTTGTTGATTCAGCAGTTTCGTATCACTGTGTTCCCAAGAGAGAATTTTTCAATACTTCTAGGGCTGGAAATTTTGGCAGTGTCAAGATGGGTAGTAACAACATTACTAATATTGTTGGGATAGGTAATGTATGTATTCAAGCCAATGTAGGCTACATAGTCATTCTAAAGAACATGAGACATATTCCAGACTTGAGCCTGAATCTGATCTCGATGAGTGCTATGACAAGGAAGGTTACAAGCATAAACTTGGTGAGGGCATTTGGAAGCTCACCAAGGGTTCTTTACTTGTGGCTAAAGGCAAGCTTTGTTGCACGCTTACAAGACACATGTGAAGGTGTGTGGTGGCCAGATTAATGCAGTTGAGGATGATGCCCCACCAAACCCTTGGCATTGTAGGCTGGCTCACATAAGTGAGAGAGAGTTGAAGATTCTAGCCAAGAAGTCGCTCATTTCTTTATCGAAAGATAAAATTCTCAACCCTTGTGATTATTGTTTATTTGTAAGCATCATAGAGTTTCTTTTCAGAAGCACCTAAAGCGAAAATAAAACAAGTTAGAATCGATATATTTTAATGTGTGTGGCCCCATTGAGGTGGAGTCATTGCATGGTGATAGATATTTTGTCGCCTGTATTGATGATGCTTCACGTAAGACTTAGGTGTACATGTTGAAAGTAAAATGTCAAGTATTCCAAAAGTTTCATCACTTTCATGCCATGGTGGATAGGGAGACAAGCATGCCGTTAAAGGCTCTCTGGACAGACAATGTCAGAGAGTATACTTATGATGAATTCAAGGACTACTGTAGTAAGCATAGCATTCACTATGAGAAGACGAAACCTAGTACACCCCAACACAATGAAGTTGCAGAAAGGATGAATAGAACCATCATGGAGAAGGTGAGATCAATACTTAGAATGTCAAAGTTGCCAAAGGCATTCTAGGGTGAAGTCGTTCGCACAAGAGTTTATATTATCAATAGAGCTCCATCAGTTCCATTGCAATTTGACATTCCAAATCGAGTCTGGACAGGAAAGAATACATCAATTTGAAGGTTTTAGGTGCAAGGCCTTCACGTATGTGCTAAAGGAACAGAGATCGAAACTTGATAACAAAGCCACTCCTTGTGTATTTGTGGGCTATGGTGATGAGGATTTCAGCTACAGATTCTAGGAAGTAGAGGTGTTTGTCTTCCATGAGCACGAGACCGTAGCTGACATTAATCACTATAGGATGACCACTCAGTATCCTACTGTTGTAGCTGATGTGACACAAGTATCTATCTCATTTGCAGGTGCTACAGATGGGGGTGTTATGTTAGAGGTAGAACCTAGGAATGCTACAGATGACACTCTTATTAATGGTGGTCTCTATTAGGACAAGTAATCTCCTAAAGTTACTGTAGATCCTCTAGTAAGGAGGAGTTCAAGAGATCGTCATCCTTCTACCAGGTGTCCCAGTTCTGAGTATATTTCTGTAACTGATGAGCGGGAGCCAGAGAGCTTCAAAGAGATGACGAGCAGTGTTGGATTCAAGGCATGGAAGAAGAGATGAATTCTTTGAAGAAGAATGGCACTTATGGTTTAGTGAACATCCAAAAGGTAGAAAGGCACTCAGAAACAAGTGGGTGTTCAAGTTGAAGAAAGATGGTAACCGAATCGTGAAATATAAGGCTCGAGTAGTGGTAAAGGGGTGCGCCCAGAAAAAGGCATTGACTTCGGTGAAAGCTTCTCTCCTGGAATGAAGATGAGTTCCATTCGGGTGGGAATGGCTATTAGGTTGGATCTTGAACTTTAAGCAACCACATATGAAGACTGCACTCCTACCTGGAGACTTGCAGGAGGAAATCTACATATATCAACCTAAGGGCTTTGAAGTTGAAGGGAAGGAGCACATGGTTTGCAAGTTAACGAAGAGTCTGTCTGGTTTAAAACAGGCTCTTAGACAATGGTACTAGAAATTTGACTCACTTATGGTGATCAAAGGCTATAAGAGGATAGAAGCATATCATTGTGTGTGCATTTATCAATTTCTTGGTGGTAACTTCATTATCCTGTTGCTTTATGTTGATGAAAGGTTGATTATTGGGTAAGATTCTAATATGATTTGCAAGTTGAAAGAGGAGTTATCCAAATCTTTTCACATGAAGGATATGGGTTTGACGAGACAAATCTTGGGTATGGGCATTACCTGATATCGAAAGAACAAGAAATTGTGGCTATCATAGAAGAAATATGTTAAGCGGGTGCTTGAAAAGTTCAACATGAAAAATGTCAAGCCAGCTAGTACTCCACTTTCTGCTCACTTTAAGTTGAGCAAGAGAGATTATCCATAATCGAGGGAAGAGAAACTACAGATGTCTAAAATTCCTTATGCTCCTATAGTCGGTTCACTTATGTATGCTATGGTTTACACCCGACTAGATATTGCTCATGTTGTTGGTGCTGTGAGTAGATTCATTTCCAACCCTGGAAAGGCTCACTGGGAGGCTGTTAAGTGGATCTTGAGATACTTGTAGGGAACAACCAAACTCTATCTGCTGTTTGGCAGGTTTGAACCCATTCTTAAAGGTTATAGTGATTTTGATATGGTAGGTTTTTTAGATGGCAGAAAGTCCACTTCAGGCTATGTCTTTACTTTTGTAGGGGGAGTTATGTTATGTGAGTCCAAGTTGCCAAAGTGTGTGGCTCTGTCTACAACTAAAGCTGAGTAGGTAGCTACTGTTGAAGCATGCAAGGAAATGTTGTGGATGAAGCGGTTTCTTTAAGAGTTAGGGTTGAAACAAAAAGAATAAGTGGTGTTTTGTAATAGTCAGAGTGCCGTTGGCTTGAGTAAGAACTCCATGTATCACACGAAACACATAGATGTGAGATGCCATTGGTTACAATCAATTACAGAGGAGAAGCTAATGGTGTTTAACAAGATTCACAAGGACAAAAATGTCATAGATATGTTGACTAAGTCCTTCCTAGTGGCAAGTTCGACTTGTGTACCCGGTTAGCTAGGTTGTGCTCCAAGTGACATGACAAGAAGTTGAGGTCTCTTCCCTTGGGCGGAAAGGGGAGATTTGTTAGATTGGTTAATTACCCAATTAAGTCCAGCCCAACTATTTGCAACTAGCAAAGAAAAAAAAGGCTCTTGAAATTTAATTGGCAAGTCATGTGTTTTGGAAACAAAAACAAAATAGGAAAGCTTTTTTGTTACTTGGAGGAAAAGGCATTAATGCCTTGGTTTGTTCAGTTGGTGGTTTTTCCATGGCCATCCATTTTTTTTGGAAGGTTTGCCTAGTATAAATTAAGGCCATGAGACCTTGGTCATTCATCATCATAAAAACAAGAAAATCAAGGGCATAAAAATAAATTGTGGTGTGTTTGTGAGTGGGTGGCAGAGCTTGTGCATCGAGATCTCGTGGGTGTCTCGAGGTGGCTTTATACATAATTTGGGTGGTTGCCTCGGCGGTGTAGAATCAATTAGTGGTGTTATTCAATTGTATTTGAACCCAGAGGTAATTCCTGTATTTTTCCTGAATTGCCGTGAGTCTTGAATTAGGGTAAATAATTCGAGATAGTTACTTGTTGTATTGTTTACTATCCTTATAGTGGAATATTTCTATCAGTTTGCCTCATAGTTTTTTGCTTTACACTGGAGGGTTTTTTCACATTACATTTTGGTGTCCTGTTTAATTATTTCTGCATTTAATTTTCGCATATATTGGCTTGGTGTTGTTATAGAATTACTAGGCTTCAACGAATTGTTCCTGTAGGTAGACTTGGACCCAGCATCATGAATGAGGCAGCTTTGTTGAATTACCCTAGTTTTTTTTTTTTATACGGCAGCTGCTAAAGATGTCCATGATCGTAGTTGTCTGTTGTTGTAATTATACAACACTTAGAGAAAGAGAGGACATTGATTTATGTTTTTTATTATATGGGTCAAAGTCCCTGAGTTCAGACAGATGGTACAATAGGTTTGAAGTACAAAGATTGGTGGATCAAATATTCAAATAGTTACAGAACTGAAAGTGCTTAAAATATGTTTGGGGAAGCTGATAAGTCAAGATTTGGCAATGTACATTATACTGTAGCTAGAGCTCAATAAGAGTTACATGACGTACAAAAAGCTATTCAAGCCACACCTACCAATACATACCTTTATTTGAAGGAAAAAGAATTACAAGATAGATATAAATTTTTGCATTCAAGCCATGAGAAGTTTTCAATAGCAAAAATCTCAGGAAGTCTAATTATGACTAGGGGAGAACTTGCTCTTCTTTTTACTTTTCTAACATCAGATAGAGATAGTAGACAAATGGGATCAAAGCTATTATAGGATCCAATGGTGAATAGACTTTTAATCAAGATGATATTGGGGATATCTTGATAAACTATTTCAAGCAATTCTTTAGTGCCAAAGAGTGTGGCACCCCTCTTACGAAGTCATTGGAAGACTAATTGCCTCACTAAGAAGCCACAAGCCTTGTTAAAACCTGTCACTACAGAGGAGGTAAAAAAGGCCATGATTTGTATTAGTATCTCTAAAAGTCCATGACTTGATGGGCATAATAGTTAATTTTATAGGAGTAGATGGGACATAATTGGCCCTAATGTGCACCATGCAGTTTAAGAACTCTTTTTGATTGGTATGTTACTCACTTAAGTAAATGCTACCTTATTTGCAATGGTGCCTAAAGCTAAGAGTCCTACTATCCCAACATACATCAGACCTATAACCCATTTTAATGCTTTTATAAATGTCAATAAAGTAATTTGTGATAGAATTAAACATGTCTTACCAGGCTTGTTGCCCGATCTATCCTACATAATGTGTTGAGGACCTGGTTGAATTGTGCAATACAAAGAATGTCTCAGCTCGGTGCATTATCAGAATGGATTTCAAGAAAGCTTATGACACTGTGAGCTACAGATGTTTAGGGCAATTATTAATGTATTATGGTTTCCCTTCCTAGTTTGTGAGGCTTGTTATGGCTTGCATCTCAACTGCCAAGTTTTCTATCAAGCTTAATGGTGAGATGTATGGTCATTTTAAGAGTAGTAGGGGGTTAAGACAAGGGATCCAATGTCTCCTTTATTGCTTATGTCAGTCATGGATATTTGATTAGAACACTGAAGGCTGCAGCTGAACAAAAGTGCTTTAAGTATCCTTCTAGCAATAAAGAAGTTTAGCTATACTCACTTAGCTTTGCTGATGACCTACTCCTATTCTACAAGGCTAATGTGGTGAGTTTGGAATGTTAGATGACAACTTTGTCACACTTCTCTGGATGTACATGCTTGGAGGTTAGCTTAGCAAAGACTAAAATGATTATGGCTAGGATTGAGGAGGACATGGCGAAAAAATTATTGCAACCAACAGGCTTCCAACAGGGTAAGCTCCCTTTCAGATATCTAGGTGTACATGTGAAACCCTCAAGGCTCACTAAGCAAGAATGTTCTATTTTAGTTAAGAGGATACTAGTGTGAATCAGAGCCTGACCTGCAAAAAAGTTGACCTATGCATGGAGGTCTAACTTGTTGGCTCTGTGCTCCTCAGATGACATATTGGAGCCAAATGTTCTTATTAACAAAGGGAGTTCTTCATAGAGTTAACCAAGTATGTAAGACTTTTCTATTGAGTGAGAGTATTAAACTTATAAGAAATGCTCTGAATGCGTGGAAGACTACGTGTTTACCTAGAAAAGAGGGAGGTATGGTCATCATCGATATCATCACTTGGAATAAAGCTATGGTTGCTAAGCTGATATGATAGGTATCATGTAAAGAAGATCTCCCTTAGATCAAGTGGGTGCATCGTTACTATCTCAAAGACACTTCTGTTTGGAAATGCCAACCAACTATAAAAACAAGTTGGCATTGGACAAAAATTTTGCATGTTAGAGACAACATTCATGCTAGGCTGAACTTGAGCACTAATAGTTGGAAGACATATCCTTTTGGATGGTACAGCAGAAAACTAGGGTATGATGTACTAATGCGGAAAGCCAACATGCCAGACTAACATCCCATAGTTTGGCACCTTGTGAAACTACCAAAATGCTTATTTATTCTCTAGCTCCAATTTCATAGGAGGCTTTTAACATGTAATAGAAAGATTGGAATGGTTACTGTCGGCTCTTTTAAGTGCATCCTCTAGTAGGGACGATAATAGATCGGGTTAACCATCATTCAAATCCATCACCCGATTTCATCCGCTTCATCTAATCTATCAATCATCCGCACAGATTCGATCCAATCAATCCATCCACCATTTGCGAGTGAAAACGAATGAATCGGGTTGTAAACGTATAAAATCCTCGGTGTAATATATTAGCAAATTTATAAGAAAAAATAAACTTTGCCTTTTGAAAAGTTTAAAAAACATATTCTAGGTTCAAGAAATGAATAAATATCATATTTATCATATTAATTTTGACGTAAATTATAAAATTAAATATAATCATTCAAGAAATGTGTAAAATTTAAAGGACAAAAATAAAAAGTAAAGTAGTTGCAAATAGGGGATGGACAGATGGATGACTATGTGGGTGATGGATCCAGTAGTTGGTGGGATGGAGCATCACCTGGATCCAATCCAATCTATTAAACAATCATGACCGGGAGATTAGGAAATATAGGGGGATAACCCCCCTCAATAGGGTCAAGTGACTTTCCTAAAGAGGGTCCTCTCGATGAGGAGACTAAGGACATCATGGCTTATTCTAACATACACAAAAAAGAATTACGAACAACATAGGTGCCTATGTTTAAGGTGATTTTAAAAACTTTGAATTTCGACCCTGAAGATTTTGAAGATTAATGGGAAAGCATGAAGGTGATTTTGAGTACTTAAGACAAAAGTTGAAGACTTCAAGCTGGAGCTTCGTAGAGCTTTTCTGTCTAAGATTTTGTCTCTCTAAAAGGCACACGACAAAGAATGACTAACTATCCTTGGTTCTCCTTATATACAGACTAGAGAGGATAAAACGGACCAGTTCACTTCTCCTAGGCAGAGAACTAAAACTATGCATTACATGTGGTAGGATGAGGAAGGTTATTTAGGGACAATGATGAAGAAAATTCACATGAAACACATGACCCAGGTTGGCCAGAACACTCTTAAGGTTGTCTACTACAACTTTAGCGCCCATGAGGCTAAGGTTTGCAAAGCAGCCCCAAGGTCATCCGCTACACCTTTAACCCTCAAGCGGTTAAGGTCTGTAAAATGTAGCCCTAAGGTTGTCTACTACACTTTTAGGTCCTAAGAGGCTAAGGTCCTCTAGGGATAACACTAAGGTTGCTCCCTACACCTTTATTCCCCAAGCGGATATGGTCCTCTAGGTGCGACTCCAAGGTCTTCTGCCACACCTCTAGCCCCCAAGGAGCTAAGGTCATTTAGGCACGACCCCAAGGCTATCTGCTAAACCTTTAGTCCCCATGGGGCTAAGGCTATAAAATGCCCCTAAGGTCATCCACTGTACCTTTGGCCTCGAAGGGGTTAAGGTTTGCAAAACATGTCCCCAAGGCGATCCACTACACCTTTAGGCCCAAAGGGGCCATAGCCCAAAAAGCTCAACCCCAAGGCTATCCACTAAACCTTTAGCCCCCAAGGGGTTAAAGTCCTCTAGGCATAACCCCAAGGCTATCCACTACACCTTTAGACCCTTGCCTAAGGGGTTAAGGCCGTTTGTTACATCTTTAGCCCCCAAGGGCTAACGTCCACTAGGCATGGCACCTAAATTGTCTGCTCCTCTTTTGTCCTCGAGGGGACGAAGGTCCTTAAGCATGACCTCATAAAAGACAATAAACCATGCCAGGGTTAACAAGAAGACAAGATAGATAGAGGGAGAAAGAAGGTGTACACTTTAACAAAGTCATTTTCATTAAATCCAAATCTGATAGATACATACATACACATGCATATGCAGCAAAAAAAGAAGAAGAAGAAGGGCATTGACAATCATGGTCCGAGCCTTTTGTGTTAAGGTACCTTAAGTATCACCGTTTGCAGATGCCGTTAGACCCAACGCTCTCTTCAGCCATGGCCACAGGTGTCGTCTCCAAGGGTTGGCAAAAAGATTGCAGTTGCGTCTGGTCGATGTTGAACTAAGCCTCAAATGAGTACTACTTGAGGTACTCCAAGGCTAACTTTAGCACCTGCCACACAATCCCCAGGAGAACACCCAGTTCCACTGTGTAGTTCATTACTACATCATAAAATGTCACCTAAACAATCACAATGACATCAACCTCCTTGGCTATCTTTTCTGCAAACAGGCAGACCGTTTGGAGGTAAGTGGGTAATGCCTAGGGGGAAGAGGTACTCTTTCAGCTAGCTTCAAAAAATATAAGGTATTTTAGACACAAACTGCCATCTCAGAAGTGTTATACCCTTGTCTTATGCTCTTGAGGGAAAACCATGACGCCAGGGTAAATCTTTGGAAGAAAAGAAAGGGGTGAGATAAAGATTCAACCCTCTTTGCGGAAATTTAAACCATGACAACATTAGAAAAAAAAGATTAGTGGCACTACATGACTAAGGGAAATCCAATCGTTAACATGGTAATTTATGACTTCGGTACATAAGCCATCTACATCGGAGAGAGTATGAATCACTACGAACAAGGAGGTTACATAGCACTGATCAAGATTAAGGAGAATGTATGTTCCACATTCCTCTTGCCACCTTTTTTGAAGCCACATAAGTGAAATGTAGGGGGCGAATGATTTACGAAAAACAAGGTGATTTAAACCACATCTGTTATAGGCCCACCTTCCATAAAGGGCCCAAGAAAGAAAAAGGCCAAAACCTCTGTGTGGAGACACCGTGGTTTACTTAGGCCACAACAAGTTAGGCCTGAGCTCCATTATACCTAGAAAATCAATATTCTACCCTCAGCACAGTATCCTACAAATAATCACCTACCCACTTAGAAAAGGTTACTGATTACTTCACACATTCCCATACTTTGGCTGAAATTGCCATAGCTACTAGAGAATCACCGTAAAGGATCCTAAGATCTAATCTTTATTCTAAGATCCCATTTTCATTTCCTTTTCTTACTGTTTTCATTTTTCCCTCTCAAGAAATCTCACTTGAGCATCGAAGGTATGTTCTTTTGGCGAACCATAGGTTCTGCCTTTTCTAGAAGAAGCTAGACAGAAAAGACTCAGGTCCAGAACCCCTACCAACACGTAAGCCCATTCTCTTGCCATCTCATCAACAAGAAAACCACGCGAGGAAAGTATAGGAAGAGAAAAAGACAGAACTCCCTC
>JACYFF010003369.1:48497841-48518515 GCA_017589665.1 Selenicereus undatus
CCATACCCGAACCCAAACTCATTTTTAGCACACTCGCCCTATACCCCTTTTTCCCCATTCTCTATAACCACACTTGCTATAAACGGAGGGAGTTCGAGGCGGGTTTTTGGTTTTAAGGTGGAACTCTCATCCCTGCTTTCATTGTTTGTTCTTCTTCTTCTTCTTATTCCTTCACAACCCCGTTTATTCTTCTTGCTTCATCCTCACCATTGTTCAACAAAGATCTGATTCAATATTTTTATTTTCCTCCCATCTTTTTTCATTTTTTTTGTTTTCTTTATTTTTTAATTTGTAACTAATATCTTCATCTTTTTGGAAAAGTAGTTGCAATTAGTAAAAAGAAATGGTGAAGTATGTATATGTTCAAGTTGGTCTCCATGCATATTATTTTCTCTTTGAGTTTTGTCCATTAATTTATTGAGATTGAACGTGGTTGGATTTGTTTGAGCTTTATTATTGTGAAATTTTTGGATTTTTTTGTTACTGAATTTTGCAAGAGATTGGAGGAATTTTTTTTTATGGTGTTTGAATAACAAGAAGCTACAAAGATTTCTTTGTCAAAGAAACCTATGGATTCTTTTCTTCATCATCCTCATAAATAGTAATTAGGTCCTCTTCAATTTGCAAAAGCTTTTTGCAGTTGTGAAAATAAGAGAATGTTGTTGGAAAGAAGGTAAAGGGGTATGAGATTTTAGGGTGTCCGAATCAGGCTGTGATGTTACAAACAAAAAAATAATGGTTACTATTAAAAAATACAAAATATTTAATTACAAATAAACATAATGAAATATAAATTTCAAATTGTTATGAAAATAAGGTGATAAACTTCATTTCTTTTTTTTTTGGCAAAGTCAAAATGGCAATAATTAAAACAAGTAACTTATAATTGCATATAACATCTTAACAATAAAAGTAAGTCTAATTCCATTTCATAATTGTTCGTCAAACGGCAAGGGCTGGAACTTGATTCTATTCCAATTCTCTACCAAGCCTACTTGAATTCAGAATTCTAACTCCATTGTTAACCCCTAATGTATCAAGTCCTAATTTCGTTCCATTTCAATTTTCTCACCAGCCCATCACTAGTTATATTTCTACTAAGACCATGCCTACAACTTTACTTGTTTTACTAGTATTTTACCTTACAAGTAGAAGTTACTCTTGTATGAGTTAAGGTTTAGGCTTAAATACCTGTTTAAATATTACCTCTTGATGGTGCAACGGGATTTTGTTTGGATAAAAAAAGTAATTACAAAAGGCATGGAATAATCAATTAAATTTTTATTGTTTTTGATATAGTAGTTGACTAGGAAGACAATAGGATAACTAAGACCTATGTTGAGTATGAATCAAAGAAACTGCTGCTTCGATCGCCTTACCAAGTAAAAACTTAATATATAGATATTTTCAATCATATTCGTTTTATTAGAGATTCTATAATGCATTGCTAATGAAATATCAATTAATTTGGAACATATTTATGAAAATTGAAATGAATATTTCATCAGTAATCATGTGTCCTTTGTTAGTATCAGTTAGTTTAGTTGCTTAAGTACTTACATTTATGCAAATTAAATTTGACATGCGGCAACTTTTGGTGTTCCCTATGAATAGAAAAATCACCTATGCTTTGTTTTAAATGGATCCATTTCGTATAATAAGAACCTTCCTTGCTACAGTTATAGGTTACCACTTTAGGAGGTGTTTGTGCCAAAAATGTGTTGTTTTTATGGTACTTTTACACCTGTTTTATGCTCTTTATAATCATTATTTTTTTATTTTATTTAATTTTATTTTGTTTTATAGGTTTTGAATAAAATGAGAATAATTACGGAAAAAATGCGAAAAATGCAAGAAAAATGCCGGAAATGATGAACCGGGCCAAATTGACTTAACCCAATTCCTTAAGCCCGTTTCTTGTTCCGCCCAAAGAAAAGGAAAAAAAAAGAGAATCCAAAAACCCGACCGGTCATACTTTCCACCCTAGAGTCCTTAATCTCCTTTTCGCTCTCCTCCATTTCGGTTTTGAGAACCCAAAAACCCGACCACCCCCCTTCACTTTCTTCTTCAATCTTCATCTCATCTCCTTTCTCTCTGTTCGATCTCTCTCTATCTCGCCATCAATACACAACGCCACCACCATCGACGCTTCAGCAACAGCCAACACATCCTCTAATAGCCCGACCCTAAATCATATTTATTTATTTATTTAAGCGATGTTATTTATTTTTCACATTTATTTATCTCATTAAATCATCCCAATTGAAAAAAAAAATCATTTTGGGCCCCACTTTGCAATTCGAGTTTCATTTACCGAAAACAATTGTTCGGAGCAATTGATATTAGGCCTCGATAATTATAGGTTAAAAGATTACAATGATTTTTCATGACATTTCAAAACTTTAATTTCGAGCTATGGAGAATTTAATCGCGTACGGTTTAATTTCTTTTGGGCCCAAATTAAGCCCAATTTTGGCCCAACAAGTTCCTAACCCATTTGGTTATCTAATTACCATCATTAAGCCTTAATCATCATTAGCAAAAGCTGATTTTTTATGCTTAATTTTCAACCAAGTATTTATTTGCCTAAGGTTCATTTTGCACCAAGTAATTTTCAAAGCAATTTCTCTCTCTTCTCTCTCTTCCTTCTCTCTACACAGCCAGCCCCCCCACCAGCTTTCTTGGTGTTTTCCGGCCACTTTTCAGCCACTTTCCGGCAAGGATTTCAATCCCCAAACAACCTCCCTCCATTGGCTACCATTTTCCATCCTCAAAATCACCCAATATCATCTCCATCTTCACTTATTTCAAGCTCAAACAGAATTGAGGCCTAGTCTATCGTTTCTATTGTGCATAAGTATTATCAAGTGAAATATCATTTTAAAGACTTCAGGTACGTCCATTGCCTGTATCTTTAGAAATCAGATTGTATTTATCAACGTTATCATGTATTGGTAAGTACATCAATGAATCAGTTTACACAGTAATTTATCAGTTAATTAGTGACCCCGTCAGTTATCATCTACAGGGCATTCGCCCTTCAGTTATCCGCGCGGCTTCAGGCCAGGTCCCCCGGTCGACTTGGCAGGTGTACACCTATCCATAGATCGTAACAGTATCAAGGGGCTCACTATCAGATAATAACTAGCAATGCAGCTTTACATCATCTTCTTCACTGTTTTAACTAAATGAATTGCAAAGCGGGCCCAATCAGTGTTCAATGATCATTTAACAATTCAGGAATGCATGTGTTGTGCTTCGGCTCACAGTTTGAAATATTTTTCATGTTTTGTTTTAGGCAAATGCTCAAAGTATTGCCCTCATGCCAGCAAATCAGCTGAAGAGAATAAGTGAAGCAGGGAAATCCAGATGGATCAGAAGTAATGTTGTATATGCATACCTTAAAGTTGTAGTTTGAATTCTTCTGTGGATGAAGATGTAGATTACATGGTGAATTATCTTACTATGGTTTATAAACCTTACATTGGTTAACACTTGATTGTGAATGGATGATCATATGTGAATGTGTACAGTGGAGGTTATGCTTAACTGTGTTATTTATAACACTCATGTTTCAAGCCTTCTCCTTTTGGACGGCGGTAACGCCCCAATCATTGGATTCATCATATTACAATTGAGTGATTTATTAAGGAGAATATAAACAATGAAACAGATTTAATTTGGGGGCGTTACACACCCCATCGCTGTCCCTCATCTCCGCCATCCACGACTACCCCCAATCGAACTGTTGCGATGGAGTTGGGCTTGGTATAAATCGAAGGCAGTGACGCCATTGAAGGAGGTATAATCTAGGTTTTAGGTTAGGTTTGACAATCTTTAGGTTTAGTTAGTTTAGTTTTGTTAATTTAGTTCTCGAAAGTTCAGATGCTCTTTTCAATTTTAAGGATTACGGTTTTGTGTTAGGTAGATTGTGGGTTTCAATTCATGTAATTTTGCCTCATGAACATGTTTTTTTGGTTGTATTTCATGAAATTGAGGGTTGTTTTTTCGATTAGTTGAAATTTTGTGATTTCGGGGCTTTGGATTCACTAGGGCTGAGACGTTGTGGTTGTTCAAGCTCTTCTTCTCCCCTGTGCCGAGTTCAATCGTTCTTTGTGTTGGTTTGCTCTATGATCCTTTGATTTCTCTTTCATTTGCTTCAGAACATTGCTGAACATCAATTAGCTTAATCTGATTTGTTGAATGACATAGTTGAGTAGTTTAATTGAGCAGTTTAATTGAGTGGTGATAATGATTTAGTTTTATAAATCAGCTTGTTTTATCGAATAATTTAGTTGATTGGCGATGATTCTAATTCTAATTTGTGGGTTAGCTTTGTTTTGGTCGAATGATGATGGTTGTGATGCGTTTTCTGTGCTCTGTTTCCTTTGGCCTGGGGTTTCTTTAAGTTGATTCTGCTCAATTTATTAGCATTTTGAGGGGGAGGTTGATCTTAGTTTGGCAAGGAAAGGAAGCCCCGATCCCACTTGTTGTTTGCTCTTAACTATTGTTTCTTTGTTTAGATAATGTAATGAACTGTGGTTAAGTTTGCTATATTTAAGTTCGTTAGGCCTTATGAGATTATGTGAGAAGCAGTAATGAATTAGATTATCTTTTCTTGTAATTGGCTTGTTTAATTGATTGTTGTTTTAGTTGGTTTAAGGAAGAATTAGATTGTGACCATAATCTTGACCATCGTCCCCGAGGACAAGACCCTCAAGTACTACAGCGAACGTTTTACGCTTGCGGCTTTTAGTTTATCACTCGAAATTTCGCAACAAATTTTTGGCACTGTTGCCGAGGATGACGGCATGAGATTAGGTCATACTTTCTTTATTTTGGAATCGATTCTTACTTAGTCGTTTCGTTTTACTTAGTCATTTTGTTTAGTTGATTTGATTTGTTTAGTTGATACTTACTTAGTCATTTCTTACTTAGTTATTTCGTAACTCCATCTTGGTATCGATTCTTACTTTCTCTATTTTGGTATCGTTTTACTTAGTTTAGTCATTTCATGAAAAAATTCAAAAATCCAAAAAAAATTAGAAAAATAAAAAAATAAAAAAAAATAGAAAAACTTGAAAGCCAAAAAAAAATTTTGAAATTCCAAAAAAATTAAAAAACTTGAAAACCCCTAAAAATTGAAAAATTCCAAAAACTTTAAAAACTTCAAATGCCAGTTTTCCATTTCCCACAATATGATCACGAACCTTTTTGTAGTTATCTTTCAAGGCTTAATGATTATCGTACTCAACTGAATCATAATTTTGAAAGATGAAAAATTTGTGAGGTCATTGTTGTGGGTCTAAATGTTAGCTCAAGGAGTTATGTTGAATAAGTTTATCCTGGAGATTTCATAGAATTATTATCTAAAACTCAAAATGAAGTTTGGAATTTCTTTGAAAAATTAGCTTGGGAAACCTATGCATTTGAACTAGCTAATGGGGCTTTTAAATACCCAGCTCATGGAGAGTATGATTTTCAAGCTAATTCGTACCCTTTAGACCACTTTGTGAATTCATATGACTCGTATGCCTATTTTATGCCTCATGTTTTATGCGATTATTGTGAATCTCCTAATCATGATGTCACACTTGTCCTTTTCATACTTATGTTGATGCTACATGTGTAAGTTTTGAAAAGAAGATTAATGACATGACTGATCAAATGATATAGACCATGAAAGCGAGAATTGCTTCATATTCTCAATGTTTTAATAGTAAGATTAATTTTAGTTTAGGATCTCCTAAACCTGACATTAGTCTTGATGATAATTTTGAACCCTCTTATTCTGCTAGGCCTGATTTGAATGAAGACATCTACTTGTTTAGTCTAGATCAAGAGAGTGACCTCCCTATGTCTCTATTACCTGACCTTGCACCCCAGACTAGCTCACCTAAGGGCATCACTGATGATGTCCTGGTTTCTGCTGACATACCCACCACTTTGAATGACTTTTGTGAGTTTGAAGTGGGTGAACGATCTGATCTTGTTAGTGAGTTGGATATAAGCATCTTGAAATTGAGCCTCATGATTTAGATGATTTGAAAGCTATTTCACAGGGGTTATATGATGAGGTAACTGAACTCACAATGTTGGACTTTGATGATGATATTCTATATGCAGAATATGAATATTTCTCATGTAAGCTTGATGTTACTGAAGGTCTTGATGTGGGTTTTCATGTCGAATATGAATCACTATCTTTTGATCCTATCATTCCTAACCTTCTATTTAAATTAGATGATAATATTCTCTATGTGGAATACGAATCTTTTTGTGAGTTTGATATTTATGGAAGTTTTGATGATGGTTTTTCTACTGATTATGAGTCCTTCTCTTTTGATTCCATCCAAACTGACTTCCTTTTTGAATATTGTGAATCTAAATTTGTTAAGTCTGAGATAATTGCCAATAAGAATTTTGTGTTAGACTAGACTCATATGCATATTGGACTTAACAGACTTATGAACCTTGCACCCACTCTTTTGCCTAGATTGTTCGTTCATGCTAATATAGTTTCTGGGCCAATTACCTCAACACTGGTTCGTTTTAAGTATGTCCATTTCCTTTCTGATTGAGCCTATATGTTTGATAAGTTAAAGCGGGCACTTGTGCTGTATTGACTAGATGGATGTACTCTTTTCTGGCTCCAACTCATTGCTTTTCACTGTTGCTGTATTATTGAGAGTTGGGCTTATTTGTTTGATAAGTTGCTATGTGCTTTAACAAGTTTTGATTTGAGTAGCACTTTTCAGCCTAATATGGAGTGGTTGATGCTCCATAAGCCTCATGTTGTATCATTTTCGTGATGCATAGTTTGGGTACAATCTGTATCCAACATGGTATGATCGTTCCACCGTCCCTTCTTCTCTTTTTCATTTCTTTTTTTTTTTGTACTTAGTTCTGGATGTTTAGGACTGTGAACTTACGGGTGATCGATCTTGAGGTGCAATTTGGGATATGTTGAGCCGTGCGGGCTATGATCACGCTTGGCTATATTGTGATTTTGTGAATACTTGTTAGTTGTAGATATCTAGGGTTGTTATTATGTTTCACTTTGTTTTGTTTCTTTAGTTTGGTGAGTTTTGGTTTTTCTTTCGTTTAGTTTTTGTTTCATAGTTTCCTTTTTGTTCCCTGTTTGGTGTTTTAGTGACTTTGCTTTGGTCTTCTATTTTGCTTTTCTTTCTTTTGTATTTTGTTTTGTTTTGGGTTTCTTTTGATTTAGGTTGGTGTTTAGTAAGTCTTTGGTTTGGTTTTGTTTTTATTTTGGGTGATGATGTTTGTTTTGGTCTTGATTGGTTTTGTTTTCTTTTAGGTTTTGGGTTTTTATTTTTCTTTATTTAGTTGTTTTGCATGTTGATTGTTGTTTTGGTTTTAGCTGTAGCTTTAATGTTGATTTTGCTCTTTTATGTTTTTGGTTTTGATTTTTATTTTGGTCATATCCTAGTTTGTATATATTTGTGGTTTCGTGTGGTTTTATAGTTGTATAGCTTATGTGATCGCTTTTTAGCGCCTTAGTTCCCACAATGAGGACATTGTGAAGTTTTGGTGTGGGGGTGGGGTGCCCATTTTTTTGAAAAATCCAAAAAGATTTTTTTGTTTTTTGGGGACATTTGTACCATGTCTGATTGGCTTAAATCCCCTGCGCTTTGGTTATTAGCTTGTATATAAATAGAATGTGCATGATAAGTCTCCGACCTCAGTACGTCATTCTAAGTCCAAATTCTAACTCCAGTTGTTTATTATAGGTGTGTAATCCAATCCTCGTTTATCCTTTCATCATTATCTTTAGGTCTTAGGCTTCCATGAATGATTCTCCCACTAGTTTGTGACACGATTACTTTGAAGAAATTAATGAATGAATATTTTGAATAAAGAAGAAAAAGAAAAAGAGATGGAATCAAATTTGGAATGACAAGTATTCCTTTGAGGCATGCGCTACTGGGCGTTACCCTTTGAGACACGTTAGGCAATATTACTACTGGGAAAACTTGCTTCTAAAGTTAGAATGAAAATAATGTAGTTTTGTCAGCCAAATGGGATTGAGTATAATTCTGATAAATCTAAGCCCTGCGATGATGATACACTTGCACACGAGCACCGGGATGGATTTAGAATCTTGATGTACAATGGGGTGAAAAATTAGCGCTCTGATGTCATTAAGGAGGTAGAGAGCTTTGAAGTACATTCTGTGCATATGCAGGTCAATAACTTGGTTACATGGGTGATTTAGTTGATTAGAACGTATGCATATCTTTCCCTAATTTTGTACATATTAGTTTTGAAAAAAAAAACCAAAAATATTTTCTTTTATTTTTGGAATAGTTTTTGTGGGTAGTTCACTTGAAAACCCTCACAAGACCTCACTCGTCCACTTAGGAGACCGAAGGTTTTAAAGGCTTTGTTGCATACGCTAAATGCAACTATGATTCCTACGATAGTGAGTTAGGATTTTCTTTTTCTTATTTTTCATTTTATTTTAGTTAGTTTGGTTGTTTTACTCGAGGACGAGCAAAATCTTGGTGTGGGGGTGTTTGTTCGTGCCAAAAATTTGTTATTTTTACGGTACTTTTATACTTGTTTTATGCTTGTTATAATCATTATTTTTAGGCTTTTATTTGATTTTATTTTGTTTGGTAGGTTTTGAATAAAATGAGAATAATTACGGCAAAAATGCGAAAAATGCAAGAAAAATGCCAGAAATGATGAACTGGGCCAAATTGACCTGACCCAATTCCTTAAGCCCGTTTCTTGTTCCGCCCAAAGAAAAGGAAAAAAAAAAGAATTAAATCGGAAAACCCCCCAAGCCGGCGTGCACGACACTTGACCCAAATTTACCCCCTCCCCTTAATCTCCTTTTCGCTCTCCTCCATTTCGTTTTTGAGAACCTAGAAACCCGACCACCCCCCTTCTCTTTCTTCTTCAATCTTCATCTCATCTCCTTTCTCTCTCTTCGATCGCTCTCTATCTCGCCATCAGCACACAACAACACCACCACTGATGCTCCAGCAACTGCCAGCACACCCCATCACTGTCCCTCATCTCCACCATCCACGGCTACCCCCAATCGAATGGTTGTGATGGAGTTGGGCTCGGTATAAATCAAAGGCAGCGACACCATCGAAGGAGGTATATAATCTAGGTTTTAGGTTAGGTTAGATAACCTTTAGGTTTAGTTAGTTTAGTTTTGGTAATTTAGTTCTCGAAAGTTGAGATGTTCTTTTCAATTTTAAGGATTAGGGTTTTGTGTTAGGTAGATTGTGGGTTTCGATTCATGTAATTTCGCCTCATGAACATGTTTTTTTGGTTGTTTTTCATGAAATGGAGGTTTGTTTTTTCGATTAGTTGAAAATTTGTGATTTTGGGGCTTTGAATTCACCATGGCTGAGACGATGTGGTTGTTCGAGCTCTTCTTCTCCCCTGTGCCGAGTTCAATCATTCTCTATGTTGGTTTGCTTTCTAATCCTCTGATTTCTCTTTCATTTGCTTCAGAACATTGCTGAACATCGATTAGCTTAATCTGGTTTGTTGAATGACATAGTTGAGTAGTTTAATTGAGCAGTTTAATCGAGTGGTGATAATGATCAAGTATCGTTAATCAGCCTGTTTTATTGAATAATTTAGTTGATTGATGATGATTCTGATTCTAATTTGTGGGTTAGCTTTGTTTTGGTTGAATGATGATGGTTGTGATGTGTTTTCTGTGCTCTGTTTCCTTTGGCCTGGGGTTTCTTTAAGTTGATTCTGCTCAATTTATTAGCATTTTGAGGGGGAGGTTGACTTTAGTTTGGCAAGGAAAGGAAGCCCCAATTACACGTGCTATTTGCTCTTAACTATTGTTTCTTTGTTTAGATATTGTAATGAATTGTGGTTAAGTTTGCTCTATTTAAGTTCGTTAGGCCTTATGAGATTATGTGAGAAGCAGTAATGAATTAGATTATCTTTTCTTGCAATTGGTTTGTTTAGTTGATTGTTGTTTTAGTTAGTTTAAGAAAGAATTAGATTGTGACCATAATCTTGACCATCGTCCCCGAGGACACGACCCTCAAGTATTACAGCAAAAGCTGTACGCTTGCGGCTTTTAGTTTATCACTCGAAATTTCCCAACAAGTTTTTGTTTTAAATGGATCCATTTCGTATAATAAGAACCTTGTTTGCTACAGTTACAGGTTACCTCTTTAGGAGGACAGCTTTTGGTTATGGCTTTTTTAATTTGTAGTAGGTTGGATCTGATTACGGTTATATGTGAAGCCTTTTCTTTTCTTTCTTTTTCCTTTTGTTAATGAAAGGTTGCCTATGAGCTTAGCTATAAATGAAATCCCTACTTTTTCTTTTTTTTTAAAACAAATTGAACAAGCAAGATGCCATAAGCTAGCTGTAAAATTAACAGAAAAGCTTGGTCCACAATAATTACTTATTCATTAGGATATGATAAGGGTAATTTGTTTTGTAAACGTTCTTTTCCCCTCTTGTGATTGAGAGCTATGGCCTGTTTTGCACTACTATAGCTTGTAGTTGGCATAGTAGGGTTACCTTCAAGGTATACTGTTACACATTTAAGTTAAATCCTTTTAGTAAGGGGATACAAAATCTTGGAAGAAAAATCGAAAATGATTACGGAAAAATGCCCAAAAAGTGTTGCGGCCTAATTCCTAGTGGTCCACATGATTTTTTAGGACCTCTAGGTGTTAATTTATGGGGGACCCATTAACTAATTTATTTATTTTTTGACGTGTTAGTCGAGGGGAAGGAATTGGGGTTGACATGCCGAAAATACCCCTAAGCCTTAAGTTTCATTTTGAAACTTATGATGCTTTGTCAGTTTCCTATTAGGGGAATAGTTAATGTGGAGAGTAAAAGTGATGAGATAGAGGCAATCGGGGAAGTGTAGGAGTTACCGTTGAGGGCAATTTGGATGGCGAGGAAGAAGATCGTAGTAGAGGGGAAGGGAGGGGCTTACAGGTAGAACTTTGGTGTTAGGTTTATGGAGGAGGTAGCGGTTTACCGTGAAGGTCGGCAAAGGGAGCAACATTGTGCACAACGTCTGAGTGGGGTTGGAGGGCTAGGTGGGTCAGTTGTGAAGTACATCATATCTGTTGGTGTGAACGTGTGAGGGGTAAGTTGTTCTTTAATCTCCAATTTAATTTGTAAATTTTGAATTTTTGGGATGAATTTTGGATCTCCAATTTAATTTGTAAGTTTTGAATTATTGAGATGATCTTTGGATGTATATTAAGGATATGTTTAATGACAACGTAAGGGTTTGCACTAATTGTGTTAGAATTGGAGCATCGTGGTGGGTTATGGTTTTAAAAAATAGAAGTTACATATTTGGTGGGTTAGGTAGATGTTGTGAGTTGTGAAAATGTATGCTGCAAAAATGTATTTGGTGGATTTGGTTTGCAGAGGGCATTTAGGGGGTAATGTGTTATGTAATTTATGTTGGCTTGTTGTGTTTTTTAATTTATTTGGCACTTAAGTGGATTGTATCCTGCGAACTGTAGGTGAATAACCCAGATAGTTATATTTAGTTGAGTGCATTGTATCATGTGAACTGCAATGAATAACAAGGGATAGTTGTTTGCAGTTCACTGGATACAATCCACTGAACTACAAGTAAATTATCTATGATAGTTGTATGTAGTTGAGTGCATTGTATCTTGTGAATTGTAGGTGAATAACCTTGGATAGTTGTATGTAGTTCATTGGATATAATCCACTGAAGTGCAAGTGAATAATCCAGAGTAGTTTTCTATAGTTTAGTGGATTACATCCTGTGAGCAGGATGCGAAGAACTGTATAAGGTAGGAATGGAGTAGTTTAGTTTGTAGGGGAAAATTTTGTAGTGGTTTTGGTGAAAGTGTATTAAATGGATTGTATCCTATGAACTGCAGGTGAATAACTCGAGACAATTACATGTAGTTGAGTGCATTGTATCATATGAACTGCCAGTGGATAACAAGGGTGTTGCATGCAGTTCACTGGATATAATCCACTAAACTGCAAGTAAATTATTTGGGATAGTTGTATATAGTTGAGTGCATTGTATCTTGTGGATTATAGGAGAATAACCCTATATAGTTGTATGCAGTTCATTGGATACAATTTACTGAAAGTGCAGGTGAATAATCCGGAGTAGTTTTCTGCAGTTTAGTGGATTACATCCTATGAGTAGTACATGAAGAACCCAGGACAGTTGTATGGGATAAGAATGGAGTAGTTTAGTTTGTAAGGGAAAATTTTGTGGTGGTTTTTGTGAAAGTGTATTAATGTGAGTGAGGAACTTGTGGAATGTGCGTAATATGAGTGTTATTTCTTCTAGCTATTCAACTAATCTCAGTATGCATTCTGATAGAGGATAGTGTGTTATTTGTATACTTGGTTATATGATATTGTTAAAATGCTTATATGTGGCGGCAGTGGATTTTGTATGTGTGTATGTGACTGATGCGTGAATTGCTATATTGTGAATGTGTTCTTCAGTGATGATTTATAAAGATATCCTGAATAATGATCAGTATTATCCTAGTACATACATTCAATATCCCTAAAATATTAGAGACATATCCTAGGATCTTTGTAGTTGAGGTAGTTGTTGTTTGGGATGATTATTTTTTGGTTGTTGGTAGGTGTTTGTTACTAATATTGTTAATGTTAGGTACTGATGCTTTTGATCAATTTTATGTATGTAATGTGCAAACCCAGTCAGTTATAATGAAGCTAAGGAGTAGAAGTACACGTCATGGCGAGAAGGGTGAACGTTCGAGGAAGGTGGAATCCAAAAAGAAAAGACAGCGATGGCAGAGTCTAGAAAAAGAGTCTTGGGGTTCGAGTCCAAGAAGTGACTATGTTCCTCAAGCAGTTGCGAGAGACAGTGATAGTAATGTGTCTTTAGTTGAGGATGATGATGTTGATATGTATAATGCAAAGAAGATGGAAAGCAACATGAGATAGCTTGATGAAAGAAGATAGTACCTGATGAGGGGACGGGAAGACATAAGAGGCGCAGGGTAGCAAGAGACGGTGTAGTGATTAGGGATAGCCTTAGGATGGGGGTACTTGTAGGTCCTAATCCTATCTTGTGTTAGAGGGTTACATAGCACCTTTGCATGAACAAACTATAAAGGGGAAGGTATTGAAGCCGATTCTACATTATCACAAGTTTGGCATATAAAGAGAGTAGGCTCTTGCACTTGTTGGGCAATGGGTTCCATATAGCAGGTCATTCCGAATAAGGGGCTGGCTAGTGCCCCCCTTTTTCTGTGTTTGCTGTGATATTAATGATAGGTCTACCAGCCACCGAGAGGAGGGTAGAATTTGATGGTGAGGGAGTGTAGTAGCTTTGAAGAAAGGAAACTCAAAGTGTCAGAAAGATACGAGGAGAATTATTCTGTGAATTAAAATTGCACAATGTCTGATTTGTACGATGAAAATGCGGACATGAGGATACCATTGGCTGTAGATGTAGCTGTTTGTATGGATAATTATAAGCGAATTGTTCTTTCCCCCAAACACTGTATGGGCGACCTGGTGTATGGAGCCATATATTGATGATATGCAGGGTCTAGGGGAGTACACATGGTCAAAGGCAATTTGGCGGTTCCTTATAAAGTTACTGGATGAGTTCCAGTTGAAGTTGTTGGGACTTGTCAATAAGGTGCAGCTAAATACTTGTGTCATCCTTCTTTAGGTTTGCATATACTTATTTAAATGCATGTATGTATGTGTGTAGTCATGTGTCTATATGTACATGTAATGACAGTAGTGAATGGTGGAGTTGCATATTGTTATTGCATGATGTACTAAGGATTGGTTGTGAAAATAGGGGTAGAATTTATGACATCGAAGTCAATGTTGCAGTGTCACATGCAAACTTCAATGGGCTGAGAAGCAAGCCATCTATAGATTTGTTGTAGAACAATGTAAATGTGCACTGATTGTTTACAACTGTATGTTTCGTCTAATGTGTGTTGTACTCGCATGTGTGGTTTTACCATATTGAGATTAGGTTTCCCAGGATAGCCAACGGGACGTAGTGGATCACGAAGGGATTACAATGTACATGCATTTGTAGTCGGGGTGAAAGAGGAGAGGTGTGGGTTAATATGTTGTGAGTCATTGTTTGGAAGAAAGGCACAATGATTTGGTAAATGTTGTACATGTTATGAAATATTTTAATTTTGTAAATTGTGGACATTTGTAGATTATATCAGTGTTGTATCCTATAGAACAGGAGAAGAGGTAGCAAATTGTAACCTATTTTTTGGAGACTAATGAGATCAGGTACTATCTGGATGATGGGGAGGTAATGCACCACTTTTTGTAGTTGCAGTTGCACTATAGTTAGTACATTCTATGAATAAATTTTGATGGTTTGCTATATTCAAGGGGTGTTGTCATATGAGGAGCGACTCCGACGTGTTCTTCAAGACTTGCGATTAGAGAAGGAGAATCATAAGTCACTAGAGAACAACATGGATATGTTATGATGTGTTTTGCAAGGTAAACATATGAAGTGATAATGGTGGTGTTGCACATCATCTGGGTGGGGTGTCAGGAACGATGAGTGGTATGCATGAAGATGGTATGCATGAAGATGGCAGGGAATGGCAAAGCGAGATAGATGGGTAGTAAACATGATCATGAGCCACATAGTGCAAAAGAGGCTACCACTCTTAAGAAGTCAACTATTGAGCTAGTGGCTATTTAGGACCCATCTGTTGAGGTGTCTGATGTTGAGGTGCCCCATGTTGTACAATCGCCTGTACAACATCTGCCTGTTGAGGTGGCGACTGTGGAGGCGACGGATGTTGATAGGCATGCTATTAAACACTCGACTATTGAGGTGGCCTATGTACAACAATCGCCTCATCAGATGTCACTTATTGAGGAGCTGCCTGTTAAGGTGTTGATTATGGTGGATGCGGCTGTTGAGGTGGCAGGTGCTAAAGAGCCGACTGTTCAGGTGCCCGATGTTGAGCAGTCATATGTTCAGTGCTATATGTTGAGGTGTCCGATGAGACTGTGCACGCAACTACTTATGTGCACATGACTGATCTTCATACTTCCGCTAGTGATGACGATGGAGAGTGCCTCTCTGATAAGGGTGATAGGATGGAGGAAATGCCGGAGTGTACTAAAGAGGATTAGATTGCAGAGGTGGTCAGCGTGGAGGAGCCCACTGATACTATGGATGCGACTGTCCCAGTGCCAACTAATGGTGAGGATCAAGAGCTACCTGGGGATGGAAACATAGATAAGGATTCCTATTTGAAGGTTGGGATAGAAAAAGCATAGACTGGGGTAGGGAGTGTTGAAGCAAGAACTCCATAGGAAAAAGGCAGTAAGTAGGTGTGGGTCAAAAGAGGAGGTGGCGGTGCTGTCCAGCGGTGGCATAGTGCCCAAGCCATAATCTACAGTCAGTGACTGGTGTAAGCGGAGGTCTTGAACTAGGAGAGCTACTCATTTTTAGGAGTCCCCATACGTAAACCCGAATACTCGGCGTAAAGGGGACATGGAGTGTAAGGTTTCTACTCGAGGTGGTACGGGCAAGCAAGTCGAGCATGTAAGTGTATGTATTTATGTCATTTGCTTTATTTTTTTATTTTTCTGTGTGAATGACCACTACTTTGGCCCTTATTTGATAGTATGCTTTCTATATTATAGGATGGTTCAGGAGCAGAGCGCCCAGGCCATGGAACATACACATCCCCTAGCACAGTTGATTGAGTCCCCAGTATTTTTCACAGAGAAAGCTTCCATCGTTAGCTTGTGCTGATGCATTGCACCTGGAGTGTCCGGTAATAATGACAAGCCCCCATATTTTGTGGTTGGAAGGCTGTGAAAGCGTACTTAACAACCTCATTTGTAGAATCTGAGGTGGAGTTACTGAAGAAAATCGGGGGAAAGTACTCAAAACTAAAATTTTGGTGTGTTATTCATCGTAGTGGTTTGGGATATAAATTCTTTGATTACGTTATCGGGTTCATTGTGTAAGTTGTTTATAAATGATTAGGAACATTGACTTAGAGGAGACATGTTGGAGGTGTGTGTCTGCAGAATTTCTAATGAGGCTCATCAATGTTGTCCCCAAACATGGTACCAGAGATGCTATGGGGAAGTACTGCTTGGAGGGCTTTACTGTTGACATATACTCAGGCATCCTTTACCAGAGGCAGCATACATACCCAGAGTTGATGTGAAAACCAGTATTTCTACGCCGACATGATCAAGTATGCTGGGTGAAGAAGAGTCTACGAGTGCAGTAGATGTTCTATTTTATGAAATGGTGATTAAGTGGCGAACGCATTTGCAGCATATAGGGGTGTTCACCGGTCCAAACTCGAACCACACCGCGTTGGACTGAAGGCCGAATCAAGATAAAGAAGTGGGTCGAGGACTGGATCGAACAAGATTCGGCCTGGACCGGGACTGGACCACAAAAACTCGGGCTGAATTCAGACCGACCAAATTGGAACGATGAAAAATTAATTTTGAGTAGCTAATTTAACCTCAAATCCACCAAACCTAAATAACTAATTTCCCTCATTCAATCAAGTTGAAAGAATACAAATTTCAACTTGCAAAATAATGCTTGAAGAGACGCTAAATCATGAACATTACACAAAAATTAAAAAAATAATTTGAAAAAGTAAAAAAGGAGAGGAGACAAAAATATATGAAATGCTCATAGTGAAACTATGGTCAACAAATTAGGCTCCCTCAAATTGATAGAAAAGCTACAAATATATATCAAGCATCAACATCATCAGTATTATTCACCCCCATTTTCAATAATTTGATGGGATGAACTTCTTGCTTGCCAAGATCGGCTAGACTTTTAAAAATACGAAGCACAACAAGATGAATTTTTAGCAGAGGTCAAAGAGGAGAGCGTTTCAAGGGGGCCATGGATATCAATTGCAATTATACGTAGACGACTAAATGAGATGTGTTGCAATTGTGAGCCAAAATGTTCTGGACAAAAGCTCGAACGTTGGTTTTTTTTTCCAATAAAAGTTGGTCTCAATTTGGTCTGCCGGTGCACTCGGTCCAACTCGAGGACCCAACCAAATTTATTTGGTCTAGGCTAGTCCGATCCAAGCCATGTTCCTCTTTGGTCCGGGCCGGTTCTGGATTGAATAATGAATAGGCCTAGCAACATAGGTTTACAAAGGGTGAAGATATCCAGGGAAGATGTAGGTGTGGGTCAAGAAGCACTTCCATCATAACCTTCTATATGTACGTACAAAAGTTTTCCGCCTTAATGACCCTCTACATCAATGCGCACTGCAATACTGTATACTTTAGTTCCAATGAGCTTGCTGTTGTTTATGCCCATAATTGATGAAGTTGGGAAGCACTAGTCATTGGTGACGATTAATTTGCAGCGGACGCGGTATGTTATGTACAACTCCCTAGCGGCCAGGATCAGTCGTGAGAGGAGGCCATCAACGGTGTAGTATATGGTGGATTAAGGATAAGTTCATTGGCTATTATTAAAGTCGTGTAAGTTTTTAAAATGTTGTCTTCTGTTAACTGCATACAAAGGTACAACATCAGAATGGCGTTGATGCATTTTCAAGCGTTCACAGCGTTGTTGTCTTCGCTGGTGAAATGAACATAATATCCACAGCAAGACCAGTAAGTACTTAATACTGTACCAACAATCGCTCTTGCATGTTCCATGTCTAGTTTAGTGAGTAGTACGATGTTTTCTATGCTACAACCATGATTGTGGGTTGTTTACCCTCGCATTCATGTACTTGTGGTCGATGAACATTGGTGAATTGTACTTCGACCTGGCTAACATCAAGCATATAAGGGATAAGTGTTTACTAAACCTATTACAAGGGAAGATCGCACACTTTTTCGATGCCCTACAAGGTGAGATGTCATTTCATAGTCGGGCTTATCGAAGTTTTTTGTGGCAGATTGATGTAATGTGAATTTTTTTGTTGTGTGCATGGCAAATTGAAGTCGCTTCACGTCAGGAACTGATGCACAAGGGGTTCACATTTTGGCTGATGCCCTGTGTATGTACATTATTGAACGTGCATGCTATTCAACTGTATAAGATTATTAGTGGTAGGATGGATACGTGAATTATGCATATGATAGCATTACACATTTTATATTCCATTTCATTCGCTTTCATGGTTAGGTTAACGTGGAGGATCAATTTACATCAACCCTATGGTACTTGTTTGTAATGTTGACAATTTCTATACGCCATGGCGACAGCAGTATGGTGGTGGACATAACAGTCACCTAGTATTTTACTATCTTCAGCGTCGTCTGCCGTAGTAAATGTTTATGCCAGTAGTATACCAGAATAATAGCTAGTAAAATTATTTTTTTTTTACCGTAACCCCAACATTCGAATTATTCACATCCAAAATCCTCACAGAAATTTGGAATTAGATTCAATTTCATTCAAGACTTAACTATATCTGTGAAACTCCGAAGATTTGTTATGTATCTATATATTTCTATTATGATATTTATAATTATTACAATATTGGCCGACCTACTATGCTTGAGCTCGTAGTGTTTTATTTAATTTTTTTATTTTAGTGGAATAGCCACGGGGTAGTAGAGCGGTCCAAGCAAGGGCAGTGTTAAAAAAAGGGAGAAAAGACGCCATGCAAAAAGAAGATAGTGGGGAGGGAGAAAACCCTAAGGTTTTAAATTTTTCCGTCTCTTCTCTTCTCCTCGGTCTCTCCCCCATGCCTCTCTCTCTCTCTCTCTCTCTTTCTTTGTCTCTCTCTCTCTCTCTCTCTCTCCATCTCCCCTTTGTTTTCTTGGTAAGTATTTCAAACCCTAGCCAAGTGTGTTGGATTTTCATTGTTT
Organism: Selenicereus undatus; assembly: GCA_017589665.1. Taxonomy (NCBI): domain Eukaryota; kingdom Viridiplantae; phylum Streptophyta; class Magnoliopsida; order Caryophyllales; family Cactaceae; genus Selenicereus; species Selenicereus undatus. The sequence continues at coordinate 48,516,697 of JACYFF010003369.1, forward strand.
TTCCTCAAGAAACCTTAATTTTTGGCCATGGAATTGATAATTTCACACTCCCATGATGTTTTTTTTTTCCAGATTTGAACTCTTGGTGGGAGAAGTAAAACACCCTAAGGTTTTTCCTTTCCGCTATTTTTCACTTTAAGGTAGAATACTCGTTTCTCCTCTTATGGCTTGGATAGTTTGATTGTTTTAGCAATTAAGAATGATGGTGTTATTGAGTAAAAGGATTGTATGAATGAAGTGGGGAGGTTTGGGTCGAATTATGGAGGGAAAGAAGGGTAAAAATTATGTTAGCGTCACAGTTAGTACACCCAGAAAATCATCTGACTTTGTAGGCTTACTGGCCATAATTTGGATCTCTAAAAATTATGGGAAATTTGTAATGGTAGATCTCGAAGTCCTGTAACCACGAAATTTTGAATTTCAGGAATTAGAGTTAAAACGAGCTAGTTATGGCCAAAATACCAGGACTATGCAAAACTTACTACAATTGGGACAGTTTAGGAAATTGTTGATATTCTAACCAGTTAGACTCGGATTCTGTTAATGGTCATAAAAGAAAAGTTGTAACATGGCTTGACTTTCCAGAATGGACTTAGTCTTAAAATTTCGACATCGGATGTGAAAGTTATGTTTCCGGAAAGTTGGGGGTAAAATCTAGGAATAAACTGGGAAGTTCACAATAGTAGCATATGTAGAGTTTTTAATATTTATAATTTCCTAAAAATTTATTTAATGGTTGGATTTGGTCGTTGGGTGTAAGAGGACGCTTATGAAAAATTATTTGGATATAGTGGGCGCATAGAGAGTCTGGTTAAGAGTTGGAACTAACATAATACTATTGTGAGAAATTATTTTAGGTCAAATTAGCATTCCGAGCTCAAACTTAAGCAATGTGTTCTAACAGGTAACAATTACGCCTTGAGCCCCTGAATATCTGTTGGAAACATGTCTTGTGCGTATGCTCGAAAGATGTTTAAATGGGTTTGGAATTGATGTTTTGGGGATTTTTTTCCCGAGTAAATGTGTGATGAGATTTTACCATAATTTTATTGAAGTAATTGTTCAACTGATAATTTCGTGAGGTTATCTTGACCATTTTCATTGCGAAAATAATAATGAAATGTTTCCATATCAAAATGGGTTGGGTTGGACTATATTCTGGTTAAAGATCGATGTTAACTATGAATGCATAAGTAACTGAATGAATGGGTGGGACTGAGGAGTTATACTCCTGTGTTGTTGAAGGTCATTAGCCTTCTCCAGGTAAAAGTGCATGCATGTGAGCGGTTATGTACTACCTTGTGGATGGACATGGGCCAGGTTAGCGGTAACCGTCCAAATTAACGGTAGGCCAAGATATGGTTAAGCGGTTGCGTTAAACCCAAGCGCAGGCCATGAGACCCAGTGGGGTCCCTCGCCCTTGTAACCTGAAATTGATTAAACGGGACATGGATTGTTATATGTTCATGTTGAGAATGCATAAGTACTTGAAACTACTCGTGTTTGTCCCTTACCCTTATAATGGTTTGAGATGAGTTTGTGTGCGTGTTTTGATTGTTAGGGGTGGTTGTTATTGAGTTTATCTTATTGTTCCAAACGTTTTGTTTTCAAGTAAAGTGCTTGAGCATGAGGATAGGAGCCCGAATTAGATCAGGCCCCGTTATCTACAATTTAATTCAAAAGAACTAGTTTCATATTAAAATTTGTCTAGATATTATTATTATTCAATTGGACATTGTTATATTTCTCGTCAGGACTTCGACTTGTGCTATGATTTGAGAATAAACTTGCATTAATGTTTTAGTTCATGCTTAGTCTG
>JACYFF010003369.1:48523515-48535093 GCA_017589665.1 Selenicereus undatus
ATATATATATATATGTATATATGTATGTATGTATACGTATGTATTTATGTATATGTGTGTGTGTGTGTGTGTGTGTATGATGTACTTTATCGATGAAATGTAGTTTTTCACCAAAAAAAAAACGAAGAAATGTTGAATAAAAGTTTATGATAATATGACATACTTTACATACTACATGTAAATACAAATTAATGATTCAGGTTATGACATACTAGGATTGCTAATTAATTCTGATCCGCTAAAAAAAAAATGATAAAGAAATATAATTTTTTTTTTTCCCACTGAAACCGTCTTTCATATCTACTTCTTCCCAATCCTCTCTTCCCAGGAATGCAATTTTAGGTGGTTATTGATGATAGAAAGGGTGACGTGGGAAAGTAAGGAAGTGGGGGAATATCAATTAATGAATTTTTATAAATTTTAAAATTAAAATCAAATTAACTTCTAATTGGTTTTAGTATTTTGATAGAATTAATGAAAAACTTGGATTGAGGGAGGGAAGTATTCTTAGGCTATCATTCATTTTTACACTTATCTTATAAAGATATATATATAATTCTCTTACTATGTGCGACAACGTTGATAAGATTAACTTTTGCTTTTTATTAAAAATCTTACATCGCAAGGGCATTGACCACAGTATTAATCAATGAAAGAGTAAGTGTAAGGAGAGTATTAGTTCAACCCTTATTGACAAGTTTCATAGTAAACATATCTTATTTCACGCTTTTCCTTAAGCTGTAGACAAACAGAAACAGGAAACAAAAATTGAAGAGCGAAAAACCAAAGGAGGGCAGGGAAGTAACTCTTCTATTAGAGCCGGCTTTCGATCCTGGGACCTATTTGGGAAAAAAAAATAAAAAATAAAAATAAAAAAATTGAAGAGCAAAAAAGCAAAGGAGGACAGGGAAACAACTCTTCTATCATAGCCAAGTTTCGATCCTAGGACCTGTGAGACCTATGAATTTTTATGAATTTTAAAATTTAAAATCAATTTATTTTCTATCTGTTTTAAAATTTAAAATAATGTGAATAATTAAAAGGTTAGGATCCACTATCGAGTTTAAATCCACGATTGCTATTTGAAAAGCAAAAAAACAAAGGAGGGCGTGGAAGCAACTGTTCTGTCAGAGCTAGATTTCGATCCTGGGACCTGTGAGACATGTGAATTTTTATGAATTTTAAAATTGAAAATCAAATTAATTTCTAACTGTTTTAAAATTTAAAATAATGTGAATAATTGAAAGGTCATGATTCACTATCGAGTTTAAATCCACAGTTGCTATTTACTGAAGCTCCACAAATCATTTTCCATGCAATATTTGAGAATTCCTCAATTGTGCGCACTCTACCCATTTTAGCATTTGTTATATAAAGATATCTTGTCAATTATTATATCAATTTTTTTGTTCATAGGTTTGTTAGTCTTTCAAAAAATTAGAAATTATTCATTTTAAGTAAAAAAGGATGATTAGAGTTTCTTGAAGTCTTAAGGTAAGAAATATGACAATAAGTTTGCTGATTATTTGTATCCAAGACTGAAGTTTAGTGATTTAAATACTTTTTGAAATTTAGGCTCCGTTTGGACATTAGAAAATTTAGTGAAAAGAATTTTTTTTTGAGAAAGTTAATTTTTTTCTTATGTTTGGTTTAGAAAAAATACAAAAGAAAAAAAAATATATGGAGGAAAGTTAGGTGGAAAAATTGTTAAAAACAAGTAATAAAATTTTCCTCATAAATTTGTGAGGAAAGTTTGAGGAAAATTTCCAAACCTTCTCCAACCTCACATTACTTAGATGACATCAACATGACTCAAGTAATTCATTAACATTAAAATTTCTCATCCAAATTCTTGCATTTTTTCCTCAATCCAAATAGGAGAAAAAAAAAATCATTTTCTCTCTACTTTTTTTTCCTTCAACTTTTTTTTCCATCAAATTTTATAACGAACAAACGAAGCCTTAATTATTTTTTAAAACTTAGGAGAAAGTTGACAGATTTTTCAAACTCTTTTGCAAACGTTAGAGAAAATCAAGTGATTTTTAGAACTTTTTTCCATATCATTTAATCGAAAAATTAAGGCTTTTACCAGAGACGGTACAGAAAATTATCTTCATCACATATGAATGACCCCTAAATTATTTAGCAAAGTTATTGCCTGCTCAAGTTCTCATTTATTAGTATCTCTTTAAAAAAAGAAATTTATTGTTTATTGGCATATTTATTTATTATTTATTGGTATAAGATGGAACAAAACACGGTGCGTTGAATTTTTTTAAATAAAAAAAAAATATATGCTTAGTTGCTTCTTTCTTGAAAAGAGGCAAAGACTAGAAATTCATCCTGTCATACTGCTTCAAGTTTCTCCGGCAGAAAAAGAAAATGTAAAGGATTGATGGCCGATCAAACAGTGACTGCCGAGATCACTCAACCGTGCTCAGAAGTATACAATACTCAGTACAAGAGAACCGCTCAAAGTTGACTGCACACATTCAGGACAGGACTACTCTCACAAAAAGAAGGAGCATAAACTCATTGTAGAACCGCCTATCTATTTATCAATACAGCAAAAATACAGCTACATACAATCAAATGAAAGTCTCTAATCAAACTCTCAGGTAAACGACTGAACCACTGAGGAAGTGGTAACCAAACCTGATAGGAGGCCAACAACAAGGGCACTGTTGTATGTGCTTGGTTCGACTTGCATTGTATTATTTCGAGAATCTATGAATGTTTCGTTCAAGAATGGCCCTCCAACAAGTGCACCAACAGCAACATTTGGATTGGGATCAGTAGAATTAAGCCACTTGAATCCATCATCACAACCAGTTTTCGCATCTACAGGGATTGAGGCTCCTCTGTGGTGCACAAATTGTGGGTATTTGTCTCCATACCCCACAATAAAGCTCATTTTCATAGGATTCTTCCCCAACACATAATCAGCCTGCAGAATGAACGGAAATCCGTCATTTTATTAGTATACACATCTATTTAGTTAGAAGGCCGGTGGCCATGCCCCCACCTGTGATATTGCAAACTTCCGAAGATCTTTTGCTTTGTAAGACTTGCCACTGCAAGATATGCTTGCAGTTCGTGAACTTAGCATGTAATCACTGTAAACAATAGCCAAAAATGCTGCTGCCACAGGATGCTGAAGTGCATTCCACTCGCTGACCCATATTAGACCACCTGAATCAACCGCATGATGGGTCAGATGGAATCTGAAACATGACAAATGTTGTGCACATTGCATTGCAGAGCCAGTGACATTGAAACACACATTATTTAGTGATAGGGTTAGAATCCTTCAGTGAATTCCTTTGGCTTAACCCATATGAGAATTTCTCATCTGGCACCCCCGCCAAACCCCCCCCCCCCCAAAAAAAAAACGTGGGACCAGGTACAGTGTTCCACTAGTGTCCAGCTAAGGTCATGATGGCTAGAGTGGCAAATTCCTTGCATTGTAGATGATGCAGGGTAAGAATAAAGAAGGAATAAGCAGGTTTGGGTATATCTTGATTTTTGCATTTGTAGGATGCTCTAAGAGCAATTCCTACACCGAGAAACTCACACACAAATAAAAGAACATTCACAAGTAATTCTCAAAATTCAATTTGATTTCATTCAAGTCTATTTTGCTAATGCATAACAAAAAGTTTAAATAGCGAACAAACCTAAAACATTAAGGAACAAATAGATACTGTAATCAAAGAAATATTATTCACTATCTAAAGCGACAAATGAAAAGAGAATATTCCTAAAAGATAGCTCCATGGAAATAAAATATTTCACATAAGCAAATATAAAGATATACCCATATCTTGTTATTCCTTCTTTATTCTTATCCTACATTAGTAGATATTACGCTATTATTAACTGAAGCAAACTGTGAAACATACATGCACACTGTAGCCAGAGAGCAGATTCACATTGTTTTCAATGAAAACAAAAAAATGTACCATCAGTTAGTTTGAATTTCAAACATCAAACAAAATCACATAACAAGGAAATCCAAGGAAACATCATCACAAAACTTGTAGATTTTGGATTCATGCTTTCTCACCGTTCTCCTTTTCCTTATCCTCTGTGTGTGAGTTTGTGTCTGTGCACACATGTGCACTTGGTTTTGCGGCAATGGGGTTGCATGTGGAGAGGGGACAGAAACAGATTCGTGATAGAGCATCAAAGGACTTACTCTCTGTTCTGCTGGATGTGGCCGTCGGTGAATTAGGTATGAGGCCACACATAACAGCTTCCGCTGTTTGCCTATACATCTTAAGGCCAGAGTTTGCGGAGCTTGGGAGGCCCTTCCCAGCAAAAAGGTTGATCCTGGAAAGTAATACCTGCAGATCAATAGACAGGCTGTTAAGACCACGAGTCCTGATCACTGTGTCCAAAAAGAAGACAGTAGTTAGAACTTGCTAACATTATTCTTGATTGCACCAGACTAGCGTACTAGTGGACATGGCTATCACCAATGCTTCAATAAATCAGAACTGAAGGTGTCTGAAGACAGCCAAAAAGACTCAGAATTTGAAAACTTAGAAATTTGAAAATTCAGTCTTTACAATCCTCCGTTTGCTATGCAAATTGCTGAACATACTAGATAGTAGCTGGAACACTCCTTATTTTATTATTCCCTGTATACGTTTCAAAGTCATTTCATTTTTTTCCCCCTGTACAGCTTCCACGGGTTTTAAAGCCTGTCATTTTTCAATCACTCCGCTATGTCTGGATGCTAGAACATCTCAGTTAGCATTTCTCATGATATCTTTTACTAGAAGTGTAGCATTAAAAAAGCCTTAGAATGAAAAACCCTCATATACTTCCACAGGTCCCTAAAACAAATAAAACCATTGATTTTTCAGTTTCATTCTTCAATGAAGGCTCACGTAAACTGAAGCTATGACTTTTTCCTGGACAGAGCATCTTGTGTTGCAATTGTACAGTTGATCACAATAGCAGTTATAAGACCTTAGATAGTGACTCAAACCAGAGCAACTCACTTCATAAGCATAGACACATATCATAGAACAAGATTACTCCAGAGAAGCAAATGATCAGAAATTTCATAATATAAAATCTGGCCATGGTTCCTGAGATCTATTTTGAATAGAGACCGTCCCCTTGCAGTAAAATCACTAAAAGCTACATGGAGAAGACACAAAGGAAAGATCTATGGAAGCAAATTTACTTACCTGAGTGCCTGCAAGTTTATTATCCCAACTAAACCAGGTTGGACTTCCAAAATTAGCAAACTCTTTTCCATGATCATTGACATATTCAAGGTAAGCCTTGTCTTTGGTTGCATGATAAAGCCAGCTTGCAGCCCACAAAAGCTCATCTCCATAGCCTGTGGAATTGTAATATATAGCAACTTTGGGAATGTTTTGACTGTAAGAACCCCTATTCTTGTCAGCAAAGTCAAACAGTTGCTTAGAATGCGTCAAAAGAGTGCCTGAATAGGTTGAATCGCTCTTCTTAAATACAAGAGATGCCGCTGCCATGGCTGCTGCTGTTTCCGCTGCGACTTCGGATCCTGGTACAGTAGCATTTATTTGTGTAAGAGGCCTTTTCTCACTCATGGTTTCAGGCCTCTCCCAACATTTATGGTCCAGATCAGGATCACCAACCTACATTGGAATGATCATGGTCAGGGACTTTCACCTCCTCTTCAAATTTTCATTATTATTTCATTTGATTTTTTACATAGAAGCTGAAAGTCAATGGACTTGGTTTTATCACTGCACCAGAATATAACAGTTTACTTTATCAGATCACATGATTTACACCCATGGTTGCCTATTCCACTAATGACTACTGGAGGAGATCAAAAATAGACCATTCCAAGCAATCTAAAATGCCAAAGTGCATTTGAACCATTGAACCTTAACAACAATAAACGTAAATCGCAAATACAGGATCCCATTATGATTCTTTGGACAGGCAATATTTCCAAATTACTGCATGATTAAAGCTCCTGTTGCAAACAAATTGATACCACAATTAGGAAAGCTTGGACTTGGAAATACCTGAATGTAAAGCATATTATCTCTAGGATGGGCTTTGATGAGGTAGTCAGTTATCCATTTAAGATTGTCTTGAGCAGGTTCTAACTGATTTACAACCGCCATCTGATCCCCATACTCAAGAATGGCCCAAGACAAGATGGTGGCAGTGAAGGCCATTGGGAAACCAAACTTCATGTGATCCCCTGCATCATACAACCCTTTCGAAAGGTCCACCTTTGCGTCTTTCCCATCATCAAGAGCGGAGTCCCCCCTCCATGATATCTTGTTATTCACCAGCTTGCCAGCTGCAAGATCAGAGCACGATAAATCCTCAAGCTATGCACACAATCAAGATATATGCTTAAACATAAATCCGTTACCTTGTTAGATCTAGATGGCATGATTTAAAATTTTAAATGTACATGGTTGCGAAAACAATATCCTAATTATACAGTTTGCATAATTAAACTATTCAAAATGTGGACATCCAAATAATTGGTGATCTTTCACGTCAACAAGACAGAAATAATTAATCTGGGTCATTTATAAAGAAGTCAGCGTAGTTTTTTTGGGTTTGACTACCAATGTCCAAAAATAGGTACCTCCCCCATTGCCAATGAGTTGTCTGCTAAAAACCAAAACCCACAAGCAAAATGGGGAGATCAGCATAAAACCAACGCCGCATTGTGAGACAACATCATGATTTGACACAAAGGCAAAACATAAATCGAGACTTACATTTTTGGATATCAAAGAACTGCAAAGCCAGCTTGAGGGCATCAGAGTACTTTGTAACAACAGCACCGGGAGGACCAGGAACCGGAGGAGCCCCTTCAGAGTGATGGAACTTTGATCTAAAAGCAAATACAAGACCTGCTACAATGGCCGCCACTACTAAAAACACCAAAAACCAACCCCAACAACCCCCTCCTGAAGTTTTCTCTTCCCCCATTTTGCCTTTTCAGCCCAAACCCAGAATAAAAATTAAAAATATCCTACAAAAAAGTCAGATTTTGAAACGAATGAAGGAAAATTAACAATTTGGGTAGATTTGGATTGAGAGGTTTAGAGTTTAATGAGCTTGATTTTTTGTGCAGTGCAAACAGGCATTGCCCATTTAGCTTCCGCAGTTTCCTATGTTGATGCAACTTGAGCTCGCTAGTGTCGCGGAGTTCAAATCAAACAGCGGGATTCTGTTGAGATTCTTGTCGTTGATCTCTTAGTGTTTGTGTCGTCAATGGCGATGCATGTGGTAGGTTTGAGGGAAACGTGCGAGGGTAAATGCTAGATCTGAGGCGAGGAAGGTGCTAAATTTGGAGATTAAGCAATCACCGACACAGTATCGACGTCTCGTGATTAATTTGTCGTGCTATTGTTGTTTTCCTAACCTCGTTTAAAAATAAAAAAAGGTTTCCTAGTTTCTTATTTGTTTTTTTTATTTAAAAAAACAAATTTCAAAAAAAACAAATTTCTGAAGCCGAGTGGCATAATTAGCCTTTTTGCTGATGGGAAATGCTTCATTGTCAAAAGATGGGCCTGATTTCCTGAAGTACCAACCAGTCCTGGTTATTGCAGAAAATTACAATGCAACTGAAGCGACGTCGACTGCTGATTTGTGCTTTCCCAGCTCTATTTCATGCAATGAATTTCATGTATGAATCTTTTATAATTATACCCCAAGAAAAAAAAATGTCAAAGCTAGCGAGTGCCCATACATTAAAAAAGTTGTTGGACTTAAGACATACTTTTATATCCATAAAGGGTGCAAACCTAATAAGTCGGCGGCTTAAGCTATCTCAGAAACCTATTCATTGACTGTCTATCTAATGTAAAAAGAGGACCAATCTAAGAGGAGAAACATCATAGAAACATCAAGGATTATCTAAAGTGAGTTTTCTGCACAAAGCCCTAGGGCTCTTAGGCTGTGAGATCGTGAAGGTTCTCCATATAGTGAGTTCCTTCCTCAACTAGTGATTCAAGCCAAAGTTCGATCGTCTTCTGTTGCAGGATTAAGGTAAATCTGTATGCTTAATTCATTATATTAATTCCTCCATTGGTATCTGAGTTAATCAGATTGTTTCCTGGTTAGATGTTCTATCGTAATTTGTGCCCTAAACATGTTAATGGTCGCATGCTTATTTTCATTCTTTGCTTCGTTGCTTCACAAACGCGAAACTTCATGTCATTAGTTCATGTGCTAATCCTTCGTATTTTTTCGTGAAATTCTAGATTCCGATAGAGTTTGATGAGAGCTTTAACTAGATATATTATATGCATGATTTGGCCACGTAATTTGGGAGTAATTGTGATTCGAAATTATAGGGTTTCGAGTGTGAAAATCCCAAATTATTTTCATCAATTGTGGAATTCAATCAATATTGTTCAAAATTGATGCAAGGACTGCTTGGAACATTAGATTTGGATGAATATCCCTAAATTTATTAGACGGTTTCATGGAGCATTCAATTGATTTTTGGCAAAGAATTTGCCGGCAAAAATTAGGGTTAATGACGCATGAAGCACTTGAATTTTTGACCAATTCTTGGATTGTTTTGTTTGTAATTAATTTGTGCTTTTATATTCTCTTTGTAAATTGAGCCAATATCCTTCAGAAAATTGAAGCAATTCGATTTGTTTTAGGGGTGGAATTTGTAGAATCTTTGAGCCGAATTTTGAGGGTTAGGGTTCGTATTTTTCAAACCCCTTTTGATCGATTTGGCTCAATTTTTCAATTAATTCAAGAATTGATTTATGAAAAAGGTTTAGAATATCATCCTGAGAAAAAGCCCTCAAATAATTCTGCAATAACTGCTGGAGTTTTGCCGGAATTGGGCGAATTATGGCTGAAAATTTCTATGGTTAAGTTCATCTTTTGAACTCGATTTTGATTTATTTTTGGTCATTACTTCTTGCAATTTCTTTGTGCCTTTTGTTGCCCAGAAAGTTATGAACAAAAGCCCTCCAATACTCCAATATGTACCGCGAATATGTCGTGAATTGGTCAGGATTTGGCGAAAAGTCATCGGTGTATTGTGCACTTTGTCGGCCATTATTAACTCGATTTTGGGTCATTTTCCCCAAGTTTTTTTCTCAAGTTGATGGTCCAAATCAGTCCTAAAACAATTTTAGGAGGAATCCCAATGATTTGATTAGATCAATTTGAGCGAAAAGATGGTACTTTGGTGTTGGGTTGGCCGACGGGTCGTCGTGACCCGTTTCATGTACAACTGGGTCATGAGACCAGAAGGAAGGTGCTGAGGAAGAGGGGCCCCGGATCTCACGTGCGTCGCACCTGACCCGTTACGTCTCCTTTTTTTGGGTTTTAATTCTATTAAAATAAATTCAAAATTGTATTTCACCAGTTGACCAATAGTTGACTATAGTTGACCAGTGGGTTGACCAAACCTTGTTTCCTTCTTTTTGGGCAATATAATTGCTCTTTTCATGGAATACTTGGCATATATGTATTTTTATATTACATGTTTTTTGTAGGCATAATATTTGACATCATTTTTGTAGAATGAAATATTATGTGATTCGTTGAGAATCTTTTATTTGAGCATACTTAATCTTATTAAATTTCATGAGAGAGATGAGTATATTGTTTAATATCATTGAGCTTAATTTGAGTGAAAATATTATGTGAAATCTCTATGATATTTATAGCTCATTTGTTTTCAATTGAATTTCATGATGTATATAATTAGTATATATATGCTTGATTGAAATTCATGAATATTATGTTACATGTTATGAGAATATGTTTCATATGTTATAACCTCCAAATCACATATACAAAATTTATAAATGTGCCATTTCTAAATAAGTTAGGTGAGAGGATACTGAAATTTGTCAAAAAATATCTTTTTTTGAGAATTTTGTTAAATATGCAAATTATGCCTAAAATGATTCTTATATATTTATGGACATATGTTGAACTTTCTTGAAATATTCTTGAGGTTGACATATCCTCTTTGATTAGAAATTTGAGAATTTCTTTTAGAATATTTCAATTTTGCGATAAGTGCTCTAGTAACTTGGAATAAAATGACAAAGTTAATTACACTAAAATATTCATTCCTATGACAATGATTGGGAACTGCATATGAACTTTTGACTCTAGGGTCTATGTTTGTGTATATGAACTTGTCAGTTATTCCCGAGTTACATGGATATGTGTATGCTAAAATATTATACACGTGTGTTTTTATGCTAATTATAAAACTTTTGTGTTTTATAAGCATCATGTTAGTTGTCGTAATTGCTAGACTTAGGTCTCTCGTCATTAGGTTTGACAATTACAAGAAGAGCCCATATGTCTATATGAGGGAGCACTTGAGGCACATATCAAACATGATTAGTGAATTGGCTAAAATGGGCTATGAATTAATTGATTAGCAACAAGTTCATGCCATGATCTGTTCCTTGCCTATTCTCTGGGGTCATATTAAGATGGTTGTGGCTTGAACTTTACTACAAAAATACACCCAATCTCCAATGGACATACTGACGGAAAAAGGTCTATTTTTCGACGAAAAAGGCAATCTCTGACGGGAATCCCGAGGCGGAGTGGCTCGTCAGGATTCAGCTCGTCGCATAATATATTCCGACGGCCTTTCCGACGGAAAATACCCGTCGGACTGCCCGTCGAACAACTTTCCGAGAAACAGAACCAGGCCAGAGGGGGGGAACTCCGACGGAATTTCCGACAGGATTTCCTGTCGGAAATTCCGTCGGAGTCCCCCCCCCCCCAAATTTTTTTTTGAAAATTGAATTGGTTGTTCGCAAAAGCCCAAAAAAAAAGAAATTATGAAATGTAATACGTAATAGCAACCAACAATGAAGTTTTATATCTAATAACGTACAATATAGAAGGTGCTAAATTAAATATTAAAAATGACATTGAAGTTATTTTAGATTACCACGCAGATGACATAAAAACCATTCGGATAAATTAATCAGAGTCAGACAAATTTGTCGGATCATCATCATCATTGTCAGTTTGGGAGTCCTCTTCATCATCAGGGTTCAAGTTGGTGTGGCTGGAAGAACCTGCACTTTGACCTTTGAAAAATTTTAAAACTTTTTTCAGCATGCGCTCTGTCTTCCCCTGTTTCTTGGCTATTTGAGTTATAGGTTCTGCTTACCTGGTTATGCTCTCATTGAGGAGTTGCGCTTGCTGTCTTGGATCAAAATGCTCAGCTGATGAGTGACGTGCAGCTGCAATGGTAGCTGATTTCTTCAACTTGACCACCTCCGCTCCAAAACCGTATACATGACCTTTCTTGTCGAGATTGTCTTTAATCCATAACTCTTCTTGGGTCATAGGTGACAGTTGGGAGCCATCTTGAGTTGCACCTTGAGAGTACAACTGTCATTTGTTGTGATGATCCTCCTGAAAATTGTCAGAAATAAAAGTATTTTAATTTGTACTAAACCTACAATTAATTATAACATATGAACGTATATAATCTTCGAATAGAATGTGCAAAACTTACATATTTTTTTGCAGATTTTTTATTCACAAAAATTTTGTCTTTCACCTTGGAGTGAGTGTCCTTAAA
>JACYFF010003369.1:48535493-48650967 GCA_017589665.1 Selenicereus undatus
AGACGCCTTTTCCTTTCATTAATTGGAATTGAGCCACATGTATGTAATAAAGGACCAAAACCTTCAGCATCACTCAATCTGTTCTTTTTGTTTTGTTAACTCAATTTCTTAAACTTCTCATCGTCACTCCAATGTTTAAGCATGTCATTCCAAACACTAGGTGGTAACTACTTCAACTTTTTGTTGTATTTCCTGGCATATCCTAGAATGTCCCTAAGTCGAGTTGCACCTCTGAACTCAAAGTTACGTCGTACTGAGTTTCATTGTCTGGATGCCAGTAGTAGTGTTTCTGTGCCAAAGTTGAAGTATGTTAGTAATTAAACATTCCAAACAATCCAATTATGACTTTCAAATTCATTGTATAGATAATTAACCTTGAACTCATTGAACCAAATGTCTCTCTGAGATTGTGGAACTTCCTCCTACCTAGTCCAAGGACGTGGGTACTTACCTGCAAAACTTTCAACAATTTTCTGGACTACGCCCTGATATGGAACAAAACTAAGAATCAAAAAAGAATTTGTTAAAAGTAATTATTTAATTGCTGTAGGCATTAAAAGAACATGACTGCTGAAGAAGTTACAAAGTCCATAATGAACTTACGTGTCACCATCGGGCTGTAAATATATCTTATTAGTGGTGCTGGCTGTTTCACTATCAGGTGCAGGACTGTGTCTTTCTCTTCCAACCCCTTCATTTTGGACCCCTTCGTTGTGCACTGAGTGGCTTGGCATTCTGGGTTGCCCCATCATCTGATTACCGTTAAAATGTGGACTAACAGTGCCAAACTATTGATAAAGTAATGGAGTACCTGAAGCACCACCCATGTAAGGAATATTGGGTTGCATTGGTGTCTGCATACCCGTACCAAACAAAGGTTGTTGCATATAAAGTTGCTCATTCATACTGCCAAAATAATTTCCAAACGGTTGAGTTGGATCAAGGAAACCCCCAAACATTCCAGTGAAGGTGTTTGTTTCATAGTTTTGATCAGCAAGATCATACTGTGGGGTCAGTTGTGGTGCTCCTCTACTTGCATCATTCAAACGGTTCGACCACGACCACGTCCACCATTGTGTCCAGACATCTAACAACAATGACAAAACAAAAAAATAGAACCGCGCAAATATATCACAAATTATCAGTGAAAAAATTACAGTACATATATACAATTGTTTTTCTGAGTTTGCAATTAACGAAAACGACATGCACATGCTTAAATATCCATACAACAAAAAGATTAAATCAATCATTGTGGGACCCGTCGTCATCCTCATCATCACCACTTTGCAGTACCATATTTTCATCATCATCATCATCAGTGTCTTCAGCTTTATCCTCCCATTCACCTTCTTCATCCTCTTCATCACCATCATCATGTTCACCATTCCCATCATGATCATCACCCAAATCATGTCCATCAACATCATCAGCTAGTGCAGTTTCATCAACTAATGTTGTGGTTATTACATTATCCATATTCGCGGTTGTCATTCCTAACTGTTGATAGGCAAGTTCTAGATTATCCTTATTTTTAGGAGCACCGCGAGGTTTGTTTGGCATAGCTACCCACCAATTCGCTTTTCCTGGCACCCCATCAGGGTACTTAAGATATACCATTTGAGTTGCAGTATCGACAAATAATTTTTTGGAATGCCACTTTCAGAAGGGCATACATCTTTCATCAAGTCAACAACTTCATTGAAACAATGTTGTGACATATTGTGTCCCGATTTAATATTAAGTAGCATCATCGATGTTTCAAGTTCAGTTATGTCACACCCTTCATACAACGGTTTTTGGGCAGATTCAAGCATAGTGTAAAATACCTCAGGATTTACGTCATGATGGCTACTCATGTTCATTTCATTAGCTTGGAAGGCAGCATGAAGCATGTTCTCCATATGATTATGATCGTTGTGATCTTAATCAAAATTCACAGAATGTGAACTACTTGCACCCCCTACTTCCGAATTATCATCTTCCCCATGACTTGTCCAAAACCAATAATTCTTCACAAAACCCTTTCTATACAAATGAGACTTCACAATGTCAGGAGCAAAATACTGCATATTCTTACACTTCGCACATAGACATCTATAAACTCCATTAATTCTAAACTCCTCCTGATTTCGTGCAAATTCATCAAACAGATTAGCTCCCATCAACCACTCATCTCTAAGTCCATGTCCATTAGGATTTCTTCTCCTATACATCCATTAACGATGCAACGGTCCATCCATATGTTGCTAATATATGATTGCCTTAATTGCTATGTAAACTACAATTAATTGCAATAAAAATCTTTTAGAAATTTATTTGTCTAGTTCAACATATATGTATTACAATTAATTGCTATGTAAGCCACTCCGCGTCGGGATTCCCATCGGAGATTGCTTTTTCCATCGGAAAATAGACCTTTTTTCGTTGGTATGTCCGTCGGAGATTGGGTGTATTTTTGTAGATATATGTATTACAAAAAAATATATTTAATATACCTCAAACGAAAATATTCTTTACATACTTCCCAATGATAAATATACACAATAAATCAAACCAAAAATTAATAAGATATAAATACAACTAACATAATTAATGAGCAAACTTCAATTAATATTATACTTAACACGTACACCTCAATATATAGTTAACATACTTCAACGAGACATACACTTCATGACATACTTACAAAACATTTACATATATCACAAATCAAACAAAATACAAACATACGTAGAAAATTTAAAATATTCACCAAAGCTAAAAACATTACACATATCTAATATAATATAACATTTCGTAATAATTACATAATTATTATAAATGTACATACTTATCATATTTTGCTCCATTAATTCCAATAAATACACTTCATCAATATAATTAAAATTTAATGTAATTCACATCCGCATTTTACGGAAAAAATAAATTACATATTATTCACATATTTACCAAAAATTAATATACAAAACAAATCAAATAGAAAACAAACATACTTAACATTCTTAAACCATTTACCAAAAACAATACATATATTACACATGCTTACGTACTCACAACTATTTCAATTATTCAAATCAACATACATTACATATTAAATTAGAGTTACATTATACTTGTTTTCTATCAAAATAAATTCTCAAAAAACCAAAAATACAACAATTAACGAAATTAAACATATACGCAAACAAAAATAAATTTAACATAACAATATTATTTATCCACATAAGCCTCAATAAGCATCAATCAGCATCAATCTCGAAAATTAAACACCTTATTTCACACTTCATCTAATTAAACAAGCCCAACCAAAAATAACAAAATACTATTAACATACTTAACAAACTTACATTAATATATACTTAACATATCTATATCTTGCAAAAATATAAAAAATAATTCTTAACATATCAAACAAATCATAAAAAAATTAAACATACCTCAAAAAACATACATGTCTAACATCTTCAACATTTTACAATAAATAAACTTGTTCCACTTCAATTATTCACTTTAATAAAACATCTTATACATGCTTAACATATTTAACATTTTAAAATAATTAGATAATTATTTCAGATTTACAAAAATAATAAAATACTATTAACATGCTTAACAAACTTAAATTACTATATACTTAACATACCTAGATCTTGCAAAAATATAAAAAAAAATTCTTAACATTTCAAACAAATCATAAAAAAATTAAACATACCTAAAAAAACATACATGTCTAACATCTTCAACATTTTACAATAAACAAACTTGTTCCACTTAAATTATTCACTTTAATAGAACGTCTTATACATGCTTAACATATTTAACATTTTAAAATAATTAGATAATTATTTCAGATTTACAAAAATAATAAAATACTATTAACATGCTTAACAAACTTAAATTACTATATACTTAACATACCCAGATCATGAAAAAATATAAAAAATCATAAAAAATTAAACATACCTCCAAAAATATACATGTCTAACATCTTCAACATTTTACAATATACAAACTTGTTTCACTTAAATTATTAACTTTAATAAAACATCTTATACATGCTTAACATATATAACATTTTAAAAAAATTATTTAAACTAAACAAACATGCTTCAACATTAAAATTCAAACAAATGAACATCACATATCAAATATAAATTAACACAATTTTAAAGCGCAACAATTTTGCTAACTTTCCAAACCCGAAAAATCAAGCGTTGTACCGGCGGCGGCGGTAGTCAAACTTAAAAAATTAAAACCATACAAAACATCAATTAACTTAATTATTTTAACTTTAAACAACAAATTAACATAAATAATCACTTACCGTGTACTTTCTGACCACTAAAACCTTCAAACACCTCTTTCTCTCTCTTGCTTCTCCTCCCTCTCTTTCTCTTCAAAGCTCTTTCTCTCTCGAAGTTTTCAAATAACCCAATAAAACCCCCCTCCCCCCAATTTAAACAACCGAAAAGTTTGAAATCCCCCAAGCCCGCGTGCATGCATCGAGATCTGCGCCCGAAGACCGACGGACACTGACGGAAAAAAATTCCGTCGGAAATCCCGGGGTCCTTCAGGCCCCATCTGATTTTCCGTCAGGCCTTTTGATTTTTCCCGACGTTCGGTCCCCGCCTCGCTTTTTCCGTCGAAGTTCGGCACCATTTTTGTAGTGTATCGTTACTTTCGAGGACATTAGGCTACGACTTGAGTTAGAGGAAGAGCGACAAGAGGCCACTGAAATGATAGGTGCTGAAGTGCACATGTCAACATCTAATTCAAGGAATAGTTCTAAAAGAAAGGGCCAAGGGAACTGGATTGGCAAGGCTCAGTCAAATGAGGAAACTGAGCATGACCAACAAGGCAAAGAAAAATCTGCAAGGAAGAAGGATTTAATGCAAGCTAAGTGCCTCAACTGTGACCAAATGGGTCACTATGCTTATGATCGCACTGAGCCCAAAAAGGTACTTAGCAATATCTCCTAGTGATTTTTGTGTTGCTAGTTGTATTCTTCTTTTTGAAACTAATCCTGTGTGGATTTTAGGTTCAGGAATCCGAACCAAATAGTTAGGGACCATGAAGCTTTACTAGGCTTCCAATGGGTTCTTACATGGTTCGATGAGGACACATGTGGAGACAACAACAAGGTGGTTGTTGGATGAATCGGAACATGCAAGCTAGTTTTGCATAGCGATCGATGCCCTATCCTATGTGAAGACCTACTTGCATCTAAGATACGTTGGAATAGTGTTGTTACGTTGGTTTTCTTTCACTATGTTCATAACACTAAAGCCTAGTTAGTTTTCTCTTAAGAACGCCTTTAGTTTTGATTCTACTTTATTAGAAATGGTATGCTTGCAAAGGATTGGATATTTACTCCATTAATCAAAGTGTTTGTTTCTCTATATTCACATAATTATCATGAAGTGAAATGTTTATTTGTCATGCTAGACTAGACCACATGGGTCAAAAGCATATATATGCAAAAGCCAGCAAAATAAGATTTGTTAACAAACAAGAAAACCATTTAATTTTAGAAAGGTTATTAAGAGCCTGATTTCCATTGTAGTTCATTCATCAAAATGTCCATGGTCTTATGAATGTGATAATAAGGTGTAGAGCTTCTATGTTTCATCACAATTAACTTGATCTTGTCTTGTTTATTTGACCACAGATGAGTCTGAAGTGGTAAGTTGTTTTATAAAACATGCAAGTTTGGTTGAAAATCAAATAAACCCAAGAGGTTAAGGCTCAAACATCAAATCATTATGAAACATTTGTTGGCATCATTTTAGTGGATGTTGTGATGAAAAGGGAATAGTTTACTAGGTAACTATCCCTAAGAGTCTACAACAAAATGTTATTGTGGAGAGAGAAAATAGAATCCTCCTTGATATGGTAGGATCAACAATTGCACAAGATTTGTGAATCCCTTGTTAAAGAGATCTCTTTTTGTTGCAATTTGTGATCTTGACCTTGTAGTTGTAAAGTAAATTGCTACCACTCCATATGAGTTACGGATTAGAGCCAAGTCTTAGATCTTTGGACCTCAGGGGTATACGACCCATGAACGAAACCCCTCCTATAGAAGTGCCAAATAGGGAAGAAAGAGTGTCTTTATGGGATACTCTAACCTTGAAAGCTTTTTGTCTCATTGGGCTGTAACATAGTGCGAGTGCAACTAAAAGTTAACCCATAACTATTACATTTTAAAGAACGCATTTCCAAAGAAGGGTAAGATAGGTTAAAGACTTATCTCTACTAATTCTCCAAGCTGAATCGGATCCCTCAATTAGAGTGGGAGGATTTTAATTGATGATGAATAAGTTTATCATCGAGGTCTACCTTCATCATCAAGAGTGAATGGAAGTGATCCTATTCTTGTTCCAAGGGGGAGCAAGATGATTGGTATTGGTTTGAGTAGAAGTAAAATCAATCCTAAAAGAAACAATTTGAGATTATATGAATCTTTGCTAAGACATAGTTGTTAGAAAGCATTCCTCTATGCCATTTGGGCAATGCGGTACATGAAACTTTCATGACATTCCTACATAATGAAAATGAGCAAAGCCCTTTTCAACCCTTATAAGGACACGTGGACTAAGGCAATGGAAATAAAATGGAGTAAATAAAGGTGAATAGTTGGTTAGCCTTTTGGGACAAGAAGTTATTTGAGAACATATCAGTTCTTAAATTGTAAGGCTAATGGCATAGTTGACATTACACTTGGCTTGTTGCAAAATGAGTGCACACAGTAGGATATGATCAGCTACAAAAGAGTTTTTCCCCTTATTGTGTGTTTTATCCTAATTTCACCTTTCAATAACTATTGTTGCTAGTTTAAACCTAAAGTCACATCATATGGGTATGCAAATGCCAATCTCAAAGGGGATTATGTGACATTCCATTGAAAAGGATCACAAACATGAGTTTTATAGACATGTGAGGTCAATGGGGACCTTAAAGTCTCTTCAACGGATTGGCATGCTTGTTTTTCACAATGTGGTTATCTCTAGTGGCTATACTGTGGTTGATACTAAAAGGTCTACAAGCAATTTGGTAGTCAAGTCATTATATGTGGATGACTTACTAATAGCTATAAATGGTGTAGAGTTACTAAGGTAAAAGACCTTGTCATCATCTAACTATGAGACAATTAATATTAGTGAAGTAGCATATGCTCTTGAAATAAATTTTTTGAGAGAATATTCAAAGAGGTTAGTCTTTTTCCTAAAGAGGATGACATCAGAAGGTCTTTTAATAATCTAATATGCATAACTATAACCCTATTAGTACTCACACGAACAAAAGTAAAGTCGTGTAGTAAAATATGTCAACACTCTATTAGAAAAGGACTAATAAGCAGAACTTGTTTTGTTAGGTACAGTTAGAAGTCTAATGCATGTGTGGTGCATATTAGACATAATATCTTTACATAGATATCAATTGGACCTGAGAGTAGCATAGCGGTAGATAGTTAAGTCATAATGAACCTGAAAGGAACCTCTAATCATGCGCTTTTGGCACATATGCAATAACTTGCATCAAAAGGGGTGCAATGGGTCTTGACTGTGGTGGGTTTAGTTGAGAAATAAACCTCTATATATGTCTTCCTGCTTAGCAATGGTGCTATAGTGGAAGAACTAGTTATGTGTTGCCTTATTATCAGAAGAGTTTATGCCTCTATCCTTAAGTGCAAGAGTATGTTTGGTTGAAAAGGTACTTGGATTATTTGGTTGATGAACCAAATAGTACTGTCTAGTAATGGTTTACTGGGACAAGTTGTGATCACATGTACTAAGAACCTTGAATATTGTCATACAACCAAACTGATTGGACATGAGGTTCAATTTTGTAAGTAACATGGTGTCACACAAACAAAGTGAACCTAAAGTACTTTCCTACGAAGAAAATGGTTGTACAACCATTAAGCTAGCCCTGATAAGGGGATATGCTCAGTGAGCACATACAAACTTAATAGTCTTCATAGATGACAACTCTGCCTTGGCATGTTGTTCACCAATTGTTTTCCCAACGTTCACAAGTGACTGCCTAATATTGTGAAATCCAAATAAGTTGTTTTCCATACACTGATTATTAGAATGCTTGAATGTGCACTCTTATTTATGGATGCTTGTTGTGCATTCTTGAATGTAAAAAGTATGTCGGGTAGACTTGAGGTTAGCCGTCTCACACGGGTAACTGCCTCCATTGTCTTGAGTTTTAATGAGAGATGAAATAAGATTTTAAGTGCAATTATCACAAGGATAATTATAAGAGCCTATCAACCTAAAATCATGAATGTCACCTTGATAATGACGAAGGTCATTACAACATATGGGGGAAAATGAATTTTACCTAATCTACCTTAAAGATGACAGATGTAAGTTCAAGTTAATGATTGGAGAACTCAGTTTAGACAATAAGGTGTCCAAATATCATCTATATATGGTATTTTGCTTAAAGAACCAAAAGACATATGCTTCATGGGAAAGGAAAGAATGATGTAGCACATTTTTCATACCATGTGTGCAAGAGATGACCAATTGGGTTAATATAAGTTAGATCTCTACTTATATTTGTGTGAGACCCTATAAGGTTATGGCCTTATATTTGTACCCTCATTAGGACTCTAATCAGTGGCTTGAAACTCGATTTAATGTTCATTATGTTAGTGTGTTGCCAAAGGATTATGAATGATTTGGTCTAGTAAGACATGTCTAGAAAAATGAGTTGGATTTGGTCGAGAGTCTCATGAGAAGAGGAAGATCATTCGCAGAATCTCATTAATTTCTATTCACCGATGTACCAGTTATCACATATGGGTGTTAATTATGAATATGAAA
The DNA here is from genome assembly GCA_017589665.1 of Selenicereus undatus. Classification (NCBI taxonomy): domain Eukaryota; kingdom Viridiplantae; phylum Streptophyta; class Magnoliopsida; order Caryophyllales; family Cactaceae; genus Selenicereus; species Selenicereus undatus. The sequence continues at coordinate 48,544,337 of JACYFF010003369.1, forward strand.
TATGATGGTTTGATGAGATCAAAGTAAGACTTCTTAATGAGATTGAAATGATTTAGGGTACTTGCATACTTCCAACTACTCATGTGCGGTTTTCAACGAGAGGCTATCTATTCCTAATAGATGTATAACATAGATCTCTCACAAGTATGCTAGCCGTACAACCTATTTGCTAAATATGAAGATTATGCAAAAATACAAAGAAAAATAAGTTTTCTTAAGGTGAAAATAAGCACTCTCTTATGTGTGAGTGGGAGATGTTGTGCTTAGGGCATGATACACCCATAAGGGGTGCAAGCCAAACAAGTTGACGGCTTAAGCCACACTAGAAACCTTAGTTCCTTGACTATCCATCTAATATAAAAAGGAGACCAATCTAAGAGAAAAGACATCAGAGAAGCATCAAGGGTTCTCTAAAGTGAGTTTTCTACACAAAACCTAGGTCTCTTAGGCTATGAGATCGTGAAGGTTCTCCGCATAGTGATTTCCTACCCCGACCAGTGATTCAAGCCAAGGTTCGATTGTCTTCTGCTGTAGGATTAAGATAAATCTGTTTACACTTACTTCGTTATATTAATTCCTTCAAAGGTTCTAAAAGATTTTTTTTGTTTGGGGCAGTCACTTAGTGTTGGTTTTAAAGGAAAAACAAAGTAAGGAAAAATTAGAAATGCAAGCAAAATTATGACAATGCCTTTAATAACTTATGTATAGCAATGGAAACATTTCATTTAGGCAGTGGATGCTTCTTTGAGAAGGAACAATAGATATTGTCATACTAGAGCAAGAGGGTGGGCTGGATAGAGATAAAGAGAGGGACAAAATGACAGAGCATGAGTGGAGGAGAAGGGAGGTGAAACCCATAATCTATTGCAACACCGATGTAGGCGATGAAGATTTGTTGAATTCTGACCCTAATTATACTAATTGCACTTTTTGTTCAAAGCAATAGAACAATTTGAGGCTGATGCGTAGAAGGACTTGTCGCAATTGATATCCCACCTTGAAAACACTAGTGGTAAGTCAAAATCTATATTGAATTTTATAAATTTATAGCTTTGAATTAATTAGATGGATTATAATTTGTGGGTGGAAGTGTCACCTAATTCCCTGTATTCCATTATCATTGATAAGCATATAAAGGTTTGATGGAGGTGCTTAAAATGTATGGTTGGTCTTTATTTGCATTTGTGTGGAGTTTGAATTTGTTATTTGCATATTGCTCATTGCTCGCATCTCCTTAAATTGATCGAGCAAGGGATATGTAATATGTTGTGGTGTGTTATTGTGTTGTTTTGATATAACCTATTGGCACTTGAAGTATGTTTGCTATAACAGATTAACAGTTAAAGTATGCAGGTGTGACAATGTGCTCATATTAAATTCCTATTTTGAATGTGAGAATATTTCAGGATTATTAAAGGTCATGGCAACTTACTCCTAACTTTATTAATGGAATGTAATGTAGGAAAGTCCCTTCATGAAGTTTGCACATGGAAGTTTGATAATAAATTGGAATTGTATTAGAGTATGTTTGTGTAAGTGAAATAATTTGGTCACTTAGAAATGATAAGTAGTACAGAGCTGTGGAGAAAGTTAAAGCATGCAATTGGTATGCTTCACACCAACTTCATTAAATCATAGGTGGGATTATGGCATGAAAGTCATATGTTGTATTAGAAAATTAGTTTGCCTGATATAGATGGTTTACATATATTGGAGATGTGGGATGCAGTTGTAGGTAATTGAGGTGTTCTATGTATTATCAGGATGTTAAGCCCCATGATATAAGGAATGCATAGTATGTATAATGGGGCATGGAAATCACATATGTGGGATTATGATGTTTGCCTAGATATGAATGTATGCCTACCTAGGCATACTTGTACTGATTTTATTGTATGAGTTATCATAGGAATATGTATGCAATTCACAACATAAGAATATGCACTTATTCACACAAGTTGAATGAGGAAAGGTGATAATGAAGCCATCATGCACATTCGCGGGGCAAATTTAGGGAAGGTGTTTGATTGGAGTGGAGGGCACATGTTTATGTCATGAAGATGTTTCATTGTTGCAACGAAGAGGGAGACTATCAATGTTTTAGATTGTTTATAATGATTACTGATGCTTGGAGTTGCTAGTAAACAAAAGTGAATGGGCACTTACTTTGTTGGATCGTTCTTCCGATAGAGGTTTGTTGTAGTAAACAGGTGGATTTAGATTTTAAAAAATTGTATGTCATGGCGATAATCAAATTCTTAATCGTGATAACAATGTATGTGGTATTATAGTCAGTTGTGTATGGTAATTAGTCGAGGGATGTGGGGAAGATGATAGGAATCTATTTTACCCACTTAGGCCTTCTTTAGTGCTTTGTATTTGGTATTACAGCATACACAATAACAATGTTTTAGGTGAAATTTATATTATTTACTAATACTGAAAATGTGATTGAGTTGGGGGATTGAATTTTGCTTAATTAAGGTATTATATGTACGGGATTGACATAGTGACCTATATTGAGATCAACAGTTGATACATTGTACTTAATAGGTAAGTAGTGTAATAGTCTGAACCTAATCCTCATTAATTATTTAAGTTGATTTCAATTTAATAAAGTTTAGTGTCGCATTTCGATTCAATATTAAAACTACCTATGCAAATATCAGGTCAAGATGACGAAGTGGCCTTGAAATAGACTGAGTCATGCTTCGTATTGAACCATTCAGAAATTGTAAATAAACAAATCAATAAACATAGAGCTAAATAAAAATTAGTACATGTATAAAAGTAAAAGATATAATTTTCATCGAATATATTATTTTTACAATTTGCCTACCTACGTTAATTAAATAAAATCATAATGCAAAAAAATATAAAAGCATGTATTGATCGACATGTGGTGAAGTTTTTAATTTCCATTCTAAATAAAGCTAAACATAACCTCAATATTTATTAGTTAGGATGGAGAGTTATCAACTACAAAACAAAGAGGGAGGAAAAAAAACAAATAATTATCAAGCTAAGTTTTATTTTACAAACATTACCCCCCTTCAACGACTTCATGAAGGCCCCTTCCTTTTTATTTTTGCCCAGCGTGAAGTCGTTCCCAGCTCTGCCTCGCTCCACGCTTCCCCTGTTCCACCCAGTCCCTTAGTTGCAGCCACCCAGCATTGGCTGCAGCCAGTTGCCGACCACCTACGCATCGACCACCGGAGTCACTGCTAGTCGTCCAGCCTCCCTCTTCCTAGTCTCCTACTTTATTGATTTCTTGGAAGGAAAAACATAAGCTCCCTTCTATGAACTTTCTTCTTTTAATATTTTAATTTAGTTAAGTAAGTTTTTTAATTTGACTGAGTGATAAATTTTTAAGAATTTAGAGTCTAGTATGGAGATTTTGAGGACCTTGAATGATTGGGTGTTGTGGGTGTATGGAAGGATTGAGGATTGAGTATGTGTTTATTTATTTTTGTATCTTAAATTAGACAATGAAATGGGTTTTGAATTGGAATGATACCATTAGAAAAGTTTTCAGTGATTGAGGTGAGTGTGAGATAAAGCAGATGATATAATTAGAGAAAATGGCGACTTTGTGAGAGAATAATGTTAACAAGGAGCACAACCATTAATTGGTTGATAATGATTTCTTGTTCAAAAAGTTGCGATGATGATGTGAAGCTAGTGGTCAATATAGCATTAGGAATTTAAGATGGGAAGTTAGGACTTGAAAGCAGAGAAACGAGCTTTTGTTTTCATCTATGCACATATTACCAGGACACTATTCTTTCACCACTACAGCTTTTATTATAGAAAATATTGAGATTAATCATATTAGAGTGCAACTCTATTTTCTTACCATTGGCATAAACTATTTTGATAGCAGCCCAGTGATTGTCGATTACAAGCAGTACAAGCCTTGCATAACCTGCTAATATTACAATTAGTCATTGGTCATTTGAGTATAGGTTGTGAAGTTTTGGCTATAGGGTTTTATTTGTGTAATGTTTGATGAATTTTGTGTTGGAAGAATAACAATAACAATGGTTGGAAGATCAACAGAACAAATTGAGTCGTGGTTAAACCACTGCCTTGAAAGCAATTACGGCTCGACTACGGTGCAAGTCGATTCAGCCGGTTGCTCCCCAAGGTTAACTCAGCACACTCTTGAACGCGTGCACTTCGCGGGCAAGAGTTTGGAGTATGCAGCACACAAAAACCCAAAATACAGAGAAGAAGAAGAAGAGAGGAGAGAAATGTGAGAGCTAATGTTTCTGGCCCTGCTGATGAAGCCTCTATTTATAGAGGGAATATAACTGTTACAAAACTATTAAAACGGCCGTTACAAAGCCATTAAAGTGGCCATTAAAATGGTCGTTACAAAGCCATTAAAGTGGCTATTATGAGGCCATTATAGTGGCCGTTATGAGGCCATTAAAGTGGCGGTTACAAGAGCATTAAAAATGGTGCAGAATAAGGCTTGAAAAACCTTGTTGCCATTACTATTGCTCTAACATTCCCCCACTAATGGCATACAAGGAAAACAGTTTAGGAAAGGAATTATGGGCAAGAAAGGGTCAGATACTTAAGCGTCAATATCTTTCGATTTGAATTGACACGTTAGTGATGTGAGGCAACAACCAATAGTCTAGCTAGTGAACAAAGTCTTGAACTAGAAAGACCTCGATTGAGACCCCCACAACACGTATAAACCCTTAAAACACTGCATACTCCGCGATGGACATACTAGCGCTCTTATGGCCATGCGCACACCTTGGGTCTCATAAGCGCTCTAGAGAGACAGCCTAAGTCTCTCATGGAAGGCGGCCAAACCTTCATGCTTACGTAGGTAATTCCATCAAGTCTATCTCAGCATAAACCATCATAACTACGGCTATGGAATTATTAAGAGCATAACGTAGTTCATCCTCACAATCATCAAACGGTGAATTCATCAAGTGCTTCTCACTAGCACCCCCACAATGGGTATAAATCCATTAAGAGCGTAAGCTCATCCTCTAAGCACTACCACACGCCATAGGGACAGGAATGTAGTGCATCTTGAAGATTAGTATGGTTTCGTTTGACCACGAGTGGGCATCCACCATACCACTTCAAGCCATAGGCTTAAGTCCTATCCCCCTTGACGTTTCAAGCACCACTCGCCTTGTCAACCCTTTAGTGAGAGAATCCGCCAGATTCTTCTCAGATCTCACATATAGCAGGGATATGACACCATGTTTCAGCAATTGTTTCACCGCACTGTGTCTAATACGGACATGTCTCCTCTTTCCATTATAGACACTGTTGTGCACCACTCCTATTGCTGCCTGCGAGTCACAATGTAGGGAAATATGCGTTTTCTGTTTTCCCCAAAGTGGCACTTCTGCTAATAGACCTTTAAGCCATTTTGCTTTCTGACCTGCCAACTCAAGAGCAATAAATTCAGATTCCATGGTAGAGAGGGCTACACAAGTCTGTTTGGCAGACTTCTATAAAATAGCCCCTCCACCTAGAGTAAATACGTAACCGCTAGTAGAACTGACTTCATCATTATCGGAAACCCAGTTTGCATCACAATATTCTTCCAAAACAGTAGGAAATTTGTTAAAGTGCAAACACCAATTAATAGTACCTCTAAGATACTTAAGCAAAGGAAGAAGTGCGTCCCGGTGTTCTTGGCTAGGGTTATGTGTATAGCGACTTAACCTACTGACGACATCGACAATGTCAGGATGAGTAAAGTTCATGAGAAACATTACACTTCCGATAATTTTGGCATACTCAGTTTGAGACACACTAGGTGCTTCGTTCTTTTTCAGATGTATGCTAAGATCATAAGGAGTTCTCACGGGTGTTACATCAAAATAGTCAAATTTCTTTAACACTTTTTCAATGTAATGTGACTGACATAATGAAAAGCCAATGTTGGTTTTTCAAATCTTAACCCCTAAGATCACATCTGCTTCTCCCATGTCTTTCATTTCAAAAAGAAAAGACAGTAGCTTTTTAGTCTCCTTAACAACATGCAGATTCGTACCAAAAATCAGCATATTATCAACATAGAGACATATAAGTACACAATCTGATCCAATCAATTTTGAATATACACATGAATCAGACAAATTCACAACAAAGCCATTTTGCACTAAAGAGCTATCAAAATCTGCTCTTGGATATGTGAACATTAGACTATAGATAACAAAGAAAGTGTGACCATTTTATCGACGAGCTAATAACGAGATATCGTTTTCTTCCAAGAAAGGGAAACTCATGGATCTAGATACACGAATCTTTTGTATTGACCTATGAACCCCATAACTACACCTAGTATCTAAATGTTCAAAAATTATTTTTTCTAGGGATCTAATAGACTCATTCAGTCTTCACGGATTCAAAACATCCCTGTCCTTTTTATTGGATTGTGTCAAAAACTCATATTAATCCTAGTTTATCCTAATAACTAGCCCCTTAAATCGTAACAATTCCTAATCCGTCCAAAGTGCTCACTCCTCCTAGTAACCTATCGGGTGCCTTCTCTTCTCCCAAAGCCATTTTCCATACCATTCCATGGTTTCTTCTGCCATAAAGCAAAAGTGTCCCTCCTTGTTTGTTGATCCTCCTAATTGAAAAAGATACTCAGCGTACCTTCTCATTGTTAGTTAAATGCCATGTTCGAAATGTAAACAGTCTCGATCGTTAGGAATTTAATTGAATTTACTATCCGATTGATTTCTTTTTGAAGATTACACTGCTACTATTGCCCTTCCTTTGATACCTGATTATTTTAATCCTTAATATTCACTTGATTTGTGTGAAGTTGAGTCTTTTAGTTACAACCCTTCCTCTACAAGCTATGATTCTCTTGTAACACTCCTTGTGCTAACTAATTACTTGATTTTAAGGATGTCCAAATGGTATGAGTAAATCTTATCATTGGGATCCATCTAATGTCTATATCATTTGCCTTTATGGTTCTTTTTTTCAACTGGTGATCAATCAATTGAAGCCCAAGTGTGTTTGCAACTCTTTCCGCTAGTAGATGAATATATTCCTTTTAATTATACTATTTTAAATGGTTACATTCCTTCTTACTTACCGATAATTGTTCGAAAACAAGATTTTGTTTGTAACAACTTCTTAATTAAATAAGTATCCTTCTTTACCTCATTAGTAAATGTACATGTATAAGAAATGTTATTTTGCTCCTTTGATTTAAGCTTTCGCACATTCCCGGCTTTCTTTGAGAGGAAATTTCGTTCCAACCTCTATATACAAATATAAGATTGGTTGATATGGAATGTTGAACCCATTTACCGAGCCAATTTGTTAAAATTCTTGTCTTGTTGGCCGTAACCAAAGACAATCTTCATTGAAAACTAGCATTTGATTCCACTTGATACTTTGTAACTATTTGGTAGGAATTTTTTGCCTAAGGAGTTCAAACATGCAAAAACAATTTAGGAAGATTGTGGTAATCCTCCTTTTATGAAGCTCTGCATTTTTTCTTTTTGGGTTTCAAACTTAATTAAAACTTCGCTTACCAATTGTACTTGGGGGGCACACCATAAAAAAACTTGATTTACACATGAAACCATGTATACCAAACCAATATGATTCTATTCGAATTTTATCATTTACACCTTTATGCTTTGCAATTGTACATCTTAATCTCCTTAATCGCGATTATGCCTCCCAAGCTATAGCTAAGTATTGTTGTCTTGTTATTGGTTACTATCTGTTGATTGTGATTTTATTTTAGCTTCCAAATAATCTTTGGGAAAAAAACTAATTAGTACCTCCTTTGCAAATATCTATATGTTGCTTACGGTTAACTATTTTTGTTTGCTTATCTTGCGTTTAGATATAATATAACTTATACCTTGAGCAATTACTTGATTACCGGGTTCCATAATTTGGATGCTATATTGGTGCTAGACAGCTATGCAATAAGGGAATTCCTTACTTATTTAGAGGCAAATGCTATATGTCATTAAAATCTTCAAGTTTCGAGAACGAAACTTATTTTAAGGGTGGAAGGCTGTAATAGCCTGAACCTAATTGTTGTTAATTATTTTAGTTAATTTAATTTAATAAAGTTGAGCGTCACATTTAAATTCAATATTTAAACTACCTATGCAAATTTGAGGTTGAGTCGACGAAGTGGCCTTGAAATAGATCGGGTTGTGCTTCGAATTAAACCAGTCAAAACTTATAAATAAATAATAAACATAGAGCTAAATAAAAAAATTAACACATCCATGAAACTAAACGATATAATTTTCATCGAAGACATTATTTTTATAATTTGCTCACCTATGTTACTTAAGTAAAATCATAACACGAAAACAATATAAAATTATGTATTAATTGACATGTGATAAGTTTATAATTTCCTAGCTAAATAAAACTAAACATAGCCTCCATATTTATTAGTTCGGAAGGCTAGTTACTTGACTTTAAAAAAAAAAAATAGATGCGAGGAAAAAAACAAATTAATAAACATCAAGCTAAGTTTTATTTTACAAACATTACCCCCCTTCACCGACTTCATAAAGGCCCCTCCTTTTTATGTTTGCCCAGAGTGAAGTCATTCCCAGCTCTGCCTCGCTCCATGCTTCCCCTGTTTTGCCCAATCCCTTAGCGGTAGCCACCTAGCATCAGCAGCAACCTTTCATTGCCCATCTATGCACAAGCCGCCAGAGCCGCCACCAGTCGTTCATCGCGATCACCGCCTCCCTCTTCCCCGCATCCTGCTCTATTGAGTTCTTGGAAGGTAAAACCTAAGTTCCCTTCTACAAACTTTCATCTTTAATGTTTTAATTTAGTCAATAAGTATGTTTTTTAATTTGGCTGGTGATAAATTTGTAAGAATTTAGAGTCTAATGTGGAGATTTTGAGTACCTTGAATGGTTGGGTGTTGTGGGTGTATGGAAGGATTGAGGATTGAGTATGTGTTTATTTATTTTTGTATCTTAAATTAGACAATAAAATGGGTTTTGAATTGGAAGGATACCATTAGAAAAGTTCCGAGCGATTGAGGTGGGTGTTAGACAGATGATATAATCAGACAAGATGACAACTCTGTAAGAGAATAATGTTAATAAGGAGCGCAACCATTGATTGGTCGATAATGATTTATTGTTAAAATTTGCTATAATGATGTCAACCTAGTGGTCTATATAGCATTACGAACTCAAGATGGGAAGTTGGACCCTAAAGCAGAGAAACAAGCTTCTGTTCTCATCTATGCAAATATTACCAGGACACTATTCTTTCACCACCGAAGTTTCTATTATGGAAAATATTATGAGACAAATCTTTTCAGAGTGCAACTCTATTTTCTTACCATACATGCTTTTACTAGTAGCCCAGTGATTGTTGATCACAAGTAGTACAAGCCTTGCATGACCTGCTAATATTACGATTAGTCATTACTCATTTAAGTGTGGGTTGTGAAGTTGCGACTATAGGGTTTGATTTGTGTAATGTTTGAGGAATTTTGAGTGTATAAATGCAAATTTGAAGACTTGGTATGTGGGTATGGGATGTTAGCCATGGAAGGGATAGGTCAAAGTTTGAGGTTGAAGAAGAAAATAGAGGAGGGAAAGATAATTAGGAGATTTTTGAAAATAAGTTTGTTTAATATAAATTTTGAAATGTATTTAAGGAATTGAAATGGAATAACTGTGTAAATTTAGGGTAGTAGTAGTAACAATGAGGTAATTGCAAAGATTGAGTCTTGTAGCTTGGTTTAAGTAATGAGACTAATGGGTTTGGATTAGTGTTGATGATTAATTAAGTGCAAATATAAGGCAAAAGATAAATAAGGCTTGAGTTACGTTCATTTGGGTAAAAAGGGCACATTCTCTTCTACTTAAAACAAATAATTAGAAATCAAAATCTAATTAGAGCCTAAACAAGCAAAACCCTTTGATTTGGGCCCTTAAACATGTAGTTAACATAAAAAATCTGCTTGGAATCGTAAACCAAACCCTGTTAGCTCAAATCCCTTTATGGATCATCGCTAAAACCAACAATAGTATTTCTTTTCATACTAATCATAATAACAATTGAAATGAAATTTATAATGGTAATAAGGATAATAATATTAAGGCCTATCATAACATAACAACATCAATGTCACTAACGATAAAAAAAATAACGAGACTGAAATGAAGAAGGCATATATAAATGGAAAATCAAAATCAATATGTGTGCTTAAATAAACAACTGTGAGTGCATTGATAATTAAGAAAAATGCCAAGGTGAACTGTGAATTGTTTGTTAAGGTTACAAACAATAAAAATTATGTGAAACTCCACTAACCATTAAAATATATATTTGTAGAAGAAATAAGGTCATTTTCGTTGTTGTCAAGCCATGAATAACTATTTTATAGAAGGGGAGAGATTTAAAAAATTCTAGATACGTTTACTACCGGTACCCTTCAAAAGTGCATGTGTTTTTCATAAATACCAAGTCCCACAATATATAATCATTTAATGAACCATTTTCAAGTATTGTTTTGCCACATAAATAAGCAGACACATCAGTTATCAATTGCTAGGGCTTATGCCCTTCAATTTACTCACCCTACCTCAGGTCAGGCTATCCGATTTGCATGACAGGTGTACACCTACTCAATGATCGTAGTATACATATGAGCTCATTAGTTTGGGTTCTACTTTCAGATAATAACTGGTAATAGTTTTAATATCATTATCTTCCTTCATGCTTTCAAACATTTTATCCTTTATAGTATAGGTGTGAACGTACTTAGCCTTAGCTCACCCTTCGAACATTTTGTGTTTTTATATTTTAGGTTGAGCAATTGAGGAATTACGGGTGTTGTAATGGGGCAAGGGGTTAATCAATGAGGTTTAGTGAAGCTCACCGTGAGATGTTTCTAGTCCTTGGGGCACCTACGAGTTTATAGGTGGGTTATCGGACGGTCATTTGCTCAAACATGTGCAGTCTACCCCCCACTTAACTTGGTGTTGAGCATTCTAAACACTTAAGCCTAATCCTTTCTAGGGTAGCGGTAACGCCCTAATTCGACGTTCTTCCACCTGATTCACCGTTAATGACAAATTAATTAGGATGAACTGCATGATCAGCCATTGGGGCATTACAGTTGTGGTATCAGAGTTAGGTTTAGAATTACTGTGAGCTGTAGGAAATCTATGGGTTATATTTAGTATTATAGGATTCATCATTTGCAATTATTAAATGATTTACCCCTCATTAAAATTCTTTTAATTTTCCCTATGATTCCTTAAGAATTAGGTACGCACACATGATATTCCCCTTAACACCATAGTTTTGCCATGAGATCTTAAACTTACATCAGGGATCCCATATTGTTTGTCTATTCTGTTGACGACATGACAAAATGTGGATGATATTTATTTATGTAGTAGGCAATATGCTGAGTTTTAGGATAGCAAAGAAACATAAGTCATGGGTTACTTTAATGAGAACTCGACTATATGAGTTGTTAACAGGGGAATGCATGTGAAAGTTATTGTAGTCAAGTGTGCTATGCCCACATAATTAATAAGAGCATATATTGGTTGTCACATGATATACTTTAGGGAACTTAGACATAAAAGTGTGGACAATATTATAAATTTGGCCATGTAAAAGGTTGTACAGAGGTGGTAGAATGTATGGCCTTATGTGGGAGTTCATGGAAATGTAAGAGATACCAGTTGGGGATTGAAAACAATTCATTTTTATTTAATCGGTGGCAATCATTAAATTCAATATAAACTTATTGATTTGCGTGGTATCAAAGGGGAGACACTTTAGTAATATACTTGGTTGATGTTCTAATGATATGAAGCAAATGTGGTTTTATGAATGCACTAGTGTTGATTGGAATTAACAATTCAATATCCACTCTAAATTAAAAAAGTAATTAGGCATTGGAAAAATTGGGGAAATTGGAGAGTCATTAAAATATTTACGAGGCCATTTTAAACAATTAGGACGCAAAAAGAAAATCATGATTGATGATATGATGTTGTGCCAGATACATTATAGTTATAGTACAAATGGGTCAGGGACTTTTTGTAGTCAAAGTTGATATTATTTAAGATGAAATGCATGTTATTTGGTGACAAAAAGGGTCTCGAAAAAGAAACGGCCTGCAAGAAGTTTGATACTAATGACAAGGTGACACAAGTTGATTTGTAGATCTTTAGGATTTGTGTAGTTGAGCATTATGTAACTTTCTAGTGGGAAATGTATTTGCTAGACATTAAAAGATTGGAATAGCATTTGGGCGATAGTGTTATTAGAATTTATCCTTGGATCTATAAACGTTGGAGTATAGATAGCAAATGACGTGTGACCGTTTTACCTACGAGCTAATAATGAGATATGTTTTTCTTCCAAGCAAGGGACACTCATGGATCTAGATGCATGAATCTTTTGTATTGACCTGTGAGCCCTATGACTACACCGAGCAAGCTAATGTTCAAAAATTATTTTGTCCAATGACCTAATAGACTCATTTAGTTTTGACGGATTAAAAACATCCCTATTTCCTTTTTATTGGATGTTGTCAAAAACTCATATTAACCCTAGTTTATTCTAATACCTAGCCCCCCATATCATAATAATTCCAATCCGTCCAAGGTGCTCACTCCTCCTAGCAGCACCTTGGGTACCTTCCCTTCTCCCAACACCATTTTCCATACCTTTTCGTCGGTAGTTATACCATAAAGTCAAAATGTTCCTCCTTGCTAGTGACCCTCATGATTGAAAAATGTTACTCATCATACCTTCTCGTTGTTGGTTGAATGCCATGTTTTAAAAGTAAATGGTCATGATCATTTGGCATTTACCTGAATTTACTATCCGATTGATTTTTTTAAAGATTGCATTGATCGAAGTTACTATTGGCCTTCCTTTGCTGCCTTATTATTTTGATCCTAATATTCACTTGATTTGTCCGGAGTTTTGAGTCTTTTAATTAGAACCCTTCCTTTAGAAGTCATAATTCTCTTTCAGCCCTCCTTATGCTAACTAATTACTTGATTTGAAGGATGTCTAAACAGTATGAGCATATCATATAATTGGGATCAATCTAATCTCTATATCATTGGCCTTTATGGTTCTTTTTTTCAACTTGTGATCATTCAATCAACACCCAAGTGTGCTCGCAACTCTTTCCACTAGTAGATAAATATATCCTTTTAATTACACTATTTAAAATGGTTACATTCCTTCTTTGTTACCAATAATTGTCCGAAATAAGCTTCTGTTTGTTACAACTTCTTAGTTAAATAATTATCCTTCTTTAGCCCATTAATGAATATAATGTACATGTATAAGAAGTTCTATTTTGCTCCCTTCATTTTAGCTTTTATACATTCCTGGATTTCCTTGAGAGGCAATTGCGTTCCAGCCTCTCTATATAAATATGAGATTGTTTGATATGGAATGTTGAGCCCACTTACCGAGCCAACTTGTTAAAGTTCTTATCTTGTTGGCCATATCCGAAGACAATCCTCATTGAGAACTAACATTTGAATCCTCTTGCTACTTTGTAACTATTTGGTAGGAATTTTCTGCCTAACAGGCTTAAACACGCTAAAACAGTTTAGAAAGATTGTGGTAACCCTCCTACTTTTATGTAGCTCTCCAGTTTTTTTTCCCAAACTTAATTAAAATTTCGCCCACCAATTGTACTCAAGGGGGGGGGGGGGCACCATAATAAAACTTGATTTATACATGAAAACCATGTATACCAAACCAATGTGATTCTATTCAAATTTCATCATTTACCCCTTTAGGCTTTGCAATTGTACATCTTAATCTTCTTAATCCTCGTTGTACCTCCCAAGCTATAGCTAAGTATTGCTGTCTTAATATTGGTTCCTATCTATTGATTTTGATTTTATTTAGCTTCCAAATAAGCTTTGGGGGAAAAAAAATACTTAGTACTTTCTTTTGGAAATATCTATATGTTGCTCACAGTTAACTCTATTTGTTTGCTTACCTTAGGTTTAGATATAACTTATACCTTGAGCAATTACTTGGTTATTGGGGTCCATAATTTGGATGTTGTATTGTAGTACAAGATAGCTCTGCAATAAGAGAATTCCTTAGTTATTTAGTGGCAAATCCGACATGTACTTAAAATTTTCAAGTTTCGAGAATAAAACTTATTTTAAGTGGGGAAGGTTGTAATAGCCTGAACCTAATCTTTGTTGATTATTTCAATTAATATAAATTTAATAAAGTTGAGCACCACATTTCAATTCAAAATTTCAATTCAATATTTAAACTACCTATCCAAATTTTAGGTTGAGACAATGAAATGGCATTGAAATAGACTGAGTTGTGCTTGGTATTAAACAATTCAATACTCATAAATAAATAAATCAACAAACATAAAGCTAAATAAAAAGTTAGCACAACTATAAAAGTAAAAGATATAATTTTCATGGAAGATATTATTTTTGCAATTTGCCCACCTATGTTACTTGAATAAAATCATAACGCAAAAAAATATAAAACTATGTATTAATCGACATGCAATAAGTTTATAATTTCCTTTCTAAATCAAACTAAACATAGCCTCAATATTTATTAGTTAGGAAGGTGAGTTATTTGACTACAAAAAAAAAGAGGGGAGGAAAAAAAGAAACAAACAAATATCAAGCTAAGTTTTATTTTATAAACATTGCCCCCCTTACCAACTTCATGAAGCCCTTCCCTTCTTTTTATGTTTGCCCAGATTGAAGTTGTTCTGGGGTCTGCCTCGCTCCACGCTTCGCTGTTCTGCCAAGTCCTTAGTGGTAGCCACCCAGCATGGGCAACAGCCAATCACCGATCACCTATGCGCTGATTGCTGGAGTCGTCGCCAGTTGTCCATCGCCACCCTCTTTCCCGTGTCCTGCACTATTGAGTTCTTGGAAGGTAAAGCCTAAGCTCCCTTCTACAAAATTTCATCTTTTAATATTTAATTTAGTCAATAAGTGTATTTTTAATTTGGCTGAGTGATAAATTTGTAAGAATTTATAGTTTAATATACAGAGTTTGTGGAACTTGAATGATTGGGTGTTGTGGGTGTATGGAAGGATTGAGGATTGAATATGTGTTTATTTATTTCTGTATCTTAAATTAGACAATAAAATGGGTGTTGAATTGGAAGGACACCATTAGAGAAGTTCTCAGCGATTGTGGTGGATGTCAGACAAAGTAGATGATATAATTAGAGAAAATGACCATTCTATGAGAGAATCATGTTAACAAGGAGCACAACCATTAATTGGTTGATAATGATTTCTTCTTCAAAAAGCTGCTATGATGATGTTAAGCTAGTGGTCTATACAACATTAAAAATTTAGGATGGGAAGTTAGGACCTGAGAGCAAAGAAAAGAGCTTCCGTTTTCATCTATGCAAATATTACTAGGACACTATTCTTTCACCACCAGAGCTTTATTATGGAAAATATTGTGAGACTAATCTTATTAGAGTGCAACTCTGTTTTCTTACCATTGGCATAAACTCTTTTACTAGTAGCCTAGTGATTACTGATCGCAAGCAGTACAAGCCTTGTATGACCCGCTAATATTGCAATTAGTCATTAGTCATTTGAGTATTGGCTCTAAAGTTGTGGCTATAGGGTTTGATTTGTGTAATATTTGAGGAATTTTGTGCGTATAAGTGCAAATTTAAACCTTGGTATATGGGTATGGGATGTTAGCCATGGAAACGATAGGTCAAAGTTTTAGGTTGAAGAAGAAAATGCAAGAGGGAAAGATAATTGGGAGATTTCTGAAAATAAATTTGTTTAATATAAATTTTGAAATGTATTTGAGGAATTGAAATGGAAAAAGTGTGTAAATTTAAGGTAGTAGTACTAGTAATGAGGTAATTGTGAAGATTGAGTCTTGTAGTTTGGTTTAAGTAATGAGACTAATGGGTTTGGATTAGTGTTGATGATTAATTAAGTGCAAATATAAGTAAAAAAACAAATAAAGCTTGAGTTACATTCGCTTGGGCAAAAAGTGACATATTCTCTTGTATTTAAAACAAATAATTGGAAATCAAAATCTACTTAGAGTCTGAATGAGCAACCCTTCAATTTGAGCCTATAAACATGTACTTGACATCGAAAATCAGCATGGAACTGCAAACTGAACCCGGTTAGCTCAAATCCCTTTATGGATCACCACTAAAACCAACAATAATATTTCTTTTCATAATAACCATAATTGTAATTGAAATGAAATTTGTAATGATAATAAGGATAATAATATTGAGCCCTATCTTAGCATATTAACATCAATATCACTAACGATAAAAAAAAATAACGAGACTGATACGAAGAAGGCATATATAAATGAAAATCAAAATCAATTTGTCTGCTTAAATAAACAATTGCAAGTACATTGGTAACTAAGAAAAATGCCAAGGTGAACTGTCAATTATTTGTTAGGGCTGTAACAAATAAAAATTATGCAAAACTCCACTAACCATCAAAAAATATATTTGGAGCAAAAATATGTCCATTTCCGTAGTTTTCAAGCCTTGAATAACTATTTTATAGACAGGGAGAGAATAAAAAATTTCAGGTACGTTTATTACTAGTACCCTTCAAAAGTTCACATAAATACCAAAATTTCATAATAGATAATCATCTAATGAACCATTTTCAAGTATTGTTCTGCCGCATAATCAAGTGAACCCACCAATTATTAATTATTAGGGGTTATGCCCTTTAGTTTACCTGTGTAACCTCAGGTCAGGTTATCCGACCGGCTTGGCAGGTGTACACAGTTTCAATTATCGTAGTATACATATAAGCTTATTAGTTTGGGTTCCACTTTCAAATAATAACTGGTAACAGTTTTAATATCATTCTCTTCCTCAATGTTTTTAAACTAGACGAATTAAAATGCAGCCGCTCACTTAAAAATGAATTTTATCCTCTATAGGATAGGTGTGAATGTACTGAGCCTCAGCTCACCCTTTGAACATTTTGTGTTTTCATGTTTTAGGTTGAGCAATTGAGAAATTATGAAACGGGTGTTCCAAATGGAGGAAGGGGTTAATCAATGAGTTTTAACAAAGCTCACCATGACATCGTTTAGCCACCACTTACCTTGGTGTTGAGCATTCTGAATAGTTAAGCCTAATCCTTTCTAGGGTGGTGGTAATGCCCTAGTTCGACATTTTGCCACCTTATTGACCATTAACGACTAATTAATTAGGATCAACTACATGATCAGGTGATGGAGCGTTACAGTTGTGGTATTAGAGTTAGATTTAGAATCACTGTGATTAGTAGGAAGTCTACGGGTTACGTTTAGTATTATGGAATTCATCATTTGTAATTATTAAATGATTTACCCTCATTATACCTCTTGTAATTTTTGCTGCGATACCTTGAAAATTAGGTATGTACGCATGATATTCCCCTTAAACCCATAGTCTTATTCAACTAATACCATGAGATCTTCAACTTACATAAGAGATCCTATATTATTTGTCTATTCTGTTAGCGACATGACAAAATGTGGATGACATTTGTTTGTATATTCGGCAATATGTTGAGTTTGAGGACAACTAAGATACGCAAGTTGTGGGTTACTTTAATGAGAACTCGATCCTATGAGTTGTTAAACAAGGGAATTGATAAGTGCTTAATGTGTACATCAGTTTTAGGGCTATTTTGCCACATTTTTAGGTGAATTATGTGCTTTAAGTAATAATCTATACTCCTATTCTCGATTTATGCTTGCGTATGGTTGTTTGATGTGTTTTATAGAATTTTAGGCCCTTTTACCCAACATTTGACCCTTATTGGGTGTATTTTAGCCTCCCCTATGGACAACCATATGCTACTGCGCCCGTGGAGCAAGAAAAGAGCAGAAAATCAACTCTAGCCAAGACCACGGTCGAACTGTGGTACTTGCCACAGGCCAGAGTGAAGGGTGAAACTGTTGCCTCTTCATTTTCATTCGACTGTGTGGCTGAAAACATCCAGATTTTTCTATAAAAGGTGTCGTTCAGCGACAGAGGGAACAAAAAAAAGCAAGCATAGCATAGTTCAATTCTTTTTCCTAAATTTGTTCTTTTTAGTTTACATTCTTAGTTTGGTTATTGTTCTAATTAGAAATCTTGAGAGTGTGTGTTTGATTTTGAGGCGTTTTGAAGCCCTTGGTTGAAGGCTATCTCAATCAAGCCCTTTCTCTTAGAATTCGCCAAAACATTGGTTAGTTGTTTGATCTTTTATCATGTGTGAGTAGTTTATTTTGTCTAGGAATTTACTAGTTAATGAACATGTAGTTGGATCATGTTTTAATCTATAGAATTGTGCTTATTTTGTGATTAGTTTAATTTCATTCTATGAAGTGATTGTCACGTTGTGAGTGGATTTTTAGCCAACGTTTGCTTGCACACTTGAAACAATTGAGTGAAAAACTGAAAGGTCACATTTGATTGCCAGACTGCTTGATAAAACCTGACATAAAGTCGTCTCGAAAGAGAGATTTGTATGTTAGGAGGACTAGAGAGTAATCGAAGATATTTAACTTGGATTAAGGCAAATTAGTTTGAAAGAATGACTTTTGTTTAGTTTAGGCAAATTTGGTCGATTTGGAAAGAATACACTAGATTTTTAGAGAGATTGCAATTCCTCGAGATTTAACCAATTAGAGACAAACACATGCTTATCATTTTGATCCAATCAACTTTCATAATTACATGAATTCCTAGGCATTTTTCCTTAATTGATTTAAAATGAGTGAATTAGAAGTTGTTAAATCAAACCCTCTTGAATTAGAATTTTACTTAGCATATTTTGATTGACAAAAACTTGATAGATTGCATTGGTCCCTAAGGAGCGATCTTTTTATCTATATTACAACTACCCATGCGCTTGTAGCAGTGGTCAAGTTTTTGGCGCCGTTGCCAGGGAACTAATCTATCAACTATTGAGTTAGTCTTACAAAAGTGACTAAGTATTTTATTGTCTTTTACTTTTATTTTCTTTGTAATTTCTTGTTTAATTGCACAGGTAGTATTGGTGATAGTGCTTGTAGAAATTTTTTCTGTTTATGCGAAGTCCAATCTTGTACGAACCCGATCCCCGAGATTGAAAGGACTTTCCGCTTAAGCAGGAAGAAGCAAGGGATTGAAGAACAAAGACGCGAGGCAAGAAAGAACCCAACAAACATGGTGGAGGAGAAGGTGACCAAAGAAGGACACTTCGAGATTTCGTTACCCCTGGAGTCCAAGTGATCGCCTCAAGCATCGCTCGCCCTACTATTGATGCCAACAATTTAGAGCTTAAACCGGCACTTATCTCCATGGTGCAACAATCCCAATTTGGAGGAACTCCTTTAGAAGACCCGAATCTACACCTCTCGGTCTTTTTAGAGGTGTGCGATACATTAAAGCTTAATGGAGTCTCTACTAATGCCATCTGATTGCGTTTATTTCCCTTTTCGTTGAGATATAAAGCAAGGGCTTAGTTACACTCTTTTCCATTGGGATGTATTATCACTTGCGATGAGTTAACAAGAGCCTTCCTCGCCAAGTTTTTCCCTCCGAGCAAAACGGCCAGTTCAAGGAATCAAATCACCAACTTTATGCAAAAAGATGAAGAAACGCTCCACGAAGCTTGGGAGTAGTTTAAAGATTTGCTGCGCTTATGGCCCCATCATGGTCTTCAACGTTGGATGCTTATCTAAGTTTTCTATAATGGTGTGACCTAATCTGTAAGGTCCACTACTAATGCGGCTGTCGGAGGAACCTTGATGAACAAAACTGAGGATGAAGCCTATAATCTAATTGAGGAGATAATACTTAACAATTTTCAATGGTCCACCGAACACGGCCAACCCAAATGGGTTGGAGGTAAGCTTGAAGTTGATGCGCTTACTTTGCTTTCTGTTAAAGTAGATGCTATGACTCAAAGATTGGACCAATTGAATGTTAATGATGTGAATTCTAGTGCCCCTTCCCCTTGTGAAATTTGTGGTTCTATTCAGCATGTGACTTTGAATTATCAAATTGGGAGCCCTTTTCCTCAGACCCTAGTGAAATTAACTATGCTCAAAACTTCAATCTGAGACTGACCAATGACCCTTATTCTAGTACCTACAATCCGAGTTGGAAGAATCATCCAAATTTCTCATATAGGTCTAATCCAAACCCTTCGAATATGCCCCAATGAATGCTAGACCACCTCCTGGTTTTCAAAGACCTTATTTCCCTTCTCAAATACCCCAAAAGTCCAATTTAGAAGCAATGATGGAAAGTATGCTTATGGAAGAACAAAAACGGGATGAGTATATTAAGCAATTAGCCTCAAAGGTTGATGTGCTTGCAACTCATAATAGGATGTTGGAAGCCCAGATTGCCCAAAAAGCTAGCTTTTCATCTATGCCCCTAGATAGACTTCCTAGCAAGCCCGAACCTCACCCTCGAGAGGATTGTAACTGTGTCACCTTGAAGGAAGAAGTAGATGGCTTTTTTTGGTAAGAAGCAAATAATTTCATTACCACGTGAAGAAATTCGAACACATTTACAACTTTCCTTCATGGAGAGAAATCAACAGCCTATAGCTAGGAACTGTACTGTAAAAGTATGGTCTGTACTTTTGGTTTTTTACAAAGCTTCCCCAAAAATCTTAATCTCTACTTAATCAGAGTTGTGCATTGATATGTAAGCATCTGAGGAGTACATTGCCCTTTTTTATGAACTCTAGAGTTCCTCTCTGACCAAATGGAGTACACTAAGGAAAATAGGCAGACACACTATACCTGTTTTTATGTGTTCTTCAGCTAACAGTATGTTGTTGTTAAAAGGATGTTTTCCAGCTTGTAAAGGCCAGTGTAGAGTCTTAGGGAGTAGAACACATTTTGCAGGACACATTGCGTGTATGAACATTCAAAGAAAATATGATGGTGAGTCTCTTCATTGTGATAACATTGAACTTGCACCACACCACTTTGGATATGGGAGCAGTATCCACCAGCCCCATCAGCCATTTATAACCTGCAGCTATAGAGTAATCACCAGAGGTGGAACTTTGCCAGATATTTTGGTTGTATCCTGATGCCATCCTCTCTCGCACTTTGAGTATTTTTCTCCAATACCATGAGGTATTCTCCTTTATTGGTACAGTCCAGATATTCTGTTGCTATATGTATAATCCATGCACCCATTTAACCCATAAGCATACTTTCTCCTTTGCAATGTACCATAGGTGCTTGGCTATTGCAGCATAATTCTAGAGTTCACATTTAATTATTCCCAGACCCCCGACTCGTTTAGGTTTGCAGATGAAGTCCCATGCAACTGGCGGTGCTCTTTGGTAATCAGCTTTTTGCCCCCAAAGGAAGTTCCTGCAGATGCCTTCAATGTTCCTGATCACTCCTTTGGGTAGGAGGAATAAGGAAGACCAATATGTATGCATGGAGAACAGAACCGAGTTAATGAGCTGTAATCTCCCAGCATATGACAGAGACCTCGATATCCAGCAGTTTATCCTTTTAGTGATTTTTTCAATCACAAGACTACAGTCAGCTTTGGTCCATCTTCTCGGGGAGAGAGGTATACCTAGGTATTTGATTGAGAAGGTGCCGATGCAAAAACCTGTACTATTGACTATTTTCGTACATGTCTGTTCCTGAGCTCCAGCTAAGAATATATGCGATTTGTTGGCGTTGGCTTGCAACCTAGTGACTCGGCTGAAATGCTTAAATGCATCCATCAAAATACTAATAGTAGGGGTATGTGCTTTGCAGAATATCATAAGATCATCTGCAAAACAGAGGTTGAGTAACTTCAAGCCCCTACATAATGGGTGAAATTTCACTGGTTTGTGAGTTGCTGCATACTTTAACGACCGTGTCAAGTATTCCATCACCAATACAAACACTAGGGGGGAGAATGGATCTCCTTTTCTAATGCCTTTCCCACCATGAAAGAGGCCATGGTTGCTTCCATTCAAGTTCAGGGTAAAGCTAGTGGTAGTAACCATGGTAATGATCCATTTTCTGAATCGGTCTGGGAAGTGGAGCTTCCTAAGCAGTTGGTCGATGAAGTCCCAAGAGATGGAATCATAAGCTTTTTTAAGGTCAATCTTGAGTAAGCATCGTGGAGAGACCTTTTTCCTTTGATAAAGACGTATGAGGTCTTGACATGCCATAATGTTATGTCCAATTAGGCGCCCCTCAATGAAGGTTGACTAGTTGTCACTTACCAGGTAAGGCATGATAGATCTCAATCTCTCACAGAGTAGTTTCGAGATGCATTTATATAGAGTGTTGCAGCAGGCTATGGGTCTATAGTCAACTGCGGTGGCTGGATTTTCACCCTTAGGTATCAAGGAGAGTCGTGTATTATTCCATTGTCTAAGTAGGTTGCCTATCTAGAAGAATTCCAGGATTGCTTGACATGTGTCTTCAGCTACAATAGGCCAGTAGTGTTTGAAAAAACCACTATTGAACCTGTTTGGTCCAGGGCTTTTATGTGCAGGGATAGAGAAAAGGACTCTTTTCACATCCTGAACTGTAAAAGGTTGCATTAAGCCTACTTGTTGTGACATTGAGAGCCGTGGACCCATGTCAATGATGTGGTCATCAATACTTTCAAAAGCAGCTGCAGGAGTACCTAGGAGACCCTCATAATATGAGACAAAATGTGCTACAACTTTCTCATATTCCCATGTCCACTGGCCATTGTCCAATTGATATGAAGCAATTCGATTTTGATGGTATCTCTGCTTGAGCCTATCATGGAAGTATCTCCCATTTGTATCATCAAGGTTCAGCCACTCTTCTTTAGACTTCTGAATGTGGAAACTTTTGAGCCTCTAATTCCATAGGTGAACATTTTCGCTGGCTTCAATTTCCCTATTATACAATGCGTCATTTGAAGGTTGTTGCTGAATGCTAATTAGAATGGTACTCACCTGATGTTGTGCTGCTGCTAACTGGCCTTGCACGTTGCTGAAAACAACTATGTTAAGCTTCCTGAGAGGGGGTTGCAGCTTTTCTAATTTTTTGGAGACATAGTACATCTTAGTCCCTTGTATATGTTGATTCCATATGTCCTGGACTATCTCCATAAAATAGGGGTTAGTAGTGCACATGTCAAAGAATCGAAAGGCTTTACTGCCATCCTGCTGCATCTCAAAAAACTTTAACAGCCCAGGATAATGGTCAGAAGTGTCATCTGGATGAAAAATCACCTCTGAGTTTGGAAACTCAGTTAACCATTGAGAGTTTGCCGTGATGCCATCAATCCTGAAGAATATACGCTGACCAAACTCTTACTTGTTTGTCCACGAGTACCGACAACCTTTCCATGCAACGTATTGGAAACCCGCTGATTGAGCACATTTTTAGAAGTCTTCTGTTTCCCATAAGGTGACCGGGACCCTACCTATTCTGTCATCCATTTGGAGGGGATGGTTGAAATCCCCTAATATAAGTCAAGGGAAACGGGTGTTAGATTGAGCAGTCAGAAATTGCCATAAGGCGTGCCGTTCATCTTCATCATTAGAGCCATAAACAGCCGTGAATGCAAACCGTTTGTTTGAGAACAAATGGTGCACCTCACAGTGGATTGCTTGCCTCATGGATTCTAAGATCTTCACTCGAAACTCATTTGCTAGCCACATGATCCACACTCTCTTTCTATCGTGAGCTTCATAGCTCACAAAATGCTCCTATTCTTGAAAGTGGCTTGCTACCTTTGGGAAATTTTTCTTCCTAACTTTGGTCTCCATTATATAAACCAAACCGGCTTTATTGTGGGTACAGAAGGTCTTAACTCCCTTCTGCTTATTCGAGCCATTTAGACCCCTAACATTCCAGTTGATGATGTTATCCATGAGGTCTAGAAATATGAGCTTCCAGCCTATCTATATCACCATAATCCAGACACCCTCAATTCACAGGTTGTGCAATCGTTGGGCTTCCAGCTAGCACAGTAAAGGAGTTACTAGTAGGAGTGCTAGGGTTAGTAGGGGTATCAATGAGGGTAACAAAATGGGGCTGAGGTATTGTAACCCAATCCTCATTTCCAACGCCCTCTGTTGCATTGCTCTGTGTAGGATCTGGTGGCCGGGGGTGGGTTGGTTTTGGGTCTCCATTCCTAATGACCCCCTTCCTGCAGTTGGACGTTTCATGGCCAAAGCCCTTACACTTCCCACACTTAACAGGTTCCCATTCAAACACCACGTCTTGCTGTATCAGAATGCCATTCTCATTTTCTAAATATATATGCTTAGGTACCTGCTCTTGGATTCTTACCTCTATCAAAACCCTCGCATAATGCACTTTGTTTTTCTCTTGAGTAATCTTATCTGCCATGATTGGGGTGCCAAGCAAACTAGCTAGTTTGCTTAGTGTTGTTGCACTCCAGTACTTGAGCTCTAAATCAGGAAGCTGAACCCACACTGGCACTTGCTCTATCTTATCCTTCTGAAAATCCTTGTGCCATGGCTTCATGATGAAAGGTTTTTTATCAAATTGGAGGCAGCTTTGTAGCAGTACCTTATCTCTGGTATCCACATAATCAAACCGGACAAGAACAACACCATTTTTCAGCATTACAATCCTATCAATAAGGAGGTCGTGCCATATGCGTTTGATATACCCAGTTAGGATCGAAAGAGGTGGTGATGCCCCTAGTACATAGCAAGCCACAGCTGACTTCTAGTATTTCACCTCTGGTTCACTATCCTCATATTCAATTTTCGTATAAGTGACTGCACCTTCAGTTTGGGAAGGGACGAAATTGAGCTTATGGCCAGAATTTCGAAGCTTAGATATATTAAAATTAGCCCAAAATGACGCAGAGTTATTTGGGGTGCCAGTGGGAATTGGGTCGACAGGGAGAAGGGGGCGTTGCGCATGAGCCATAGTTCTACTTGGTTTGACATTCAGGTTCATACCGATAGAGACTGGCGGGGTTTGCACACCGGTACTTACCGCCGACATCTCTGGTGGGTTGGTAAGAGATTGTTAGGCTTCAGGCGTTTGCTGTGTGATAACACCATTCAGGGGTGTACGATGCTTGCGTGGTCGGCGTCTCTTCACCTGCGCCATGGCTTCCAGCGTCTGGCTTCAGGCAACGAGAGGTTTTGGTTAAATAATCATGGATGGAAGTAAGGAGAGGAATAATGGTGGCAAGGCTGCCACTTTTATAGAGAATGCCACTATAGAAATCCCCATAATTTTTCCATCTAAGCTCCCTGACCCAAGTAGTTTTTCTATCCCTTGTATTGTGGGAAAGATGGAAATTAAAAGAGCTTTATGTGATCTAGGTGCAAGCGTCATTATAATGCCATATTCTTTTTTGATAAGGTTCATCTAGGACCATTACAAGCTGCACCCTTTTTATACAGTTAGCATACGGTTTTGAGATGCAACCCATAGGCAGATTGGACAATGTGCTAATCAATATAGGAGATATTTGGGAATTGGAGGACTTTATCATAGTAGATATGCTCGAAACCGATGATGCTCCAATTATCCTAGGTTAGCCCACTTTGGCTACAACTGGTTGCCACATTGATGTAAGAAAGGGACGTATAACTTTTGAGGTGGAAGGACGCTATGCTGTGTTTTGTCATCGGAAGGAGAAAGTGGTTTCTCCTAATTCTTCTTTATTGGATGAATTTTTCCCCTCCCCCTAAAATTGACATGGAGGATGTCTTAAATTGTGAAGATCCTCTTGACCTTGACTGGATTTGTCATGAGGACCCTGACAAAAAGGTATGTTAAGGTGGAGTTTGCTACTCCTATGCCACCTAACATGGCTAAGGTTGAGGCCCATATTTCTAATGAGTCTTCTATGAGTGACTATTGTAGGTTTGTCCATGTTGTTCTTTCTTTGCCCCCTAAGGATGGCTTTGATGTCGATTTTGATTTGGGGTTTGAACAAGTCGATAGCAGCTTGTCTGATGGGCTACGAGTGCGCTTTGTTTATACGCCGATAATGTGTTATGGCATCAAATTATGAAAACGAAGGATCTTCAACCTAAGCTTTTGCGATGGTACCTTCGACTGAAGAATTTTGACTATGTGGTCTATGATAAAGCCAGTGTCCATACACTTACTAATCTGGAACAAGCATAGAAGAAGGGTCAAGCTCTTAACCTTAAAAGAGCGCTTTTTAGGAGGCAGCCCAAGCTCTTTTCCTTCTTTTTTTTTTCTTTAGCTTTGATTTTTACCTTTTTTTTTGTAGTTTGTGAAAAAAAAGGAGACAAAAAAAAATATGGAATAAAATGTTTGGCACCACGGCCAGGGTTCCCAGCACTGTGGCCGTCGGGTGCCAACCCAGGAAATTGAAAAAAAACTAGGACCAGTAGACACCATGGTTCGTGGTATCCTACTACGGCCCGTGGTCTAGGTCTTTGACCACTGTGCCCCCTCATTTTCCCTCACACTTCATCTTGTTCATGACACACTCTCTCTCTACCTCCATTTTCTCTCTCTAAACCTCCATAACTACAACCTCTATTCTTACCTCATTTCTTCATAAATTTTCACCTATTTTCACCCAAAAACATCCCTTTTCACTTCATCTTTTATTTTTCCACACAAATTTCATCTCTTTCTTCATCTTCTTCTTCAAACTCATCTCACTTCACTCATCCACCATACCCATCTTCTTCTCTCTCTTATTCTTCTTCTCTTTACTTAAAATCTTCATTTTTCTTCCTCAAATTTTCTTATTTAGGTTTTAGTTTTGGTTTTTGTTTCAGTTTGAAACAAAGGCACCTACTAAAAGACAGAGGAGTATCAATAAGGTTGGATCTTCAAGTCAAGCACCAACCCGACCTCAAAGGACATCCCGAACCTCCAATAATGAGCAAGCTCAAGGTAACATTCCTCACCCCCTTGGTTTAACACATCCTGATGATGTTGCTGCATACGCTTGTTTGGATGAACGCATGTTTATGGCAACTACATATTATGATGAGGAATTGTTAGCTAGATTAGGAATGTTAGATAATATTCGGTGGTTATTTGCGCGAGGTGGTATGGGACACTTTTTAGAAATAAACGAGCGTACATACTGGGACTTGACCCTAGAGTTCCTGAGTACACTCCATGTCGAGGTCACTAGAGGACCTTAATGTCAAGCCGGGTACATATCCTTTTATTTGCAAGAACAATTTTACGAGTTGAACTTAGGTACCATTAATAGTATATTTGGTTTTCCACCTAGCATGGATTTACCGAACCACCAAGTCCCCCGGGAATTCAACCCGAATGCATTTTGGGGCGAACTTTCAGGGAGTGTTAGGTACGGTACTAGTTCATCGAAGTGCACTCATATTAGGAACCCTTGAATTAGAGTTGCTTAGCATATCTTGGCTTATTGTTTCTTTGCTCGGGACGATAGTCTGAATGTTCCGAGATTATCTGAGTTGTACTTTTTGTCCTGTATGCTTGATGGTGTCCAACTTGACCCCGATTCATTTTTGGCAAGGCAATTGTATAATGCTGCTGTTAGCACTAAAGGTAGGATAGTCATAGGTGGGATTGTGACTACTATTGCTAGATCTTTGGGTATTGAGCCCAACTCTGAGGATAGACTTTCCAGGTCCGAGTGGCTTGATCAAGCTGCTTTTGAAATTATGAACTTTTGTAAAGTTGAGGCTTGGCATTTATGTTGGATTTATCCTGGGGACCGACTTTTTCCACTTCCCAATATCGATAGAACCACCTTACTTCACCGGGCTAAGCTTTATTGGGTACCAGGTGATAACGGGGTTGTTCAACCTGCACCCTATTATTCCACCCCTTATTTTAGTCAAACAGGACCTAGTTCTTCCTCTCAACCACCCCCTCCTGACTATATCGACCTTCAAGACACCCTTAGATCCATTCAATAGGAGCAAGTTTCCCTTCGAGCACTTGTTGCGTCTGAGAACGCGCCTCTTCGAGACTTTGTCCAAGAACACCACCCTGAGCTTCGTGGAATGCTTGGTACCTAGACTCAATATTTCCAAGACTTTAGGGCATGTCTATACACTTGGCGGGATTGGCATATCTCTTATGGCCAACCACCCCATCCTCCTCCACCACCTCCTTTCCGAATGCTTTGTGCTACTTCCCTTCCCTTTTTTCTATTATGTGCCCACATTGAGGGTAATGTGCGATTTAAGCATGAGGGAGTTAGTCATTATATTTGGCGTCTGATGCCTGATTTGGTTTGGTGTGCTTGTGCTTTGTAATATGTTGTTTGTGATTGTTTTTTGAGTTTTTGTTTTAGGTTTTAATTTTGTTTAGCAATATTTTAGTAAGTGCATTCAGTTTTCTTTTCATTCTAGGTTGTATTTTAATTTTTGTTGCATTTTAGTTTTTTCTTTTACCGGTCCCTTTGCATTTTCATTTGTATCATTATTAGGAGCATGCATGTACTCAATGAAAAAAAATTTGAAAAAAAATCCTCTGACGATGATCTTTCTGGATTTGGTAGACTTCTTTGGTCTAGTCTGATCCTTTGATTGGACCAAATTGTGCATAAAATGTTTGGGAATGAGTTTGCGAAAATGAGATCCATGTTTTGACCATATATCGAGTGTGAGTTGATTACTCCATGAGTCTTTACATGAATTTTAGCGTGTGTTTACTAATGAGCTAGTTATGACCTTAGTAGACGTCATGTGAGGATTTGAGCTTTTAGAGACTATTTATCAATTTAGTCTCATATTTTCTTTCATGTGTGACTCTTTCTTGACATCATTTCTCCAAAACTTGCTTTGATTCTCACTCAAGATTACATTTTGCATATGTATTTAGGCAATATGATTGAGGCATTTTTCCTTGATTTGTTAAACCCAATGGCTAAATAACCACCTTTGTTGTATAATATATCCCTTGCTAGCCCCTTTGAGCCTATGTTCATTTTTTAAAAATTTGAACCTCCTATTATAACCTATGGCCAAATGATTATCTTACCTTTAAGCCAAGACTAGAGGGGCGTTTCATTCTTTTGCATCAAGTTTGATAGGGCACTAGTAAGGTAGATTGTTCTCTTTTGGTGGGTTTTGGTTTTTTAGTGAAGGGATGTGAGATCTTGATAAATTTCTTGTTTAATTGTAAAAATTTTAAAGAAGAGTTTGAATTTAAAATTCCTTATGGATTTCCCTTGGCTAACTCATTTGAAAAAAAATAGAGAAAAACAAACAAAACGAAAAACAAAATGACAAAAAAAAGAAAAAAAGAGAAAAGTGAAAAAAAGGAAGAAAGTGTTGGCCTTGTTGGAATAGTAAATTCTTTTGATTTTCAACTCTTTCTCTCTTCAATTGCGGGTGTATTTTGTTGATAACTTATAATGGTCTAAGAGGGACGTAGTATGATGCATTGGAATCTTTTAGCTCTTAGACTATGGCTTCTAGCTCCTCATTTTCAAAACATTTGATCCCCTTTTACCTTTACCCATAGCCCCATTACAACATTATAAAAGTCCTCATGATTGTATTGTGTGTTTGCATTTTAGTGATGGCGAATTTGAGAGTCTTGTGAAGCTTATGATATATTTGAGTCTAAGGAATGAGAATTGAGGGGACCTTTATGTCTGTATACATTTTCAAACACATGAGTGAAGAGTGTCACACAACTATAGTGAGGTTCTACTGACCTTGCTAACTTCATTTGTTTCATATGTTGAATGACTGTAATTGACGATTTGGGAGATTGATTCAAGTTTGACATTGTGGTCTATTAAGTGATTTTCGAAAATTTCATTCCCTAATTTATTTGCTAATGATTTTTTGCATCTTTTTGGGCTACCTTTGGATCCGTTTCGCCATTGGAATGTTACTTATATCTATCCTAAGGAGGTTCTGTATGTTTTTAATTTTTAGCATTGCTTGTGGACAAACAACAGTTTAAGCATGAAGGAGTTTGATAAGTACTTAATGTGTACATAACTTTTAGGGCTACATTTTTAGGAGAATTATTTGCTTTAAGTCATAATCTATACTCCTATTCTCGATTTATGCTTGGGTATGGTTGTTTGATGTATTTTGTAGGATTTTAGCCTTTTTACCCAGCATTGGGCCCTTATTGGGTGTATTTTGGCCTCCCCCACGGACATCCATGCGCTGCTACGCTCGTAAGGTAAGAAAAGAGTAGAAAATCAATTCTAGCCAAGACCACGGTCGGACCGTGGTGCCTACCACGGACCATGGTGAAGGGTGAAACTGTTGCCTCTTCATTTTCCTTTGGCTTTGTGGCTAAAAACATACAGACTTCTCTATAAAAGGTGTCATTCAGTAGCAGAAAAAAAAGAAGCAAGTAGAGCATAGTTCAATTCTCTTTCTTAAATTTGTTCTTTTTAGTTCAAATTCTTAGTTTGGTTATTGTTCTAGTGCAAAATCTTGAGAG
The DNA here is from genome assembly GCA_017589665.1 of Selenicereus undatus. Lineage (NCBI taxonomy): Eukaryota > Viridiplantae > Streptophyta > Magnoliopsida > Caryophyllales > Cactaceae > Selenicereus > Selenicereus undatus. Next base: position 48,574,724 of record JACYFF010003369.1, read on the forward strand.
TGTATGTTTGATTTTGAGGCGGTTTGAAGCCCTTGGTTGAAGGCTATCTCAGTTAAGCCTTTTCTCTCAGAATTCACCAAAACATTGATTAGTTGTTTGATCTTTTATTATGTGTGAGTAGTTTATTTTGTCTAGGAATTTAGTAGTTTATGAAAGGGTAGTTGGATCATGTTTTAATCTATAGAATTATGCTTATTTCATGATCGGTTTAATTTCGTTATATCATGTGATTATCATGTTGTGAGTGGATTTTAGGCCCAAGTTTGCTTTGCACACTTGAAACAATTAAGTGAAAAACTGAAAGGTGACATTTAATTGTTAGACTGCTAGATAAAACCTAACATAACGTCGTCTCGAAAGAGAGATTTGCGTGTTAGGAGGACTAGAGAGTAATCGAAGATATTTAACTTGGATTAAGGTAAATTAGCTTGAAAGAATGACTTTTGTTTAATTTAGGCAAATTTGATCAATTTTGAAAGAATAAACTAGATTTTTAGAGAGATTGCAATTCCTTGAGATTTCACCAATTAAAGAAAAGTACATGCTTATCATTTTGATCCAATCAACATTCATAACTACATGAATTCCTAGGCGCTTTTCCTTAATTGATTTAAAATTAGCGAATTAGAAGTCGTTAAATCGAACCTTCTTGAATTAGAATTTACTTACCATATTTTGATAGACAAAAACTTGATAGATTACATTGGTCGCTCAGGAGCAATCTTTTTATCTATACTACGACTACCCGTGCGTTTGTGACAGTGGTCAAGAATGCATGTGAAAGTTATTGTAATCAAGTGTTCTATGCCCACATAATTGATAACAGGGTATATTGGGTGTCACTTGATATACTTTAGGGAACTTAGATATAAAAGTGGAGACAATATTATGAAATTAGCCACATAAGATGTTGTACTGAGGTGGTAAAATGAATGGCCTTATGAGGGAGTTCATGGAAATGCAAGAGATATCATTTGGAGATTGAAAACAATTCATTTTCATTTAAGTTGTTAGATTGGTGGCGATCATCGCATTCGATACAGACTTATTGATTCATGTGGTATCAAAGGGGAGACACTTTATTAATGTACTTGGATGTTGTTATGATGATATGAAGCAAATGTGGCTTTATGAATGCAATAGTGTTGAGTTGAATTAACAATTCAACATCCATTCTAAATTAAAAAAGTAATTAGGCGTTAGAAAATTGAGGAAATCAGAAAGTCATTGAAACATTTACGAGGCCATTTTAAACAATTAGGGCATAAAAAGAAAATCATGATTGATGATATGATGTTGTACAAGAGACATTATAGTTATAGTACAAACAAGTCGGGGACTTTTTGTAGTCAAAGTTGATATTATTTGACATGAACTACATGTTGTTTGGTGACAAAAATGGTCTTGAAAAAGAAAGGGGGCCATGAAGAAAAAAAAAACAATTAAGGTAAAATATATACTGCAGAACTCAATTGATCATGGTTAGTAGTGAAGGACTTCGATACTAATTGCAAGGTGACATGAGCTGATCAACAGAGCTTTAGGATTTGTGCAGTTGAGCATTATGTAAATTTCTAAAGGAAATGTATTTGCTAGACATTATAAGGTTAGAATAACATTTGGGCGATAGTGTCATTACAATTTACCATTGGATCTGTAAACGTTGGACTATAGATAGCAAAGGACTTGTGACCGTTTTACCTATGAAATATCTTTTTCTTCTAAGTAGGGGAAACTCTTGGATCAAGATGCATGAATCTTTTGTATAGACCTGTAAGCCCTGTAACTGCACCTAGCAACTTAATGTTCACAGATTATTTTGTCCAATGATCTAATATGCTCATTCAGTCTTCATGGATTCAAAACATCCCTATTTCCTTTTTATTGGATGTTGCAAAAATTCATATTAACCCTAGTCTATTCTAATACCTAGCTGCACATATCATAGTAATTCCTTATCCACCCAAAGTGCTCACTCCTCCTAGCAACCCCTTGGGTATCTTTCCTTCTCCCAATGCCATTTTCCATACCTTTCCATGGGTTCTTATGCCATAAAGTCAAAATGTCCCTCCTTGTTAGTTGACCCTCATGATTGAAAATGTTACTCATAATAACTTCTCATTACTAGTTGAATGCCATGTTTTAAAAGTAAATGGTCTTCATCATTTGGCATTTACCTGAATTTACTATCCGATTGATTTTTTTGAAGATTGCATTGATTGAAGTTACTATTGGTCTTCCTTTGCTAGATTATTATTTTGATCCCTAATATTTACTTGATTTGACCAAAGTTTTGAGTCTTTTAATTAAAACCCTTCCTCAACAAGCCATAATTATCTTTTAACACTCCTTGTGCTAACTAATTACTTGATTTGAAGGATGTCCAAATGGTATGAATATATCTTATCATTGGGATCAATCCGACCTTTATATCATTGGCCCTTATGGTTATTTTTTTCAACTTGTGATCATTCAATCGACATCTAAGTGTATTCACAACTCTTTCTACTAGTAGATAAACATATTCCTTTTAATCATACTGTTTAAAATGGTTACATTCCTTCTTTCTTGCCCATAATTGTTCGAAAACAAGCTTTTATTTGTTACAACTAATTTATTAGATAAGTATCCTTCTTTACCCTATTAATGAATGTGCATGTACAAGACATGCTATTTTGCTTCCTTCATTTTAGCTTTTGCACATTCCTGGCTTTCATTGAGAGGCAATTACGTTCCAACATCTATATAAAAAAATAAGATTGGTTGATATGGAATGTTGAACCCATTTACCGAGCCAAGTTGTTAAAGTTCTTGTCTTGTGGGTCGTATCCGAAGAGAATCCTCATTAAAAAGTAACATTTGAATCCTCTTGCTACTTTGTAACTATTTGGTAGGAATTTTCTACCTAACAGGCTCAAACATGGTAAAACAGTTTAGAGAGACTGTGGTAACCCTCCACCTTTTAATTAAAACTCCGGCTACCAATTGTACTGGGGGGGTACATCTTAATAAAACTTCATTTACACATGAAAACCATGTATACCAAACCAACGTGATTCTGTTCGAATTTCATCATTTACCCCTTTAGGCTTTGCAATTGTGCATCTTAATCTCCTTAATCCCCATTATACCTCCCAAGCTATAGCTAAATATTGTTGTCTTGATATTGGTTCTTATCTATTGATTGTGATTTTATTTTCCTTCCAAACAATCTTTAGGAAAAAATACTTAGTAGTTTCTTTTGGAACTATCTATGTGTTACTTACGATTAACTCTTTTTGTTTGCTTTTCTTGGGTTTAGGTATAACTTATATACCTTGAGCAATTACTTGATTATTAGGGTCCATAATTTGGATGTTGCATCATAGTGCTAGATACTTCTGTAATAAGAAAATTCCTTTTTTATTTAGTGGCAAATCCGATATGCCCTTAAAATTTCTAGGTTTTAAGGACGAAACTTATTTTAAGAAGAGAAGGCTGTAATAACCCAAACCTAATTCTTGTTGATTATTTCAGTTAATTTTTATTTAATAAAGTTAAGCACTACATTTCCGTTGAATGTTTAAACTATTTATTCAAATTTCAGGTTGAGATGATGAAGTAGCCTCGAAATAGACTGAGTTGTGCTCTTTGTTAAACCATTCAAAACTCATAAATAAATGAATCAATAAAAATAGAGCTAAATAAAAAATTAGCACATATATAAAAGTAAAAGATATAATTTTCATAGAAGATATTATTTTTATAATTTGCCCACCTCTGTTACTTAAATAAAATCATAGCAAGAAAAAATATAAAAGTATGTATTAATCAACATGCGATAAGTTTATAATTTCCTCTCTAAATAAAACTAATCATAGCCTCAATATTTATTAGTTAGCAAGGCAAGTTATTTGACTACAAAGAAAAGAGAGGAGGAAAAAAACAAACAAATAAGTATCAAGTCAAGTTTTATTTTACAAACATTACCCCCCTTTCACCGACTTCATGAAGCCTTATCCCTTTTATGTTTGCCCAGACTGAAGTCATTCGGCTTCCCCTATTCTGCCCAGTCCCTTAGCGATAGCCAACCAGCATCGACAACAGCCAATCATCGACCACCTATGCACCAACCGCCAGAGTTGCCGCTAGTCGATCACCTCCATCACCACCTCCCTCTTCCCCGTGTCTTGCTCTATTGAGTTCTTGCATGGTAAAGCCTAAGCTCCCTTCTACAAACTTTCATCTTTTAATGTTTTAGCTTAGTCCATAAGTATATTTTTTAATTTGGCTGAGTGATAAATTTGTAAGAACTTATAGTCTAATATACAGATTTTGAAGACCTTGAATGATTGGGTGTTGTGGGTCTATGGAAGGATTGAGGATTGACTATGTGTTTATTTATTTTTGTATCTTAAATTAGACAATGAAATGAGTTTTGAATTGGAAGGATACCATTAGAGAAGTTCAGATAAAGCAGATGATATAATTAGAGAAAATGACGACACTATGAGAGAATCATATTAACACAGAGCACAACCATTAATTGGTTGATAATGATTTCTTGTTCAAAAAGTTGCTATGATGATGTCAAGCTAGTGGTCTATATAGCATTAGGAATTTAGAGTGGGAAGTTAGGACCTGAGAGCAGAGAAATGAGCATTTCTTTTCATCTATGCAAATATTACTAGGACAGTACTATTCTTTCACCACCAGCACTTTTATTTTGGTAAATATCATGACACTAATCTTATCAGAGTGCAACTCTATTTTCTTACCATTGGGATAAACTCTTTTACTAGTAGGCCAGTGATTCTCACAAGCGGTACAAGCCTCACATGACCGGCTAATATTACAATTAGTGATTAGTCATTTGAGTATGGGCTCGAAAGTCATGGCTATAGTGTTTGATTTGGGTAATATTTGAGGAAATTTGTGCGTATAAATGCAAATTTAAAGGCTTGGTATATGGGTATGGGATGTTAGCCATGGAAGGGATAGGTCAAAGTTTGAGGTTGAAGACGAAAATGGATGAGGGAAAGATAATTGGCAGAGTTTTGGAAATAAATTTGTTTAATATAAATTCTAAAATGTATTTAAGGAATTGAAATGGAATAAGTGCGTAAATTTAGGGTAGTAGTAGTAGTAATGAGGTAATTGCGAAGATTAAGTCTTGTAGTTTGGTTTAAGTAATGAGACTAATGGGTTCGCTAAGTGTTGATGATTAATTAAGTACAAATGTAACTTAGAAGATAAATAAGGCTTGAGTTACGTTCACTTGGCGAAAAAAAGGACATATTCTTTTGTACTTAAAACAAATAATTGGAAATCAAAATCTAAGTAGAGCATAAATGAGAAAAACCCTTAAATTTGAGCCCCGAAATATGTACATAACATCAAAAATCAGCAGGGAGCTGCAAACCAAACCCGGTTAGCTCAAATCTCTTTATGGATCATCGCTAATTCCAACAATAATACTTCATTTCATAACAATGGCAATTACAATTGAAATGAAATTTATAACGGTAATAAGGATAATAATATTAAGCCCTATAATAGCATAATAACATCAATATGACTGAGAATAAAAAAATAACGAGACTAATTGAAAGAAGGCATATATAAATGGAAAATCAAAATCAATTTGTCTGCTTAAATAAACAATTGTGAGTGTATTGGTAATTAAGAAAAATGCCAAGGTGAACTGTGAATTATTTGTTAAGGTTGTAGCAAATAAAATTATGCGAAACTCCATGAACCATCAAAATACATAAGTGGAGTAGAAACGAATCCATTTCCATCATTGTCAATCCACGAAAAACTATTTCGTAGAAGGGGAGAGATTTTAAAATTTTCAGGTACGTTTATTTCCGGTACCCTTCAAAAGTTTACATAAATACCAAAGTCCCATAATATATAATCATTTAATGAACCATTTTCAAGTATCGTTTTACCAGATAATTGAGTGGACCCACCAGTTATCAATTATTAGAGGTTATGCCCTTCATTTTACCCATGCGACCTTACGTCAGGTTATTCGATCGGCTTGGTAGGTGTACAGTTACTCAATGATCATAGTATACATATTAGTTAATTAGTTTGGGTTCCACCTTCAGAAAATAACCGGTAACAGTTTTAATATCATTCTCTTCTCCCTACATTCAAACTAAACGAATTGAAATGCGGCCACTCACTGAAAGATGAATTTTATCCTCTAGAGTATAGGTGTGAACGTATTGATTGTCAGCTCACCCTTAGAACATTTTGTGTTTACATGTTTTAGGTTGAGAAATTAAGAATTTATGAAACAGGTGTTGCAAGTGGAGCAAGGGGCTAACTAATAATGTTTAACAAAGCTCACCATGACATCGTTCTAGTCCTCGGGGAACCTATGAGCATATAGGTGGTTATCGGATGGTCATTTGCTTAAACATGTGTAGTCTACCTGCCACTTACCTTGGTGTTGAGCTTTCTGAACAGTTAAGCCTAATCCTTTCTAGGGTGGCGGTAACGCCATAATTCGACGTTTTTTCATCTTATTGACCATTAACGACTAATTATCAACTACATGATCTAGCATTGGGGAGTTACAGTTGTGGTATCAGAGCCAGGTTTAGAATCATTGTGAGTTGTAGGAAGTCTACGGGTTATGTTTAGTATTATAGGATTCATCATTTGTAATTATTAAATGAGTTACCCTCATTATACCTCTTTTAATTTTTACTACGATGCCCTAAGAATTAGGTATGCACACATGGGATTCCCTTTAACCCCATAGTCTTATTCAGCTAATACCCTGAGATCTTGAACTTACATTAGGGATCCCATATTGTTTGTCTATTCTGTTGGCAACATGAGGTTGACATAAATATTGTATCATAAGGATATAGACAAAATGTGGATGATATTTGTTTGTATATTAAGTGATACGCTGAGTTTGAGGACAACAAAGAAACTTAAGTTGTGGGTTACTTCAATGAGAACTCGATCCTATGTGTTGTTAATACAAGAATGCATGCGAAAGTTACCGCAGTCAAGTGTTCTACATCCACATAACTAACGAGAGGGTATATTGGGAGCCGTATGATTTACTTTAGGAAACTTGGATGTAAAAGTGGAGACAATATTATGAATTTAGCCATAAAAAAGGTTGTACTAAGGTGGTAGAATGAATGGCCTTGTAAGGGAATTCATGCAAATGTAAGAGATATCATTTGGAGATTGAAACTAGTTCAGTTCTATTCAACTTGTTAGATTGGTGGCCATCAGTACATTTGATATAAAATTCTTGATTCGCTTGGTATCAAAGGGGATTCACTTTAGTAATATACTTGGATGATGTTATGAGGATATGAAGCAAATGTGGTTTGATGAATGCAATAGTGTTTAGTGGAATTAACAATTCAATATCCATTTTGAATTAAACAGTAATTAGGCATTGGAAACATTGGGGGAATCGTACAAGATATATTATAGTTATAGTATAAATGGCTGGGGACTTTTTGTAGAATTTCCATTTACATCTCTTAATTCTCGCACTAATTGCTATAGTGAAAAAGTAGCAATAAATTTCACTTTATCACTAAAATTTTTTCTTTTCCTACTAAGTTTATAGTATCAAAGTGATTGATCTTAGGTAGTGAGTCAGACAAAGAGAGGATTCAAGTACTCTGATCACCGCTCAAAAAAATGCGATTGTTGTGTCTAATTAAAAAGATATTTACTTTTATGATGACAAACAATCCTCAATGTGCATAGATCCATACGTCCATGAGAAGAAGTTAAAAGAGAAAATGATGAATCAAGTTCACTCTAAACAAAGATATTAAAGTCATATAAAAGTTGGAAGGAATCAAAGTAAAAATCATCACAGACGAAAACAATAACTCTAAATAAAGACATCAAAGTCGGATTAGAGTTGAGAATCATCATACTTGAAAGACGCTAAAGCCTTGAAAATCTTCTAATTGAAAATTGTCAGTGTTTGATGTTTGCAAAGATAAATTCAATGATGACCTAGACAAAACTTTTTCAAATATTATCTTCCTAAATGATGAATATGAAAGTAAAAAATGCAATTTTATCAAGCTAATGGTTTTTGGAAAAAGAAATTTGAATTAAAAAAGAAGGAGATGTTGTGAAGCAAAAAACTAAGCCAGGTTATCATTGGCAGCTATCACTGTTAAGGTATAGAACGTGTAACTTGCTCTGAAAAGGGAATATCAATGGCAATAGATAAAAAAAAGTTTTGATTAAGCATTTTGAAATTTTAGAACATAAGTCAAATGTCGCGACATCATATTTGAGATATGCCCAATCAAAAGAAGAAAAAGCTATCATCGAAAGTTGCCATTAGAGTCCGTGATGAAGACCCTGAACTTTGGGATTAAAAGGAAAAATAAATCTTATCTCTGTCTCAATCCTTATTATCCCTCTCCAATGTGTCATATGGGTTTATATTATTTACAAATACAGGACCAACGCAGAAGAAGACTGGAACGCCTCATGCTATTTACTCATAGTCTTTAGGGCATTGTTCCCATTATTCAAGAGATGCACTTTGTTCAAATCATTCTAATACTCTTGCAATATTTGTGAGACACAAAAGTTCAAAAAATTCTAATGTAAAGTGTGTTGTCAATCTTAAAGTGGGCAATCTCAAGGATTAAGATGTCTAAGAGTAAGGGAGTACTTGTTAGACAAGATTGTAGTGGAGCTCGTGAGAGCTCAAATCTAGGTTGTTAGGGAACTTGAACCATAACATGTAGTCAAATAGCTGGAGAAGGTTCTTATCACATAGTGGATGGTGTAAACTTTGTGGCTAACAAGGAGCACTGAGGCTTTGGTTGAGTAGTGGAGCTTGTTAGAATGCTCTGAGAAAACTCTAATTATAAGCAAGGAATCAGAGGACTCTTATCTAATATATCTTGAGGAGATATTGTATTGTTTGAATCCTAAGGTCTAGGAAGGGCCTTGGTGGAGACATGGCATAAAGTTGAGTTGGATGAACTTCATGGGGGGGAAAAAACCTGTTGTCTTGTCTTTATCTTATTTTCTACACCGTTCATAATCTGTAGGCACACTTACTACATTCTTAGAGTCTTTGTTATACTATTAATCTATGTTATCTTTTAGAGCCTCTAAGTTGGCATACCTTATTGTTGGGACTAACAATCTTTGGCATTCACAGTGGTGTATGAACCCATTTCTCTCTCAAGAAATGTGTGTTTTATTCTTTTGTTTCACTTATTGAACCTAAGAGTCCTACAGAAGGTCTTGAAGTCCCTAATTGAACCTCAGCTATATAGGAAGAATTGAACCTACTTCAAAGAAATAAAGTATGGACCTAGAATACCAGGCCTAAGAACTACCTAGTGATAGTAACCAAAATTCTCAGAAACAAGTTGGATGAAATAGGGCCATAGCAGTGCTTGTAAAAAATAAGGCCAAACTTTTAGCAAAAGTTGTAAAGAAGAAAGAAATGACTATAATGAAATAGTTACCCCTATAGCGACACTTAAAGCCATAAGACTACTTTGATTTGCATTTATATTGAAATAATGTGAAATATGCATTTCAAATTATTGTTTTCAAGAGGTACATCACACTAAACAACGTCCTAATTTGGGAATTAAGAGAAACTTTAACATGTGTATAAGCTACAGAAAGTTCTCTATGGTTTTTAAGCAAGCTCCTATAGCCTGGTATGGAAGACTGTGCAAATTCCTTCTTGACCATAGATTTGGAAAAGGTAAGATTGTGAAGAACTTATTCATCAAATATGAAGACAAAGATTTCCTGTACCTTCTAATTATGTTAATGACATTTTATTTTGAGCTACTAATCATGATCTATACAAGGGATTCTATGATTTAATGAGCAAGGAATTTCACATGAGCCTAATGAAAGAGTCAAACTTCTTTCCTGAATTACAAATCAAGGAATAACAAGATGGTATATTTATCGATCGATCTAAGTACATGAAGGAATTGCTCATGAAGTTGAAAATAAGAAATTACAAGCATGTTAAGACACCCCATGCGTACTACTTGCTTATAATACCCCAATCTTAGGCAGATCGATTGCGTAGTTCTAAAGTATTAACTCCCATTTATTCATAAACATCAAAGTATTTCTGAAGAAGTCTTACACAAACATACAACTTTGACTTTCTAACATATTATGTTTCATTTACACAAAATTCTAAATCAAGTATGAAAACATCCAATTATGCTATCACGTGCTCCCAATGACTTTATTTTATTATCTTAATTGAATGTAAAAGTGATGAAGTCATGAGCCTAGAGCCCAGGAAGTAAATCATACCAGAACCTCTTTCACCTATTCTTTGAACATTAGTAGCTTAGCATACGAAATTCAATAAAAAGTCTTGTTCTTATGAATCCACTTACTTAAACATGAACAAATCAAGTTATTCATAAGAATCAAAATATTATGTCAATTTTAAATGTACGTATTTCATGCCTTAATCCAAAACCAAGGCTTATAACTAAAAGTACATACTCATGTCTTACTTATTCCAAATTCAAAAAATATCACTGATCCCAAATCATATCAGATTCTTAATCCACAAAATTCAGAAATAGAGATGGAGTTTACTTTTCTTTAGATGGGATCGAGTCTATGACATAACACAATTAATTGTTTATTCCCTAGCATGTAAAAAGCTCCAATTGGCCTATCAAATACTAGTGGAGAAAATAAATACCCATAAATATAAATCCCCCACAAGCATAAAAAGCTCCACTAGTCACACAAATGTAAGTTCAAGACCTCACTGACCACCTAATCCCCTAGTGAGCGCGAAACTCCACCAATGCCACGACATATGAGTAGCACTTCTATGGCTATAACTTTGGGGTGACATAAATAGAGTCACTTTGAGTTCAAATTTAAGACTTCCCCTAAAACATATAAATCTTCCTTTTCATAGTGAAATATATTTTCAATTTTTTTTTACATATTGTAAGTGATAAAACAAAAATCGATTATTGAAACCACATATACATTCACATTGCACATAAATAGAGTCACAATATGCATAATTAATAAATATGTTTTCCAATTAATATTGTTAGCATTTCACATCATCAATTAGTTTCAACTAACCTTACACGATTTACCCTCGCTTTTACTACTATTGAATAATTTTGTTACTTTGAACTTTTTCTAAAGATTTGAAACTAGCAAAACTATCTCACAAACGCAATTAGTCCGTAAAACCTTACATAAGAAACATTTAATGAAAAATTAATAACTTAAAATATACATGTCCAAAATTCAACAAAATTTCCAAATAATTATCTTCAAGCAAAAACCTTAAAATTCATACTCTTTATTATTAATTTTTTTCCAAGTTCGTGCTCCTGATTGAACTCAAGTCAAACAACCAATAGTCAATACATGTGAGATCAAAACATGCTTCTTAATAATCAATGTCTCGTATGCATGATACAATCAAAGCATTAATTAATCCAACAACCATAAACATGAGCTTCTTAAAGGTGGGTTCCTAAGTAGTTTAAATATCAAATTTGCCAATTGATTTCCATCAATCTAATGAACCTACTCATATTTAAGGAGAATTAATAGAAGAATTTATTTACCTTAACAACTCAAAAGACTTCACTAGTTTTTTCCTTACTCCCCTTATTCTTTCCTTTTCGCCTTAACTTAAGCCCACGCCTCCCTTTCTTTCTTTCCTTTTCCTTAGTGGCGTTGATGTGTATATGTGAAATGAATGCATGTTGGGGGACGGCGGAGGTGATTACTTCTGGTTTCTCCAGCTAGAAATCCTGACTAGTTAAACCTTGACAACCTAATGGACAATTTGACAAAGATAAACATAAAGTCGATGCCAAATTAGGAAAAGCGACCTTGCATGCTACTTCTCTTATTACCATTGCAATGGTTTAGTCAAAGCAAATTATAAATACTATGGATGTGCAAGGGATGAGGCTTCACGTAATGTCCCTGTTTCTTCTCTTTTTAAAAAAAAAAATGCATGCCAAATGTACTTTTCAATAATTAATACCAATTTTAACAATATTAAGGCCATTTAAATGTATACCAGGTCCAAAAATAAAATGTCTAAGTACAAGGATAAATCACACACTTACACAGAAGATGCTAATTAATAGTAAAAAAGTTGAGGAATTACATTGCAAACTTAATGCAGATCAAAGTGGAAAATATGCCTTTGACAAGATGTATAAAGGAAGGATTGAATCTTTACTGTATCTTACCACGAGCAAACATCTAAGGAACCACATCTCAATGCTATGTAGAGGATGCCCAAATAACTATCCCTATAATGCCCAAACTTACGAACATGAAATTAGGAATAAACATTCTTCTAATCAAAGAGAAGTAGCGAAAAGAAGCTTTTTAGTAGGAGCAGTATCCCTATTCCTCGAGGAGAATAAAGCTCTAAAAATAGCGCTTTTTTCCTATTTTGTTTTTTCATAAAAACTTTTGAAGTTAATCTTTACCTCAACTAAAACCATCCTTTACGAACTTTTCTTTATAAATCATAAAATGAAATGCCAATTTTCCTCAAAATCATAAAGGTATATTCATCTTGAAGAGAAACTTAATAACTATCATCCAGTATAATAAAACTTTGTTTAAGAACTCGAGTTTTATTACACAATTTATGAAATGCATTTACTAGGAAATCATAAACATGTGTTCAATATTAACCTTGAATAAACATATCCCACATTCCGGTTTTGTAAACAAATTCTTTACTTGTTTTCATCGTAAGTTTTACTATATAAATTTCCAATCATACTGTGTGTGCTCAAGTCAATGTCGGTATGCACTTTCATCCCTAACTATTATGATCATCAACAATAAATCATTCTACCATATATCTCTTCAGTTCTACCTAGAAATTCTTAATGAAATATACCATCATTAACTATGGGATTTAATCACCTAAGCTTCAAAGTTACAGCGCCTATGCCAATAAATTTTTCATAGGTGTAATACCCAATGTAGGACAGATTTTGAAGGTCAACTTAGACACCAGATATCTTTCATTTTCGACCAACCAAAGGCTACAATATGAAGATCTTAGGAAGCTAACTCATGTTTTATTTAGACATCAAAATGTAAATATCACAATATGACCTTCAAATTCAGACTTGAACATAACCGTACACACTTCATGTACAAGCTGCATAGTTTCGGTACCATATCTTCGCCTATAAATATTGAATTTAAGTGATTCTAAGGCCTACTAAAATCTAACTTAATTAGGTGTGAGTTTTTATGAAATTTTAAAATTTGAAATTATGGATTAATACCAGTTTCTTCTTGAGATCGGCCTAATTTCTAGCTGGTTTTAATTGCGATTTCTCATGCTTATAACTTAGTTCAACTCTCCAACCTTTTATATGAATAAATTCCCAAATTATCACATGATAAGGTTTTAAAGGGACTTTGAAACTCAATACCATCAACCTCTCACAATTGCATGATACAAATAATTGTCAACAAACTAAGCACATAATCGAACTTAAGACACTAGATCAAACCAAAAATACTTTTACATTGCAAGATACCAACCAAGGAGGAGGTTGAATTGCATTAACTATGGGAATATAAGTTTTAGGGATTACCTTCAATTGCTTGGTACTCTCATGAGTAGATGGAAGAGGAATAAATCAATGCTCGATCAAAACAATGGAAAATGGTAATCAACACTAGGGCATCCAAGGAAGTAGTAACCATCTATAAAATCATGAGCTATCAGCCCTTGTTTTAGTGTTAAAAAAATGGAAGGAAGAGGGAAAATAAAGATGGAGATAAAAAAGGGCGGAGAGAAAGTGGGAATAGACTTATTGAGGTAAGCAAAACCATCAAAATCATCATGCATTCCTATTTAGTAAAATCTTGATGTGCTCTAATCCAGGAACCAAATTGTTGTCTAAAATTTTCCTACCTGTAACACTTTCCATTTGCAAAATTACCCTTTTTCCTCTCAAAATATTTATAATCCCAACTATATCCTTGTATCAGGAAGTTACAATTTGGTACATGGGATATTTTTCTTTCAATGGAAATATCTTCCCTTATTTTGCACATATCTCTTTACATTCCTTAAATATTGGATGAAACCATTTATAACTTTGGTTTCTCCTATCATTTCCTCATAGCACTCATAGGGTTGGCTACGTCTTTACTATTCTTCTTCATATTATAATTCCTCCTTTTACATGAAACTTTCGTTATTGGAGCTTATTTGAATGTTACTCTCCTTTAAGTACATATAGGAACTCAGGAGTCATCTAAACCTGCAAAAAACACATGGTTCTCTTTAGAGAAAAATAATTTATGATCATTAAATAAAATCTTCCTTATTCATTTCTTAACAATACCTGTAACACATTTTTAACAACATACTTTAGTTTCAAGTGATGCAAATAAGTCAAAAAGAACTTTTAAAGCATAATCACTATAGCTCATTGATCAAATTTTCCTTATCTCATAGGGTATTACAATTAAGGAAATTGGATCTTAGCCTTTGGTATCCGAAAGGAGGTAACTTTGAATTAGTTGGGCAATCTGATGCATATTATACATGATACAAGGTGGACAGGAACGGTACCTATATGTCAATTTCTTAGCCAATTTCTTTTGTCATGGTACTCCAAAGAAACTGAAATAAGTGGCTCAGTCAATAGCAGAAGTACAGTACATTACAGCTAGGGTATGTTGTGCTTAACTTCTCTAGATGACACAACAACTTAGACACCTTGTAGTCAACTATAAAGATGTACCTCTTAGATGCTTCAATATAAGTACCATCAATGTAACTAAAAATCCAGTTCAACACTGAATAACCAAGCACATCAAGGTAAGACACCACTTCATCAAGGGTCATGTTAAAAAAATGTGATATCACACTTGAATTTTTCCTAACCAAAAGCAATTAGTTGATATATTCATTAAGCCATTAAATAAAAAGCACTTCAGTTTCATAAGAAAGGAATTCAAAGTGCTAGAATTTAAAACATGAATTAAGGGGGACCTATCTCTTGAATTCTAACATGTTTATCAAGTAATTGCTGGGAACCAAGTCTTAACTCTTCTCTGCCAAATCTTTGAGCCAATTCACATCAACATGGCTTGCAGCGTGCAGTTTTATATAGAGAGCATCACAAATTGAGATTTTTCATCCCCTCTACCCTACTTTAATCTACTTACTCTCATCTTCAGATTGCACAATATGCCCTTGCAGATGACGAGTGCATAAGAGAGCCTATCAATGTGATAAAAAAGGCCACATTGATAAAAACTCATAAATAAGAAAAATGTGAGGGACACGTGGATTCATCTTGATGATATTTGATAAAAGGGAAAGAAAGCTAATTCTTTAGGATAATCACCAAAGCTTAGCTTTCACACAAGAAATGGAGCCATTGATGCTCTGCTCATATTGCTCAGATTTGAAAACTCAAGGCTCACTTTAGTGAGTGATAGATTGGAAACTAATGTAACAAAAAGGCCCAGGGATACCTTGTAAACTCATATCCAAGATCCAAAGGTAAGGTAATAGATTTAGCTAAGGAACATAAGAAGGACACATTGGGTGATTCTGATGAAAGCAAAGTCATCTCAACAAGGGAGACAAAGAATAACAAGGATTACAAATTAGAGACATTGACAAATGGCATGCTAACAAATCATCTATGACAAAATCGGAGGACCCTGCCCACTTCAGAAGTATAGATCCTATCCCTAAAAGATGGAGTTGTGTTACTAAGCCACATACTGAAAAGCCATAATCTCCTCTGTTAGGTTTTGGCCCAATTTGTATTCCATGGCTCATGGTGGGTGGCAGCTGCTTAGCTATGGCGGTTAGGATTTCTCTCAGATTTCTCGCTTATCCTACCCATTTATAAAGAGCACGCCTCCTACCTTCTCAACACACCAACAGAAATACCATTCGAGTATTCAGTTCCACTTTCCTAGAATTAGGAGAGAGCGTTATAGAGAGTTTTGTAATCTCTAATCGATCTTTGTTTCATAACGTATCGTTCTAAGATTGATCTTATACTCCTCTTCTCTGTAGTGGATCTGTGACTCATTGTCAGCCGTGGTTTTTCTCACTTTGGATTTTCCATGTAAATTTCGATGTTGATTTGTTGTTTATATTATCTTTTTGATTTATTTGTTGCATTCATTCAATGTTTAACCGATCTTAACAAGTGGTATCAGAGCGTTGGTTATTGAATGGCAACAGTTGCAAAGTTTGATATTCCCAAGTTAGACGGGAATATGAGCTTCAACATCTGGAAGGTTCAGATGATGGTCGTTCTTGTACAGAATGGATTAAAGAAGGCTATGGCTAGTAAAAAGAAAAAAACCTGCCACAATGACTGACGAACAGTGGGAGGAACTTGATGAAAATGCACTCTCCACTATTCAGTTGAGCCTTGCTTCGGACGTTCTCCGAGTGGTTCTAGACAAAACCACCACTGTAGAATTCTGGCGTGGATTAGAGACAATCTACATGCCTAAAAGTCTTGCGAACAAAATTTATCTCAAGGAACGGCTATATATGTTCTCCATGGCGGAAGGTACTTCTATTCATAATCATCTAAATGAATTCAATTCTATTATTATAGATCTTGAAAGCCTAGATGTAAAAATAGAAGATGAAGATAAGGCAATTCTAGTGGTTGTCTCACTATCTCCTTCCTATAAGCACTTCAAGGAAATTATACTATATAGTAAAAATGTTGTTCTATATTTTAAGGATGTTAAGGATACTATATAGTAACAATGTATAAAGAAAAATTTGGCCTTGAAGTTCGTGCTGAAAAAGGTGAAGGCTTATCAGTGAGGGGTGAATCCTTTGATAAAGGGAACACCTCTAAATCAAAGTTTGAGAACCATAAATCCAACAAATTCTGTCATTATTTTAGAAAGTAAGGGCATGTAATTTCTTAGTGTTTTATGTTGAAAAACAAGAGGGAGAAAGAAGAAGATAATTCACATTCACACCCTCATGAACCTGCTAAAGCTACCTTTGTTGAATCTGATTCTGATGGTGACGTTTTGTTTACTACCTCCATTGAAAGGGGGAACATTTCTAATTGGATTCTTTATTCTGGATGTACATATCATATGTGCCCTCATAAGGATTGGTTTTCAACATATGATCCAGTTGACTCAACTATTATTCACATCGGTAACAATGCCTAGTGTAATGTCACTGGAATCAGTACTATTAAAATCAAGACCCATAATAGTATTGTCAGGACCTTATCGAATGTTCATCACGTTCCTGACTTGAAGCATAACCTAATTTCTTTAGACACCCTTAAATCCAAGTGGTGCAAATATTCAGCTGAAGGTGGAGTTCTGAAGGTTTCCAAGGGCACTTGGATTTTGTTGAAGGGTTTGAGACAAGGAAGCCTCTATGTCCTGCAAGGATGTGCGACGACAGATTATATGAGGAAATGTCCATACAAGTCACTTCCCAGTGCTAAGTTCACATATCAATTGAACTCAACTGGCGTTCAATTCGCTTAATACCCTTCGGGGTCAGTCGTGCGAGGCACTACCTTCCGGGGTCCCTTAGACAATGTGATTGTACCAGAGTTGGTGAAAATTGGTCCAAGGGGGAGATTATTAGGTTTTGGCCCGATTTGCATTCCAGGGCCCATGGTGGGTAGCGGCTGTTCAGCTATGGCGGTTAGGGTTTCTCACTCATCCTACCCCTTTATAAGGGCATGCCTTCTACCTTCTCAACACACCAATAGAAATACCATTCGAATATTCAGTTCCACTTTCCTAGATTTGTGAGAGAGCGTTAAAGAGAGTTTTATAATCTCTAATCGATCTTCCTCTTAGAACGTATCGTTCTAAGATCGATCTTGTACTCCTCTTCTCTATAGTGGATTTGTGACTCATCGTCGTCCTTGGTTTTTTCCACTTTGGTTTTTCCATGTAAATTTTGGTGTTGATTTGTTGTTACTCGTTTATATTATCTTTGTGATTTATTTGTTTCATTCATTCAATATTTAACCAATCCTAACATCCTCCAACCAATCTCTTTCTTTCTCCCCCTCCCCCGTTTGCTATTCCATCATCCATTTCATTATAGCCTTTCATTAAGACCACCATCTACGCATGCAACTGGCTTTTTAAAAAAAGTTTTTTTTTCTTTTATTGTTGACGTTGGACGGTCATGTGTGCCCTTGGTTATTTAAAGAGGTCTTACAAGGCCAAAGTGTAGTTGCTTTAACTACCCCATCCTTAATGGAGTCAAAGCCCTTGTACATTCAGGGTTAGTTCCTTTTTATGAATGCTTCTGTTCTCTATTCCAAACTATCTTGGCCCAATGTTTTTCTTTATTCCATTTTTACTTAACGCCAAATGGGGAGAAGACAAAGATTTCCACCAAAGATCATAAATGGCTCATTTAGAAGATTAAAGGGGAGAAGTATGAGGGACGCAGTTAGCATATCAATTAGATTGAGTGTGAAAATACATTTGAACCAATACGTTCAGACTCCCCAACTGTCTCTTGTCAGCCTTGTTATATCATGATTTAATGTTTTAATAAGATTGGTAATTTGTCCTTTGGTTGTCTTTCATAAAAATAGGGAGACTATTAGACTACGTCAAGATCCCACCCTAGCTTAAAGTCCTTGAAGCAAATCATAAGTACATTAGTCATGGTCATATCCCAAAGTCACGGCCTTTTAATTTAGCTTTGATGAAAGGCAATTAGAGAAAGTCAAAGTCACCCATATCAACAATATGTAAGAGTGTCAAATCAAGTGGTTAGAGTTACACATTTATTAGAGTCAATCATTAGAAAATTATTTAGTTTGACAATATAACTTTTTAGACGTTATGACTCTTAAGTTTACCCGATCTGATCAAAACATGCAGGGTTGCCACATCACCTAATTTATGCAGTACTTAAAGTTGTTTATTTTGACATGCAATTATGATTAAGCCTTCCAGTCATTAAATATCATAGAGGTCTCCTTTATTAAGGAAAAACATTCCTTGTCTCTTTAACAGGCAAATCACAATTGTTTAGAGCTACAAGCTTTATTAGAGGAATCGTCTCTCATACCCCTTAATTAGCTGCTAAGCAAGTGATTTGTAAGATAATGAGGTGACAACTACTATGTAAATGGTCACATTGATAAGACTATCTAAAGAATTAATCCTTTTCATAAAGAAAATGATTAAGCTCTAAAGGAAGAGATTTATGAAATAAGGAAAGATTTAGACTCTCTGAGACATGCCATCAAGGACCCTGAGTAGAAACATCTATAGATCAAATTGAGGACTGTGATTATAGAAGTTGTTCAATTGCTGTTTTGTTCAAATCTTAAGTTCAGAAAGCTCAAGCAAGGTTAAATACTTGGGTAAGAATTAGAATATATTGAGGAAAAAAAGCTTGAATTAACTACATTATCCTCTTTGTGTTTGCAAGGGGGAGTGAGAGTCACTATTCTTGTGTTGGTGTCATCCTCCTAAGAGTTTGAGACATCTAGGCATTAAGCTTGTCAAAGTACTCTAAGAAAACTTTGTATGCAAGTAAGGAGCAAGTATGCTATTGTTGGGCTGTTGGGGAGCTATTACACAGTGCTTTGTGCAAGCATTGTAGTCAACAAGGAGTAGTTTAGCTCTTGTTTAGTGTTGGTCTGGTAAGAGTTAGGAAACTATGGAAGAGGAGCTTATTAAAGTGCTTGTAGAAAAATTTAATTACGGGTAGGACTAGGCATGGGGCAGGTTCAGGGCAAGGTTGAGTCATACCCATACCCATAGCCATTTTCAAGAATTATTACCCTACCCATTGGGTTTTTAATTATACACAAACCCATATGCATTGGGTGTTTTGGATTTACATGTTTTATTTGGGTGCATATTGAAAATGACAAGTGTCAACTAGAAATTAGAGCTTCATGTCATAATTATAGGAAATAATCCATATCCACATCTTTGTAAAAATGATTTTAGCATGTTTTTGTTGCCTTTTACTAGAAAATTTGTTTTATAATCGGTTATAGGTTTTAAGAGTCCATACTCTTACCCATACCCATTTTCTCATACAATACTCATACTCATATCCATGTACACTTGAAACTAATTTTCATCACCAATTTGAGAGCTAAACTAAGCAAGTTCTAATTGGGATTTCACGTTAATGTAGAAAAAGTTTCTAGCCATTTGGAGCTTATTACAGACATTCTCATTGGTTCATCCTCATTAACTGTCACCTAACCCATCCTCTTTTTTAACCCATCCGCCTTATTCTCGCTTTCCATCAGCCATCCTCATCACTTTGAAACCATGTCTCTAAGCCTAATCCTAATCCACTTATCTCAGTCTTCATCAATTAAATCGCCATAGGTAAGAAGCAAATAACCACATAGAGACTAGCTCCTGAAGAAACATCAAATCCAATCTCCGAAAAAGTAAGAAAAGTCGAATCAAAATAAGATTCATTGCAAAAAAAAAAAATGTGGATATGATATCAAATCTGTCACAATCTCTCTAGGTCTCAAACTAGAGCTAAAGGAGAAGAGGTAGGGTACACTTTTATGCCACAAAAGTTTTCTAACAGTTAGTAACCTAAATTTGGGGTCATCAGATATTCCGCCTTAGAAGGAAGAAGCTTAGGTATTGATAACATAGGAATAGTGGTTTTCAATTTTAAGAAATGCTCAAGGTTTTTGGCTCTAGAAATTTATTCTCTCTAAGGACAAAGTCTACCTTCACTGTGTCCCACCATTTTATGTAACTTCCAAAAAGAAAAATCTATTAACGGAAATCACTATTTTCTTATGGTTAAGGGAGTAAGGATTAAGATATTAGTCTAATATTTGGAGTCCAATATTTGCCAATTGTTAGAGATTGAAGACTCAAGCAAATTTTTATAAAAGTAAAATAGATAGATGAAGAAACCAAAGGGTATGTCATACACCACCTTCTATTCAGAAGCTAGGACACTAAAGTGCATTGTGACAAGGACCTTACTATCTCAGAAGTTCTTCAAAGAATAGCCAAGTGACTTGGGCTTTACTCTCTTCTTTGAGCCTTATGACGTCAATGTGGCTAGTGGTATCCTCTCTTATATGGAACGCTTCATAACTAAAGATCATTCATCCCCTCTACCCTTATCCAATCTACTTACTCCCATATTCAGATAGCACATTATGCCCTCGCATATGAAGAATGCATCAGATAGCCTATCACTGTGGTAAACAAGACTAAATTGACAAAAAAACTTATAAATATAAAAAGGTGGGAGACATGCGGATTTACCTTGATGATCTTGGATAAAAGGCAAACAAAGCCCATTCTTAAGGACAATCACCAAAGCCTAGCTTTCACCTGGGAAATGGAGCCATTAATACTCTATTCACACTATTTGGATTTGAAATCTTAAGGCCTACTTGAGTGATTGATAGATTAGAGACTGTTGTATTAAATAGTCCAGGGAAATTCCTTAAACTGATATCAAGGATCTAGAGGACATAATCATGGCCTTAACTATGGTGCATGAGGAAGGAAAACTAGGTGGTTTTGATGAGAATGAAGTTTTATCAACAAGGGAGACAAAGGACAATAAGGATTAGGAACTAGAGACTTTGACAAGTGGTCTAAAAGCTTCGCTTGGTAAACCAACTACGAAGGAGTCAGACGACCTTGTCCGCACTAGACGTATGGATCTAAGCTTTAAGAAGTCAAGCTATGCCACTAAGCCATATACCCCAAAGCCCTAATCTCCTATAACCAATCCCACATCCCCAACGATATTCTCACACGCATTTCATCATGGTCTTCCATTAACACCACCGTCTCTACATGCAACTGGCTTTTTAAAAAGTTTTCTTCTTTGGTTGTTGAAGTTGGGAAGGTATGTGTATCCTTGGTTGTTGTGCACACTTGAGTACCCCTAAGTAATTTTTTTAATGACTATTTAAATAGTTCTTATAAGACCAAAGTGCAGTTGCTTTAACTGCCTCACCTTCAAGGGAGTACAACCCCTTGGATGCTTAAGGTCACTTCCTTTTCATTAAAATTTCCTCTTCTTGTTCCAAACTATTTTGGATAGACATTATTTTTATTCCATTTTTCCAAAAACCAAAGGTGGAGAAGCCAAAGATGTGTATTAAAGAATGTAAACAACTCATATAGGAGACCAAAGGGGAGCGGCATAAGGAGCTCACTCGGCATATAAATTACATTGACAGTCTGACACCTTGGCACCAATACATTTGGATATTTTAATAAGATTTGTAATTTTCCCTTGGTTTACCTTTCATGAATGATGAAGGTCGAATTACAGGGCAGCGAAGAGGGAGTGGAGAGTAGGAGTAGTGTTAGAATTCTCTTTCCTCAAGATTCAGTTTTCGTTTTTGGTGTTTTCAGATCCTGTTTACAATTTCACAAATTGGTATTATTGAATTTGCGTTCATTGAATTCGAGTTAAGCTTTCTGATTTAGTTAAGCTTTCTCAAATTAATCCTTATAATCGATGCATTGATGATGGCGATGATTTTAGACATAAAGGAGGAGAGAGGGACGATGAAACGACTGCACTTGATGAGGAAGACGAAGAGAAGATAAAGAGGTTGGGCTGCTCTGCTTTCAATCTAGGTAAAGCTGGACTCAGTTGTTCTGGGCAGACGAAACGATGGGGAGGAAGAAGATCGTCCAGACGCACATGCCTGAGGTGTGAGGAGGGCGTGTTCTTTTAGTGGGAGAGAAAGCTAGACTGGACTTGTAACAAGGCCCTGTGTGAGGAGCAGCAAAACAGGCCTGAGTGTAGCCAAATAATGAGGAGGGTCTGGCGCTTAGGTCGACTCGTAGGAAATCATGAAGAAAAAGAAAGAAATGGAAGCGAGAGGGGTGAAGCCAGGCTCTGGATAAGTAATGGGCCTAGCCCATTTTCGAGAAAACAAGCAGGGAAGGCAGGCTGGTGATGAAGGACAGTCGGGCTGAGTCGCGAAAAAACAAGGCATATGAGCCAGGCCTGAGAGAGAGAAAAGAAGGGGGAAGACTAGGAAGGGGACGGTTGGGCTCGCGATTGGGCTCGTGATCTTGGGCTCCTGTCTAGTCTCTTCTTTTTTTCTTTTCTCTTTCTAGTCTAATTCCTTATTTGAGCTCATTATTTATTTCTTTCTCATGTTTTTTTCCGATTCCTACAAAATAAAGAAACACATATTAAAATCCTAATTTAATAATTTATTTCGTACAAATATTATATAATAAAAAGGTATAAAATATCATAATTTTGGATTGAATAATAAAAAAGGGGAGATTGTTAGAATTCCTTAGAATTCCACTTTTAGTTAGGGTTCTTGAAGTAAATTATTAGTCTATTAAACTTGTTCAAATCCCAAAGTCATGAATGACTAATGTAGCTTTGATGAAACAAAATTAGTGTAAGTCAGAGTCATCTATATTAACAATATGTAAAAGTGTCTAATCAGGTGGTCAGAGTCATGCATTTGTCAAAATTGATCAAATTGGTCAAATTCAATATGAAGTTATGACTTTTTGGACATTATGACTTTTAACTTTACCCAATCTGATGAAAACATGCATGGTTCCTACATCCTGTAATTTATCTAATACTTTAGTTATTTATTTTAACATGCGATTAATGATTCACTTTTGTACTCATTAAATACCACCTAGCTCACATTCATTAAGGGAAAGCATCCCTTATCGCTTTGGTTGTGAATCACAACTCTTTAGAGCTATGAGCTTTGTTAGAATAACATAAAGTTTATTTACTTTTTACTAACATAATTATAGTGATCACCTATGAAATCGTCTAAATACATCAACATATATTAATGTATCATGCTGTGGAAGAAACTAACCAAAAAAGCAAGCTAAACAATTTGAAATTCAAATAGTAGGCATCAACTAGCTATCAATTGCAAGAAAATAATGCTAGTGGAGGGATCATCTCTCAGACACCTTGAATTAACTACTAAGCAAGTGATTCTCAAGATACTGAGGAGCCAACTTATATTTAAATGGCCATATTGAAGGGATTATAAAGAAGAGTTCCCTCTTTTAAGAAAAAATTGATTAAGATCAAAAGAGGTTTATAAAAGAAGGAAAGATTCAGACCCTTTTAAACAAGCCTATTAAAGACCTTGAGGAGAAACACCTACAAATGAAATCAAGGACTACAATTAAACAAGTTGTTCAATAGGCTTATGGTTCAAAAAGCTCTAGGAAGATTCATAAATAAAAGAACCAAGTGAAGATTGAAGGCTACAACACTTAAGGAAGAATTAGAATATATTGAGGGAAGAAAAAAAGCATGGAACCCCTCTACTAAATCTTTATTACTTAACTACATTGTACTTTTAGTGTTTGCAAGAGAGAGCGAGAGTCACTACTTTTGCGTTAATGTTGTACTATTGAGGGTTTGAAAACCCTAGGAGTTAAGCATGTTGAAGTGCTTTGAGAAAACTCTATATGTCAGCAAGAAGCAAGATTGGTATTGCTAAGTGGTTGGAGAGCTATTACATAGTGATCTGTGCGAAATCTGTAGTCAATAAGCAGCAGTGAAGCCCTTGTTTAGTGTTGGTCTTCCTAGAGTTAGAGAACTATGAAAGAGCAGCCTGTTAAAGTTCTTAAAGAACACTCTAATTGCAGGTAAGGATGGACATGAGGCGGGTTCAAGGTGGGTTAAGCGAAACTAGCACCTTTACCCAGTAATTAATATCATACCCATAAACATCGGGTTTTGGATAACTATACCGATACCAATACCCATCAGATGTTTTGGGTTTATAGGTTTTATTTGGCTGCGTATTGACAATGCAAAGTGTCGCCCATATTCAAAATGTATTTGTGCACACACTATATTTATTAGCAAAATCAAGCGATACTAATAAGAAACATGCCCAATAAGACTCACAAAGGTTAAAATCCTAAAAACAATAATTTTTCATTTCTACATAAGTAAACATTATACAATTAGAGTTTAATGTCTGCTATTTGAAATAATCAATATCCACTTTTTTTGTAAAAATGGTGTTAGCATATTTTTGTTGCCTTGAAATAGCAAATCTAATTTTATAATTGGGTATGGGTTTTAAGAATCCATACCCACACCCATATCCATTTTCGAATGCAATACTCATACCATACCCACACCCACATAAAACTTATTTTCAGCACCTATTCGGGTGCTAAACGTGGTGAGTTTTAATCGTAAGAAATACTCCCATCCTAACTTTAGGCAAGGTGCTAGGCAGCTCTTGCTAAACCTATCTTGAAGAGATAGTGGATTATTTGAAGAGGACTTTAGGTTAAGACTGGACCCAAAGTTGCATTGGGCAAGGCTCCTTAAAAAATCTCTTGTCTCATCTTTACTTGTTTCTTTTCTTTGCTTATTTCTTTGAACTATTGATTATTGTAAATCAGTGTCTGACTCTATTCACCTAGAGTCTTCGACATTTCAATATTTATCATCCCTTCACTATCATCTCACTCACAACTATACTTGCCAAAATAAAGTTCTAACCAAAAGTTTTCTAAGTACCAAAATTTTTACTAGTCACCTAATTCACCTTATTACTTTGAGTAGCGGGACTAATAAAATGTCCGATTTATCAAATTTGGTCAATTGAATTTAAAAAAAAAAAACCTAATTAACCAAAATGTGATTTAAGAAAATGAACTTAATCAAATTAAACCATGAGCGCTATCTAGTTAACTACATGTGTTGTTAGTTTAGTTGTACTTGTACTTATACTTCACAAGTGTTCTGTTCCAATATGAAACCCAAATTTTTCTTATTTCAAAAAAAATTCCATTAATTACTTTTTTTTGAAGACATAATAGGAAATTGTTTTTTTTCTTTCTCCAAAAAGATCAATCTAGAACTATGAATAATTGAATTATATTATATATAAAGAAAGAAAATTTAGCAAATCATATTCATCCAATTGAACTTCTTTTTATTACAACCTAAGAGTAAATTTCTACAATTTACTCTAATTCAAAATCCCCAAAATTTAACGAGCCCTAAACTAAATCGCAGTTGACTTGAAGTTTATTTTACCTATACCCGAATTAGGTTGATGTTGATGCAACACAAACTTCACCTAAACCAATCCTTACCCCACCAAAACCTAGATTTCTCTAAACTAGAACTTAACTTGATTAAAACTCATGTAGAAGTAGAGCCTAGTCGACCCCACATTGATTGATCCTAAAACCAACCTTTTCTTGGACATCCTAGCACACAAATTGGAGTGGTTCCTAGATATTCTACTTAATTGCCTCCTCACCAAGGCTATCAAAAGGGAATGAAGACAACCTCCCACTCCTATTGCCACACACATCCATTGCATAGTTACAATAAAATCGATAAGAGATTTAATAGTCTTGAAAGATAATATAATAACCTAGCGGAAATAGCGAGGATTATGAGAAAGCAGTTGTCCCATAGCTCATATAGTATTAAGGAGAACATGACATTTTCTAAATAAGTCAAGACCAATCCAAATGCACCGCCTACCCAATTATGATAGTTAGGAAAGAGTAAACATGATGACTTATCTTAGTCTAGTCATCGAATTGATAATCATCTAGAAGATCTTCTGGACGAATCTGTCAAACTCTCTCCATCTTTATCACCACTATCTCTCCAAGAGACTAGTTCTACTTCCATTAATGCTGCTGGTAGAACCCAATTATCTATGTTCCTTTCCACCCTAGTAACTTAGTTGACCCTTAGGGAGACTAATTAAGCCAACGCCAATAGAGGAGATGATACATACATGTTCGTCTTCGATGGTTGAAGATATTTATAGGCCTATACCACCTTTCTCTAATAGAATGAATAATTCAGAGGGACAAACCCATGTTGATACTATTAGAGAATTTCTTTTGAGTCAAAATCAACATCCACTTGCTAAGGCATCAAAACTAAATGTGGCTTTTTTAATGATATTTGTATTGTTAGTATGAACAACTCTAGTGGACTTGGATTTTGGTGGAAGCATGTGTATGTTTCGATCAAATCTTACATATTAAACTATGCCATAGAAGGAGTGTTAGATAGTATTGGACCTTTTTCCTAGATAGACGTGGGTATATATAAATGGATAAAGAGAGAAACAAATACTGGACCTATACATAATTTGATCCCTAAAGGAAACTAATGACCCTCTACAACCTTCTTTGGTGATTTTAATCAAACCTTTATGGAGACTGCGAAATTTGGGGGTCACAAAAGAATTAAGTCCCAAATGAGACCTCTTAAAGGTACAATGGATGATAGCAAGTTATGCGATATTGTCCCTCAGGATGATAATTTTATTATTCCCACCAGTGAAGGTAGGCCACCTTATAGTGGGGTGAATTGGACAAGTAAAAACTTCATAATGTTAAATGATTCTTTGCTAAGATTGGAAATAGGAGTTAAGTAACATGCAACCTAAGTAGGAATAAAAGCAAAGAACAGACAAGGACTATGGTAAGTAAAAAGTAAGTAGAATATAAAGTGAAGTAAGTGAAGAAAGCAAAGAAATCAAAGACATATGATTTTTCATAAGGTTCACCCAATTCAACCTTGGGCTATGTCCCCATGTAAGGCCTCTTACTAGAACTTAGAATTCAATTAACCTACTATCTTCCCAAGATATAATCAGTAAGAGTCCTTTGACTCCTCGCCTTCATTCAAAGTTTTTACTGAACAATTTAACAAGCTTTCTTCCTCCAGATACTCTTAAAAGAGCACGAACCAACAAAAGCTCCACCACTCCTTACCATCTATAGAGTTCAAAGTAAGCACTCTATAGTAGCTCTCAACACACTCTAGCTCCTTACCTATAGATAGAATTTTCCTTAGAGCACTCTAACTAGCACAACTTTTAGAGCTCACCACTCTCCGGAGGACAACACTAACAATATGGAAGCAATGACTACTACTACTACAACCACATCAACAATGACTCCCAGTATGGAATTCACTTTTGTGGGGTCTGAGAAGATCTAGATGTAGGCAGCCTTATCCCTGCAAGTATTAGTGTTAATAGAGAGATCGATTCCAATATAGAAGGAATGACTGTCACTCACTATTTCAGGAATGATCTTATCAGTGAATGATGCTATAAGTAATTGTGTACTAGGCTTATCTAATGAATTGAGTTTCCACTTAATAATATTTTCACTTAATAATACAAAGAATTGATATATGGAGAGTTAAGTAGAATGTTTAAAAGGTATAACACAATATGCCATTTTCTTTGTTTAAGTGTTGTAACCTTCAATCTTCATTGGGCTCTACCATTTATACATCTTGCATAAAACTCTTAAACCATTTGTGTAAATGATACAGTCATTATATGCTTCACTCATCTCAACCCTTGATCCTGAGATATAGAAATATGTGATGAGAATTTTGATAACTATTTAAGGGAGTCTAATTCTCTCCCTGTTTGGTAAATCTGTTTATTTTTTACTTAATCATCTTTTCCATAACGGAAATAATCATTCAACCTTCTCGCTATTGAAGACGACCATTAGAATAGTCATTCCTGTTCAAATCATTTTTCTAATAGTAGTGCTAGTAGCAAATTAGGAAACTTAACTAAAAGGCATTCTGATAACACGTAATGCTTGGTATTGAAAACTACCTATTTCTTTGAACAATTAATCTTTTGACTAATTTTGCTCCTTGGCTTAATGCATTTTGATCTCTAAACATAATCAACAGTAATCAAGTAAACAATCTTAATAATTATGATAAGAAACAAATTAAATGAAATTAATTCTTTTCCTCGATGATGACCTCCTGAACATTATCCATATTGTAAATAAATGTCAGGGAATGTTTTTCGTTTATTGAAATGATGCAACATATGATATATAATAATGACTAGTGTACAATAAATTTAATAAAAAATAAATGCTCTCAAACAAAAAATAACCAACACACTATCTGCAATTGCAATGTTTTGACCAGATTGACTTGTGTAAGATAGTACATTGATTGGTCTGGACATGAATTTGCATGCAACTCTAACACTAATATGACTTTGACTATCTGGTCAATCTCTTGGACATTACATTTGCATGGGGAATTCTTATTAGGCTCTAACTGGTCGTTGATATATCATTTTTGTCTTTCATCAGAATCATTGTGTTCTTCATACACTTTAACGTAGGATCTTTGAGGGGTCTTCAACAAATTTCATTTAGCAAATAGGGTGGTTTAAGGAATGACTTGACCAATTTCTAATATATTTGCAATGGGCAAATAAATTCCCACAAATAATTGTACCCTTGATATCTACCCAACTAATCGGCTATATTTTTCTTAGATGTTGAAAAATGATTAAGGAATTTTGAAGATGGAAAACGCTCTAAACTGTAGTCCTTTTGATTTTCCATAATGAGTGCAAAGAGACCATCACCAATCCGTGAATAGTCGAGGCTAATGGGAGCTGTGGGAAAAGATTCAAAGATTTGCAAGTGAAAGTATTTGTGCACATTATTCTATCACTAAAAGTATGAATAACTTTCATATATTGATATGTCTGGTTATTATTTTAGATATCTAATTTTTATTTTGAATCAATAGAGTAAAAAAATGTGATTACAAAGGATTGAATACATACAAAAAAAAAATCAACCAAAAAAAAACTTTTAAGCCCTATTTGGATCTCAGAAAATTTTAAAAAAAAGAAAATTTGAAGGAAAAAAATTATAGAGGACAAAAAAGTAGGGAGAAAGTGAGTTCTTTTTATTTTGTTTGGAATAAGGAAAAGAATGCTAGGAAGAACAATAGAAAATATGTATATATACACATTCACTAAATCAATGGAAAAATATTAGTGGAACTATCAAACTCAGTTGGCAGATAGCATGTGCTAAAGTAATTTTTAGTGCCTTTGAAAGTTAAATCTAATAGAAAAAGGGAAAGCAAATAAGAAATCAAAGTTTCGCACGCACCCGATCAATTGAGGTCACCTCCTTTAATTCTCTTTCCCTCTTTTCCCAACCTCCTTTAACTTCCGTTGCTTCTACTCCATACTAGTTTATGCTTCTTCATGGTCTTCTTCAGTGCCATAGACGTTAGATTTACTAGCCAAGATTGGTGGTTTCTTTCATAATTGGCGGATTTTGATTTTGTTTAGATGTTGATCATGTTGATCTCTAATTCTCCTTCAACAACATCATCACGATGGTTTTTCAATTTTCCAAATTAATTTGCTCTAGGTTTCAAGGAGTTAATTGGCGTCTTCGATGTGTCATCATCTCCACAAACCTTTGAATGTGAAATCCCATATTAATTTCTTATCCAGAGGTCGTAATTGAAGAATCACTGCCAAATTCTACTAAAATTTACAATAGTCGAATTATGTTTGATCCGATAAAAGGAAAGAGAGTAAGAGTCATATCAGACAGAAAGACATTAGGAGTAGAACTGTGAATTGAAGGGTTGCAATTGTAAGAGTTATTTTTTTTCCGTAAACTTTTCTCATGATTTGTAAGGAAAATTTTATGACTTATACACACTTATTTTCCACCCAACTTTGCTCTCTATTTTTTTTTTGTGACCTTCTTTAAACTAAACACAACAAAAACGTCACTTTCTTTAAGTTTTGTCTTTCCATAAGATTTTTCAAAGTCCAACCCTTCCAAAAAATTATATATTTAAAATGCCATCTCATTCTCTCATTAAGTTGTGTCTTCTTGTGGGGGGAAAATTGTCAATAATTCTAAGGTACATACCTATATATCATGCTCAGATACATACCTATATAAGAGGTATTATATAATTGGGCTAAGCCCTTATTTAATTTCTTCCAACCTAACAAGTATTTTTGTAATTCTCATAGCCCAACGAACTAGAAATAGATACATTACAGGGAACTAAAGGTACATTGTAGATAAGAAAAGATACATTACAGACAAAAAAAGATATACTATAGGAAACAAAGGGTACACTGCAGGAAGAAAAATGTACATTGTAAACCAGAAAAGATACACTATTGCGGAAAAAAAAAAGATACATTGTAACATATTGAGTGCGCATCTACTACATGATTTCAGGGTAAGCACCATGCTAGATACATACGTTTGCATCTAAGAATTTTCCAAAAACTGTCTCTCTCTCTCATGTTCTTTTCCACTCTACGTAACACCCCAATTTGTAATCATCTAGTTAATCTTAATTATCCAAACTTTACTGGCTAATATCGTGGAAAAATAAGGTTAGGATGTTATTGTAGCTAAATTAATTCTTTTAACGTAACATTATAACACACTTTAGCATTATAACACACTTTAGCTTGCACGAAAACCAAATGATGCACAATTTATGCAACCTACAAAGCTTACATTCTAATGACCCTTGACTTTATGAAGTGTCATTGTGAGTGTGTCTAAACTTTATTGACTTTCTCCTCTCCTCTCTGCTATTTTCAAGTAAGGATTTCATAATTTATTTACCTGAAAACATAAAACAACAAAATATTCGAATAGTGCCTCAAAGCTCAATATGTTTACTCCAATACTTAAAGATAAAATTCATTTTTCAGTCAACACATGCATTTCAATTCATTTAGGCTCAAAATGAGGAGAAAAGAGGATAATATTAAAATTGTTATAAGTTATTATATGAAATTGGAACCCAAACTAATTATCTCATATGTGAACAACTCAATCATTGAGTTATTGTCCACACCTCTAAGATCGATCAGAAAGCCTGAGTTGAAACTGCGCTCGTGAATGGATGGGCCTAAGCCTTGATAATCTTTAATTGGTAGGCTCAGTTAATCATATGGACAAACAATGCTTGAAGATGATTTATTAAATAATTGTATATTATGAGATTTTGATATGCATAAAAATATGTGAATTTTTGAAAGGCATAGGTAGTAAACATAACGTATTTCTTGAAATATGTTATGTCGTTTAGGTATTGACTAGGGAATGGCTTGATGGCAATGACCTCGTCTTCTAGTTCAAGAGACTTAGTACTATTAATCTTTAATGATTTTCGTGGTGTTCATTTTGATAATTTTACTTACATAAATGCACCACACATGTGCACATTTATCAACAAAATATGTGTAATTTCTCTTTATTTTACTTGCCACAATGAAGGGGTTTCCTAATTCTAATATATATTGTTGTTTTTATTGTTCTTATTATTATTGTTATTATTCAAATTCAGGTGATGTTTTTCTCTTGCTCCTTTCATAGACTTCCAAGATCAACCCCATTTCCTTGATTATCAATTAATGAGAAAATAGTTAGACAAAAAGGAAAAGTTCGTCCAATTTATCTCATCAAAATGAGTAAATTGTCATGCAAAGCTAGAAGCTAGAAGATTATTTCTTTCAAAATTTGAAGTGGATTTAGCATCAACCTTTGTTTAACTAAGAGGTGTCTTTCATCTCAATATTCATTAGTAAAATTAAAACCTTATTTAGCTCCTATAGGAAATAATTCAGGACTAACCTGGATGCGGAATTGAACTGTCGGTAATAGCCTACAATAAGAATACCAGTTCTTCAGTAATAATAAATCCCAGCGGCTACTAGAGTCGCCTTATAACGTCCACGTCCTAAACCCGATTACTCCGCAGTGATGGTAGAGTAATTGTGAGGAGAGAGAGAGAGAGAAATAATATTTCAGTTCGTGTATCTTTAGCTGACCCTCCCAAACCTCCTTATATAGGTATTGGGGGGTAGCAACTAGGGTTTAGGGAGGTCTTTTAGTGGCCGTTGGGCCTCAACTAATGGGTCCGGCCTACAGCTCCCACTCGGCCACAAAAGACCGTTACAACACATGTTCCCCATGAACCATGTCTCCTCACACTTCATACTGGGAATAAGACGTGCGACCGAAGATAACAAATAGTGTTATATTAAGTCACCATCCAACTAACATAACACCTTCACGAAATACAATACCCCAAAAATATCCCAAGACATCACCAGTGGCATCTTTAGTCCCTTATGCCTGATATATCATATGATTATGTTCTCAACATAATCGTCCGGGCTTGATATGGTGATGGTGGATAGATTTTCCTTAAACACTCATGAAATCTCATCTTAACTTAATTGCTTTCCTAACGAGTTCTCGCTGAACCATATACATCGTGGCTCTTGAGAATCACATTAAAGTAGCATCATTAAGCTTCGACTTAATATCATAGCTTTAAGTCAAAGGGTCATCGTCCATAGCGTCACACAGTGACAAGTGAAAGGGAATTCAATCGTCACCCCACATATGAGTCGTCTTACAAGCACACACAGTATGAGATGTGTGTCACGGCATATCTCCCACTTAGCTGGGTTCGTCACTCTTTATGCCATGCGAATCGTCAGTCTAGATTTTTACTCAAAAATCTAACCCGAGCCACTAGATCAACATATTGAATGTTGGCCTTGACACTCAAGATTCGGCTTTTGGGGCTTCAATATGAAAACTTATTTCATACTCGACTCCTTTGAGTCTCATCTTAGTCTTACTAAGGCGACTATTCCTCATTCATACACTTCCAGTATGAGTTATCGATATTGCACACCTAGTGCCAATATGATTACGTCTCATCCTGCCCGCTACTCAAGCGTCAGGGCGATTACCTATGTGACTAGGCCAATCAGAAGCCTGTGACTTTTCAACATGTCTAACAGATAAATTACAAAACATTTAGAAAAAGAACACTTAATCTTTATTACATAAATGCCTTTTACATGAAGAACATATCTATCATACATAACAAGATTCCATCCAAAACTAAACCCTGCGAAGTCCTAGACTCAACGAATGTGCTTTGAAAGCATCTCTAGGAATTGGCTTAGTTAATGGATCGTCGATCATCTTATTAGTGGGTATATACCTGATGGCAACTTCTTTCATCTTTACGGCGTCTCGCACGAAGTGATAACGCCTCTTGATGTGCTTGGTCTTCCGATGAAACTTCGGATCCTTGGTGAATTGGATGGCAGCTGTATTGTCACATAACATCTCTACAGGATCATCAGTTCTCGGACTGAGATTAAGATCTTGGAGGAAGCTTCTAAGCCATATTGCCTCCTGCGTGGCTAGGCTGCATGCGACATATTCTGCTTCCATGGTCGACAAAGCTATGCAGTCTTGCTTCTTACTGCACCATGATATGGCCCCCCACCCAGGGTGAACACATATCCTAAGGTTGACCTGGACTCGTCCGGGTCACCACCCCAATCAGCATCTGAGTATCCTCTCAACTTAAGGTCCTCCCCCTGAAAGCATAGGACCAAGTCGGTTGTACCACGAAGGTAACGCATGACTCTCTTAACAGCTTGCCAATGAGCTTGTCCAGGGTTGCTTTGGTAACGACTTACCAGACCAACTGCAAAGTAAATGTCCGGTCGTGTACATAACATGGCGTACATTAGGCTCCCTACGGCACTAGCGTAGGGGACATTACTCATAGCATCTTTCTCTTTGTCTGTTTTTGGGCATTGGTCAAGGCTCAAGGTTAAACCCTTCTCAACTGGAGTGTCTAAGGGTTTGGAATAATGCATGCGGAACCGTTCCAAAACTTTTTTGATATATGCCTCTTTGCTCATACCTAAGAGTTTCTTAGGACGATTCCTTACTATTTCCACACCTAGGACATACCTGGCTTCACCCATATCCTTCATCTCAAAGACGGAGGATAGCCACCTTTTAGTAGCTTCGGTCATCTCCAAATTATTCCCAGCCAATAGTATGTCATCAACATATAGGGTAAGGAACATAATCCCTCCGGTTGATCTTTTAACATACACACAATGGTCCTCTGAAACCATGGATAAGCCAAAAGAGGTTATGGCTTCATGGAATCTTAAGTACCAAGACTTGGAGGACTGCTTAAGACCATATATGGACCTTTTAGGACGACACACTTTGTCCTCTTGCCCATTTGATGCAAAACCAAAGGGTTAGTCCATGTAGATCTCTTCCTCAAGGTTGCCATTGAGGAAAGCAGTCTTTATGTCCATTTGAAACAACTCTAAGTCCAAATGGGCAACCAAGGCTAGGAGTAGGCGAATAGAGGCAAATCTCACCACGGGAGAAAATGTCTCTTCAAAATCTACACCCTCAATTTGTGTAAACCCTTTCGCCACTAAACGGGCTTTGAACTTGTCGATCGATCCATCTGCCCGACATTTTATCTTGAAAACCCACTTGTTTCCAATATATTTACGTTGGGGTGGAAGATCAACAAGTTCTCAAACCTTGTTTCTTGCCATCGAGTCCATCTCATCCCTCATGGCATCCATCAACTCTTTGTGGCTTGGTGAGTAAATTGCTTCTTGGTAAGAGGTAGGCTCCTCGACTTCCAAGGGAGTACATAGGAATATTTCCCCTTTGACTTGAAAATATCGTCGAGGAATTCTTCCACGCTCACTCCTTCGAAGCCTAGGGCCTTCATTGTTCGTCTGCCTGGTTGAGGTGTCCCTCCCCCTATCTCTAAGGGGTGTGGGACTCTGAACATGTGGAAAGTTACTCCCACTATCCCTCTGGGGCATGGGATCCTGAACATGTGGACTTACTACATGTTCGGCAACTGGAGATTGAGGACGGACTTCACTTGCAAGTTGACTTTCCTCATGTACATGAGATTGAGGACTAATCTCAATTTCCTGGTCAGGCAGGCCTCCCCCATTCCCTCTGGATAGGGGAGGCATACCATCTTCGGTGACTTGGTTAGGATCCAAATTCTCCCCCTCACCGAGTGATGTTTGGATGTCTGGCTGTAGCTCAAATAGTTCGACATCCTTTTTGACTTCACCAATGGTCGGGAACTCATCCTCGAGGAAATCGACGTTGCGGGAGTCTATTTCTGTCATGCCACCATTTGGATGTTCCCCGTACATCACATATCCTTTTGATTGTGCGGGGTACCTAATGAACACCATTTTGGTGGCCCTTGGACCAAGTTTTCCATGTTTGTGGGTTGGGTTATGCACATAGCCGACCGAACCCCATGGGCGTAAATTGTCCAAGGATGGCTTCTTACCAAACCATAACTCATATGGTGTGGCAGGTACACTCTTGCTTGGCACACGATTGAGTATGTAGGCTGCCGTAAGCAGCGCATCTCCCCAGAAACTGATAGGGAGACTAGCATGTGCCATCATTGACCTGACCATGTCAAGCAATGTACGATTTCTGCGTTCCGCAACACTGTTTTGTTGTGGAGTGCGTGGAATCGTTAACTGTCTGTGTATACCTTTTTCCTCACAGAACTCCTTGAACATATCAGAGAGGTATTCACAACCTCGATCAGTTCGAAGGATCTTAACCCTACGTTCCAATTGATTCTCTACTTCCGCTACGAAGCGTTTGAATATATTAAGTGCCTCATAGCGGTGAGATAACAGGTACACATACCCATATCGTGAATAATCATCTATAAGGGTAATGAAATAGATAGCCCCATGTCGTGCTTTAACGTTCATGGGTCCGCATATGTCTAAGTGGATTAATTCTAAGGGACTAGATGCTCTCATAGCTTTACCGAAAGGCTTCATAGTTGCCTTTCTAGCTAAACATGACTCACACCTAGGTAACTTAACCCTAGTGAGTCGGTCTAGGAGACCTTCTTTAGCTAGCCTATTTATTCTATCTTAACCCACATGGCCAAGTCTAGCATGCCACTTAACATATTCAGAATTGGAGTTGAAATAAGAAACATAAGCAGAGGATATATTATTATAGTTATCATCCAAATCCAAAACAATGAAATCTCCTTTCAAAGTTACTTGGCCAAACAAATTGCCATTATAGAACAAATCTAAACCGTCTGGACGAAAACCAAAAACAAAACCTAATCTTACTAAAGAAACATAAGAAACTAGGGAGCATCGCACCCTAGGTGCATAGAGGGCGTCATGAAGAAGCAGCTTGTTTCCTCTACGGAGTTTGAGCTGGTATGTTCCTACTCCAAGGACATCTTCTTCGCTGCCGTTCCCCAGTACGACAGTCCGTGAACCCACCGGGTAGCGATGGTACTCCACGAATCCAGCCCTATCCTGACCTATGTGCTTTGTTGCCCGCGTATCTATAATCCATTGAGGAAGAGAGTTAGCAACGAATGCATGGGAACAAACATATAATTCAGGAGTTTTGATGGAAGTAGGTACCTTGGCTGGCTCAGGACAATCCCGAGCGAAATGGCCCCTCTTCCCACAGTTATAGCACTTCACACGTGCCATATCTTTAGCTCCGTTGCCCTTAGCCTTGTGCTTCTTAGCAGTACCAGCATTAGAGCGAGAGTTCTGAGGACGACGGGGGCCTTTCTTAGGTTTCTTACCACGGTAAGATTTCCTGCCCTTGGGCCCCAATCCTCTGGTAACGAATGCCATACTGGAAGGTGCATATTGCTTTAAACGCTCTTCCTCCATTTTGAGGTGTTTGGAGATCGCCTCGAAAGTGTTGATATGATCACTGTGTGCCATGAATGTTTTGAAACTCTTCCAATGTTCATTGTCATTGGGAAGAGCCCTGATCACATTTAGGACTTGTTCTTGCTCAGAAACCTCTTGCCCCGCAGCCTTAAGGTCTTGAACCATATCACTCATGGTTCGAAGGTGTTCGGGGATACTACGACTGGAGTCAATAGTATATTGCATCCATTTCAGCTGCAAGGTACGCAACCTTGTAGCAGACGTCTGCCCGAACCTAACCTTAAGCTGTATCCACATGTCCTTAGCAGTGCGGAAACGTTCAAACTCTCCCAGGAGATCGTCCCGCATGTAATACAGCATGGTGTAGTGTGCGGAACGATCGCATTTTAACCATACTTGGTATGTTTTCAGGTTTTCTTTGTACTGCTCAGTTGCAGTAATATCCCTTCCTTGTTCATCTTTTTCAGCCGGAGGAACCATGGAGGCAGTCAAGTGGTCCAGCATATCATCATTGTTTAGATAAAACTGGACCTTTAGATGCCAAACATCATAGTTCGAGCCATCCAACTTGTCATCAGATTGCATACAACCTATCATGTTTCTAACTGCCATATCTGAAAGTATATTTTATCTGTTAGACATATTGTTTAATAATTAAATTTCCTAGAAAGCTCCATAATTTACTATGAACGTTCGAAAATTTCACTAAGCTCATAATCATCACGCACAGTTGTGAATTTGGAGTTTCTTTAATTTAATTATTAATTTCATAAAATATTCTTAAAAGTTTTGTTAAGCTAATTAACAATTTTAATTCAATGAATATCACAGAGATATTCACTTTTGAATAAGTATTTTGCTAACGTTTATGAAACTAATTCATTTACTACTACTTCATTTTTGTTTCATTATACAACACAAAGTTAAATTATCAATCTCAATTATCATAACATAATCAATGATAATATGAAAATAAGGTATAAACAAAAATGATAGCCATATAAAACAAATTTATATGATCATGGGAGCAGATTCATAATCTAAACTTGAAACAGAGACAACTTGAATGAAACAACCAAAATCAGAAAACAAACATTTTGGGTTGAACCAAATAATAAACGGGATGTCTCCTTTTTGGGTCGATTCAATGATTCTGGGCCAAACCTAGAATTGGCCCAAAAGAAAAAAAAACCGGCCCATGCCGTTTGAATGAACCAAAAAACAACCCGACCCAAAGACGAAATTAAAAAAAACATCCCAAAAACGGCCCATGTCTTCTTTGGATTCTTTGGATCAAATAACACTAACCCCCCCCTTTTTTCTTATCCCCGAAAAGGAACCCCTCTCGCTCTCTCTAGTGCCCCTATGCTCTGCCTCTTGGTGTCCCTCTGCTGAATTCTCTCCTTCCCTCTCGCCGACCTCTCTGCTTGTCTCTTCCTGGATGGTGTTACCTGTGCCGTGGCCATGGAAATGGAGCACCAAGCTCCTTCCCCCACCCCACGAGCACGGAAACCGCCGCCATCACCGTTTTAAAAACTGCCCACATGATGAAACCACCATCACCGTCGACCCAAAAAATGCCCTCGAGCCTCGATCTACGCTAGACCGAAGAGAGCCCCCACCGCCCTTTTGTAGATCGGCCGAAAACCGTACGGGGGAAGACGTCCATGCGCTAGACGCGCCATGGAGGCATCGGCGCGTGGCCTCACGTGCTTCCAAAAATGGCGTTGTTCCCCGGTTTTCTTCTGATGTCTGCGTAGATCGGTGATCTTTGTGCCTGAGGGGGACGTCCACGCACCCAACACGCCATTGAGGCGGTGGCGCGTGGTCTCACACGCCTCTCAAAAGGGTGTTTTTCGACTTCTTTTGGTCACAGTTGCGTAGATCGGCGATGAAAAGGGGGTTATGGGAGAAAGAAGATTGTGAAACAGTCTTCGTCGGCGGCGCGTGATGGTCACGCGCCACCCTC
Organism: Selenicereus undatus; assembly: GCA_017589665.1. Classification (NCBI taxonomy): domain Eukaryota; kingdom Viridiplantae; phylum Streptophyta; class Magnoliopsida; order Caryophyllales; family Cactaceae; genus Selenicereus; species Selenicereus undatus. The sequence goes on from JACYFF010003369.1 coordinate 48,614,120, forward strand.
CCATGGTAGTTCCTGATGGGTACGATTCGATTTTCGTCCCTGTCTTTTCTCTGTTTTATTTTACCATGGCCGAGGTCAGGGTTTAGGCAGAGGGAGGCTAGGGTTTAGTCGAGTGGCTTGACTGAATATTTTGTTTTTACTTTAAAACAGCCACAAAACTTGTTTAGGACCCATGGGATTAGAGGGGTAGGGTTATTCAGATCTGGGCGCATTAAACGTCTACTTGTTAATCATTCATTCATGGCCAACCGATTCATGCATAACGAATTAAATTTTTTTTTTTTAGGCATCATAATTACGAAAGCATGAATATTGTCTTAGGCATCATAATTACGAAAGCATGAATATTGTCCAATATTGCAGTTTGAATGATGTTGAGCACTGTACTATGAACGTATCATCAGAAAGTAGGGTGATTTGCATAGAAACGTAATACCCATGAATCTGAGAAAAAATTTAATTTCTAGGGTTGGGTATACAGAGACAGGCGCATGCTATTTCCTTGCATAATAACAAAAATTTAGGCAAGTAATCACATAAACAAGCATGCTGGAACAAATCAGTTTTATCATATTATCATTCAATCAGGAATAATCCAAAAAAAACTTTGAATAAACGAGCATGTCTGTATTGAACGAATCAAAAAAAAACAAACTTTGATCATGAAAGCATGCTGGCATGATATTAGGGTTGCATAATTACAAAAATTAAGCAAATAAAAAAATAGCATGCTTTTCATGAATTGGTTTCTTCAGATTTATCAATCTAATTACTGGGAACTAAACCGAATAGTTTAGGCTCTGATACCACTGTAGGAAATAATTCAGGACTAACCTGGATGCGGAATTGAACTGTCGGTAATAGCCCATAATAAGAATACCAGTTCTTCAGTAATAATAAATCCCAACGGCTACTAGAGTCGCCTTATAACGTCCACGTCCTAAACCCGATTACTCCGCAGTGATGGTAGAGTAATTGTGAAGAGAGAGAGAGAAATAATATTTCAGTTCGTGTATCTTTAGCTGACCCTCCCAAACCTCCTTATATAGGTATTGGAGGGGGTAGCAACTAGGGTTTAGGGAGGTCTTTTAGTGGCCGTCGGGCCTCAACTAATGGGCCCGGCCTACAGCTCCTATTATTAACCCTTTTCTTACATCTTCCCCTTTGATTGCCCAAGCACAACTGTACGTAAATAAATAAGCTTTCTTTTACATATCCTACTACCTTCTCGTTCCAACCATTTGTCCCATCTTCTAATCACTTTGAAAATAAGTACCCCCCAGCACCAATAACTAATCATTCCTCAACTAATGCTTAGCTCAACCTCTAAGTTGCATGTACTACATATTTGCATAAGGATTTCAATTAAAAAGGCTACTTTGATTCCCAGAATTCAGATATACTGAATTAGTTCAGCATTTGAAACCATCTTTTTTTTCCCTTTCTTCCTTTTTCTACCTCAGTCAATAACATAATTTACTTTCATAAATCCCATCGTAAAAACCTTCAGTCAAGCACTAATCCTCCTTTTGAACTTTGACAATTATTAAAGTTCCCAACTTAATATTATCCTATCAAGCTTTAAGAATTGGGAATTACACTTCAACTCCTCCCCAAAATTCGAACAATGCATGAAGTTATTGAAATTCTAGAAACCAAACTAAAAAATGCATAACTTAGAAAATACAAATACTAAATTCATGAAAATTTGCTTGAAATTACCAAATATGATAGAAATCTACAGTAAAATTTTCATAATTTTTTCTCAATCCAATAATTCACAAAATTTTAAACAATGATAGAAATTATGCACCACATAGGGCAGTTTTAGTGCAAAACTAATTACTCAAAAAATACACATCCAAAATTCACAAAAATTTTAGAGAATTGCCAAATATCATACAAAATCTACAACAAAACTTTTAGAATTCTTGCCCAGGTCAATAATTTCCAAAAATTAAAACAGTAGCCAAATGTGTATAAAATTTGAATATTTAATTTTTTTTTCCAGTTTCATTCTTCTAATCCAAAATTGAAGTAGGGAATCCATAATATGCTACATATAAGGTTTAATTTATAACATGATCACCCAATCCACATCATCGATAACGTTAGTTTCATGCAATACCCAAGACCTTAACTCCCTTTACTCTCAATCAATTAAAAATCAATACCGAAGTTGGAATCTTATCTTGAGAAATTAGGAGAAATAGGCAAGAACACGTGGCAGAAAGATGGTGGCGGCTGCCAATGACTTTAGGTGACCCTGGCGAGGGGTGATGTGGTTGTGGGCTGACTAGTGTTGGGCAAGATAGAGTAGGGGAGGAGGAGACAAGAAGGAAAAATGAGGACTTTGAGATTTTTAGGGTCAAAATTCACACATAATTGGGAATTTTCACCTCTGTTTTTTTTTTTTTTTTTGCTTTTTCCTTTTTTTCTTGCTACTGATTTTTTTGTTGCTGATTTTGTTATAAATATTATTCATTTGAAGTGTATTCTTTCTTTCTTTTTTTTATATTAACTAATTAGCTAATTGATTGAGTGATATAATAACTTACCTACTTATTGGCTCAATTATTTTATATCATTCTAACCTAAATAATAAAATTTAAGCAAGAATTTTTTGTGATAATCCCCAACAAATTTTTTTAATATTATTTTTCTTAACGCTAAATAATTAAATGGTCATAATTTAAAATTCATAATCCGAGGCTATTAACACCACAAGCCCTCCGAACACCTAAGTTCCAAATATTGAATTGAAGTGCACGCACTCAATTTTTGCTAAAGCTTAATTAAGTAAAAGTCATCAATGTAAAGTAAATTCATGCTATTACAACTAAAAAATTGTCATTCGTCTTCATTCTTTGATCATCCATAGGTCGGCAATGGTCCTTTGTTCACTCTTCCTATATGTCCTTTTACGCCTTTTTATTTATGTATTATGTATTTTCCGTTATCTAGTTTTAATTGAAAATTTTAATCTTATTTGTTACTTATATTGCTTTAGTTTGGGAGCAAACTTGGCTCTTTATTTTTGGATTTTGTGGTCTCTTTCAATATCTATAGTTTGCCTCCACAATTATGAGAATTACTGATCCTTTTGATTTTGGCAATTGTGAGGAGCTTTATGTTAGTCCTACTTTAGCTTATTGTCTTGCTTATATTTTATGTGGTGCTAATGAGTCATCTAAAGATATGGTGCTAGTTCTCCAATTATGTTTGAGATTTCAGGTGCAATCCTTCTATTTGGAACAATATCTTACCTATAAATTTTACACAACATCAACAGATTTATGTTCCGAAGAATGTTATACCATATTTTTAGATCTCCTTCCCTTGACTATACTATTGAAAATTAGCTGTTCAATCAGTATAAGATCAAAATCTTAATATTTACATCGATAAAGTAAAGTAATAGATTTTATGGTTGAGATTGGCTATGACACCTATATGTTGTGGCTAGGGAGAAATTCTACCCGCTTGAAGGTTAAAGAGTCCTCAATCCAGCTAGCTACGAGCAGGTTTAGTATGGTTAAATTGAGTGGATTAAAATTTCTTTTCATAGTGAATGTAAAAAATTAAAATTAAAAAACTCATGCTTTCCCAATTTTTATCTTAAGGGCTTGGTTTCCTCCGATGAGGATAGTACGAATATTGAGATTCGCTCGTGGTAATAAAACATCCTTTTAATTACCCCCAAAAAAGGTGGACGGAGCCTCTAGAGAACATTTAGTTTGACTTTTTGAGGTTAAGATTATTTTCTTTGCTTTTGGTTTGACATCTAAGATTATAGTCATTTGATTTGACATTACGTTGTATATACTGAAAGATGGATTAACATTTGATGAATTTGTCGCATCTTTCTTTACAATAAATGATAAAAAAAAAATTGGTTCAAATGAGCTACAAAGGCAGTACGATACAATGAAGAGAGGGAGAATCGAACATGAGACCTAATATACTCAAAAACTCAATTTTAACCACTTGCTATGACCTCATCAATAGGTAAAAAAAATAATGTAAATAAGAAGGGTCAGTTCCACTAAAAATAATTTCACAAATATTTAAAATGATATTCATCTGCATAGGTTATGTTAGACACATAAGTTCTAATAAATTCTAGTAAAATGACTATGTAGTGTGCGAATGATTTGAAGATTTAGTATACGTACTAGACATATCATAATTGGAATTTCTTTTACATACATAGTTTAAACCAATTTATTTTCATATAAAAAGGTGTTAAATCTCTTATCTTTTCAAGATATGTAAAACTTCTATTTCAATAAGAGGAACATTGGACAATAATAATTTGTATTTCGGAGATGTGGCATCGTAATAATTCTAAGTTTAGTGTTGGATATCAGATGTCTGTACTTTGAACATATGTAATTTTGTTATACCAACAGTGAATTTGGGAATGTTTTCACTCGTTGATGCGAATGCATATTAAAGTATTAAACACAAGCAATTGTATTCACTGAAAATATCTTTCAATTTAAAAATACATTTGCATAATATTGTAAACTTGTTGCATCACGCTTAGTAAAAATATCTTGAAACTCAATATTGATATAAAAATATTAAATATGCTCAAAATACAGAGCACTTATGTTGTGTTCGGTACCAATGTTTTGAATAGCTTTTAGTGTTTTGACCAATTCAATATACTAATAGTTCAATTTTTAGTGTTCAGTGACCTAGTATTTTGACTAGCATTTCAAGTAGCATTTAACATTTTAAGTAGTGTTTCTGAAAAGCTAACAGTATTAACTTTTGGCATTCAGAAGTAGCGTTTTACATTTTTTGGCCAAAAAATATCATTTGAAAATTATTTATATCCGTTTAAGTCAATTTACATTAATCAGCTAACCCAACTAGGGGTGTTCATGGTTCAGGCACCTGAAATTTCAGGTCGACAAAACGATGAACCATATCCGAACCGAAATATTCAATCAATCAAAATTCTGCTACCTGATAATTTTCGGTTCGGATTTTGGCTTACCGAGTAACCCATTTTTTCTAAAATTTTTTCCTACTTTGCCTTATAATTTTGTTATATCTATAATATAATTATTTCTATTTATGCTATAAAATGTTATTGTATTGAGTCAAGTTGTACTTGAAATTATTACACAATATATATGGCAATATCACCCGATATCTTACCACCTTTCACATTTTAATTAGTTCATACCTTTATAAGGTATAAGCTTATTAACATCATATTCATGCCCAACCCATTTAAACAGAACAATGCAATGAAGTCAAAGTATTTGTATTCTTTGGGTTTGGGAATATTTGACATATAGAGTCTTTAAGGAATGGATAATATAAAAATGTTTCAAAAAAGTTTTTTAAAAAAAAGTTTCGGTTTTTCAAGTACCCGAATCCTAAAGACGCCTGAGTTGCACTCGAACCAATAACCCGAAAAAAATAAAATTTTCAAATATTTCTGTTCGGGTATTCGAGATTTCAGATCGAGTAGCGGGTTTTCGGTTCGAGTTATTGGTTACGAATATTTTTGAACACCCCTGAACCCAACAACTAAATTTACCAAACACATTTAAGGCATGTTGTTTTCGTTGGAAAATATAGGTTGGAAAATTGGTGAAGATGATTGAGATTTGTTGAAGTAGGTATTTTTTTTATTAAAGTTGATCGAAATAGCTTGAAGTAGGTTGAAGTGGGTTGAATTTTTATCATATGATGGGTAAAAGTTGGTTAAACTAGTGAAAACTGAGTTGAAGTTAATTGAAGTGGATTAAAGTTGGTTGAAGTGAGTATTTTTTTTATTGAAGTTGGTAAAGTAAGTTGAAGTTGGTAAATTGGGATTTACCAACGAAAGAACATGACCTTATTTCAACCGCTTATATAAATAGCTACCACTAATAGCCAAATTGAAAATATTATATGCAACTTAAATTTTTATGTAATATTAAAACAGCTAATTTTACCGAATAGTATTTATGAACCGTTAAGGTTGAGATTATTACCTTCAAACATCTGGAAGTAAAGATGATTATTAATTTATTATTGAGCATCTAAAAGAGGAAAAAAAAAATTGAAAAAAGAACATGGACTTCGGAGACAAAGGAAACATGGAACATCTCATATGTTAATGTCACCCATCATCTTGTCTCTCTGCCAGCTTTCTCCGTCTCTCTTCGCTCCTTCAAAAGCTCTGTCTCTCTCTCACGCTCTCTGTCTCTGTGAAAACTAAACAAGCCAAGCAGCCTACTTTGCCAACAGTTCAACGTCCCTCTTAGCGAGAAGTCTGGATTCTACGCTGCTGCGGCGTGTGCCTGAAGCGCCGTTTTCATAGCTCTGCTGCTGGTTTCACTTTCATCCTTTTCTTTTCCCATACTCTACTCCGATTGCTTGATAGATAATCGCTTACTGTACTCCTCAAAAGGTGTGGGTTGATTATTTCCACTACTTTGCCTGCCTTGTGTTCGAGGAAATGCCTCAATGAGGTTTCTTACTTTTCCTCTATGTTTTTCCCCACGTCCACAGAGCGGATTAAATCTTCAGGTTTTTGCTGCCTGCTTTTTCGCTCTGGATTTCTCCCTCTTGCTTCCTGCTCTTTGGTGGTTAATTTTTGAAATTGTCGCTCAGCGTCGTAGTTTCTGTGTGTTAATTTTTGAATTTATGGCTCAGCATCTTGCATTATATGTATATTTTTTAGGCCTATAATTCCTCTAATTTCCTTTGTTTCTCAATTTAAGATTAGTTTTATTAACAGTTTTTTGTTGTTGATATTTTTCGTTTTTTCTGCTTAGTTCGTATTGCTTGCGCTAGTAAATGTGAGGAAGCTGAAAAGTTCCTGAACTCCTTATGATTAGATTTTCTTCCGCACATTTTGACGTTATTAGGAGATTAGAAGATTTGATATTCGTTCATATGCTATAGTTACTCAGTGATCTCGTGTAACTCAACTATTTTTCGCGCTGATTGCTGCTGAAAAGTTGAGATAAGCACTTCTTGGATATGGAAGTTCTCATTCTGAGAATTACTATTTATATGCATATGTTTGAATGTCCCAATTTTTAATTAAGGTTAATTTTGCTTAAAATGTACGGTTAATGACCCTCTTCTGCATTGGTTCTGTCTTTATCAGGGAGAGGAGAATGATCGGAAGCTTCCTTACCCGGGGACTAGTGTAAGTCATCTATTGATGATATTTCTCTCTACTATTTTGACCTGGGGCTTGTACATTCGATTCTTAATTGGAAATCGTTGTTGGTTTTGCTGGTTTTAGGATGATTTTTGGCTATGCATATCCTGCATATGAGTGCTTTAAGACTGTGGAGAAGAATAAACCAGACGTTGAGGAGCTGCGCTTTTGGTGCCAATACTGGTGACTAATCTGTTTGCGGTTTTTGATCTCTTAATTCAAATTGTAATTCAGGATGAGACGTTTAATATTTGCAAGTTCAATGTCAGTTATTGGTCTAATCTTTCAGGATTTTAGTTGCAATGTTGACTGTTTTTGAGAGGGTTGGTGACAATTTTGTTTCATGGTAAGTATGCTGCAAAGTTATTGGTTTTTCTACCTTTTGCCCTTCATCTCTATTTCTGATGTTTTTGTTGACATTGGCTCTTCCTAGGGTTCCAATGTACAGTGAGGCTAAATTGGCATTCGTCGTATTCCTGTGGTACCCTAAGACGAAGGTATCAATATCCTGTACCCTTTGCATATCAAACTGTTTGGGTCAGATGGCTTAATGTTTGGGTCATTTGTACTTGGCCCTGCTCTTTTTTTTCCCTTTTTTTTTTTTCAGGGAACAACATATGTTTATGACTCCTTCTTTAGACCCTATATGGTAAAGCATGAGACAGAGATTGATCGCAACTTGTTGGAACTGAGAACTAGGGCTGGGCAAATGGCTGTTGCATACTGTCAGAAAGCTGCAAGCTATGGTCAGACTAGAGTCTTTGAAGTTTTGCAATATATTGCAGCACAATCCACCCCAAGGCCTAGTCGTGCCCAGGTACCCGATTTTAATCTAAATATCTGTATATGACCTTTGCCATGAAGAAGAATGTCATTTTAAGCTGTAAGGTGAATTCCAGGCCTTATTATGGTTTAAATTATGTCCTTGGTGTGTGTTCCGATAGCTGGGAATGACAATAGTCTGATAAGTTACAGGAGAAATGAGCAGAGAGAATAAAGACCTCAGAAATGGATAGCTTGCAAATATAAGTACACTGATTCTCATGTTTTTATGATATAACGTAATAATCTGCTATTAGTGATATGCTGTGGATGGATGGGTTATTAAATATGTGACAGTGGATGGCTATTTTTTTAAATATTAAATGTATTTAATCACTGTAATTTTGAATGATTTTATGATTGTTGAAGTCGTTAGATTAACCAATGAATGGAGTCATAGTCATATGTGAAACATCATTTCTTGATGTATTTTGGAGATCATATTCCTGAAGGATGCATCTGTTTGTTGATATTAGATGACAGAAAGGGAAAGGCATTCATGGTTTGGCACTCATGATGCATTCGCGGATTATTTCTCGTGCACTAAGCTAGTATTTAAGCTATTACTTATGCTGAATTTGCTGAAACGATGGAAACACATGCAGAAAGTCCTGTCAAGGATGTAATATGTTGTTCATGAACTTATTTGATTCGTCTTTATTTGAAATCTGAATCAGTTCATATTTATGGTGCTGTCCAAGACATAACCTTGCATACATTTCTCTGACTGCATTTTTTTTCTTAAATTGCAATCGCAACAGCAGGTTCCAAGAGCTCACCAGCCGCCTGCTGCTGTTGCTCCAGGTCACCGACCACCTCCTGCTGCTCGCCAACCTTCCATCAGAACACCAACTTCACAAGTGCAAATTGAAGACCGAGCTTCTACTACTTCAAGTGCATCTTCAAGCCAACAGGAAAAGGATGTGGGACCTGAGATCAGCTCTTCCAAAGGCCCATCTATATCAGCCCCCGCTGCTTTAGCACCTGCACCAGCTCCAGTACTGGCTGCAAATGTAGCCATAGCCCCTGTAAAGAAATCGGTGACATTGCCTCCTGCTCCTGAGAGCTCAAGTCAATCAGCAACTGATGACGTAGAAGAGGTTGACAAGGAATTGCCCAATGTTTCAGCTCCCCCTGAAGAAACAGCAATGGAAGAAGCTATTCGGGTTACTCGGGCAAGATTGAGGAAGACACAGTCCGAAGTAACTAAATAATATACTGTTTTGGTCATCCTTTATTGAACATATGTGAATAATGAGGGCAGTATTTGGCATTATGCAAGGATTTAAATTGCAAATTAAAAGGGGTGACATTATGCGGAGTGTATCGGGTTTGGATGTATTGGGTTTGGATGTACTGTATATTTGTTGGTTCTTTTCCATACTGGAATTGGTTGCTTCACTGGTTCAATGATCCTCCCAACATGATTCTTTGTTACTTTTATCTTTTTTCCCTCTGTGGATGAATGATATTCAGCATAATGTCCAAGTGTTTTGCTTGAGAGGAAAGTCGGCTACCTCTAGATAATTAGTTCATTAGCCGCTAGGCAGTTTTCAATGTTGCCACGCAAGGTTTGTGTGGTCCCTTTTCTTTTTCCGGAATAGTTCAAAGAAATTACCCTCGAAGATCAACTCCAATAAATCATAAGCTTCAGTGGCTAAATTATGAAGTGGAAGAGAGATTGACTACTTTTCACAAAGATTCTAAGAGTTGTTTGATATAGTGAAAATAAATGGAATGGAATTAGAAAATGATACCTGAGAGTTTGGGAATGGAACTTGATTCATTTCTTCATATGTTTGGTAGAGAATAGGCATGGAATCAAGTTTCAATACTTGTTGTGAATTATGGAATAAAATCAAATTATTATTTTATATTTTAAATTGTTTCCATCTATCTATGCTTCTATCCTGCCACTATGCCTAGACCTGACAATTTCACCTGAACTCGATGGATACCCGATTCACACGACTGGAAAAATCGGGTAAAAACCTGACTAAACGGGTGAATTAAACAGGTAATGGATAACCGGGTGATGGATCAAGTCCGATTCGGGTGATAGTCCACCCGATCCGTCACCCGCTTTATATATGTGTGTGTGTGTGTGTGTGTGTGTGTGTGTGTGTGTGTATTAAAAACTTATGTTCGATATCTTTATCATTTATGGTAATTGTTATGTTTACAATTAGGGCATCTGGTTTCTATTGGTTATTGTTTTGTATGTTTTAAATTGTCTAGACTTTTGAGCTTTATTTGAGCGATGAACGAATAAAATGAGATAGAACACATTTCATCCATTTTACCCGTTCACCACCTGCTTCATCCACGGGTGGTGGGTGGATTGGATGTGGGTGAGCGGATGAGCGGGTGACGGATGGATCGGGTGCAGTGGATGGATGCAGGTGGAGCTTCACCCGCTCCAAATTCGACCCGTTGCCAGGTCTAACTATGCCCACCTCCACACAACCATTATCATCAACGTCTCTTACCTATAGAACAAAACCCAGGGAAATCCAGCAAATTGTGAAGACAAATACTTTAGATGCACAATAAATATTCAAATACGAAGCTTCTGAGTATCGTTGGGAACGCCATAGCCCATAGCCATTGTGCAAACATCATAACCATCACCAGACACGAAACACGCCACCTTTTTATCCACAATCAACCCTATTTCCAGTGAAATTTGTGGCTATCAATTTGATCAAACTCCTTGCCAACCTATGCAGTTTCTTTTGAATTTCGAATTTGAGATTTAGATTTTGATATCCATTGGATTTCAGATCTAGGTTCTCCATACAACTGTTGCTTCCTTCTTTCTTGGCCCCGGTGGAGAGGCTGTCGGTTTTCGTAGTCGTTATGGCCGACAACTAGTGTAGTTTCTCTCTCTATCGATCTATGAACTGCAAACAGTTCTGCACAACAATGGTAGAATAATATGTTTCTGGGTCATTTTTCTTTTTAAAAAAATAAATGTTGAACTTGGGGGGATGGAGACTTGAAACAACTCAAAGGAGAGGGGGTTCAAGTTTCCTTCATTTGGGAGGGACTTCAAGTCCCTTACCAAAAAACCTCAAGCCAAACATATAGGAAAGGAAGTTCCATTCCTTTTCTCTATACCAAACAAATCTTTAAAGTCCTTAGATTGAATACCGAATGAAAAATATTTGGATTGTCACTTTTCCTATTAAGATTTTTTTCCATACGAGGCTTCTCAATGCTCTAAACCACTTAGCAGAATCAACAATCATAGCGAGTGCATGAAGCCTATGTATTCTGTGTCCTTTTTTTGAAAGAAAGTATGTTGGATGCATTAGCCAACTAAACCTTTGATTGGAAGCAACAATCAAATTATGTAAGAGTTCAGCTCTCTTGACTGGAAATTTATCCATACAACTACAATAGCAAATAGGGTTGCCAAATTACCTACCCAACACCTCTAAAACTCTAAGTGCAGGCACCCAACAATCAAATTCTATATAAGAGCTTCGCTCTCTTGACTGGAAATTTATCCCCACAATTGCAACAGTCAATAGGGTTCTCCAAATTACCTATCCAACACCTCTACAACCTCCTTAAAAACGAACTCAGGTAAGTGATAAACCATTGCAAGTTTATTGCCACGGGAAGAAACCAAGCTTTGGGGTATTTATCTTTTCAAAGCAATTCATCTATATTGCTTCTAAGCTCTCATCGTATCTGTTTGAACAAAATCAAAATGCCCAAAGGTTAACAACAACTACTCAGTAACAAACCAATGTGTATTTTTCTTTTTGGGTTTTTCCAAGCTTTGGGGTATTTATCTTTTCAAAGCAATTCATCTATATTGCTTTTAAGCTCTCATCGTATCTGTTTGAACAAAATCAAAATGCCCAAAGGTTAACAACAACTAATCAGTAACAAACCCATGTGTATTTTTCTTTTTGGGTTTTTAAACATCAATAATTATATTTTTGGGTAATTTGATGAAAAATAATCAACTTTTAAATTTAGCACCCACCATGCCAATCTTTGGGGTATTTTTTTTCCAAAGCAGCAAGATTTTCTCTGTTGATTTGCCTACATGATAGCTTACATGTCACATGTGGATGATGGCGTTAAAAAGTTGAGTAAAAGCAAGCTATCCATGTGTAAAACATAAGTTATCACATTTGAGGATATGCTCTTTTCAAGGTATCATAAATGCTTATCATCAGCATTCAACACAATTTAATACAATTCAGCACATCATCATTCAACACAATTTAGCACCATTCAACACTTGTAAAAAATACTCATGAATAAGGTCGTCATTAAATCCAAAACATCTAATTGTTTATCAACAATTGGACTTATTTTACTCATGTAAATAGGTTTATTATTGAAATGGTAAAATCGATTAAGTGTTGAAAAAAAAAATTATGTAACTAAGTAAAATGTTTCATACTATTACTTCTAATATTTATCTGAATATTGTTGTACTTGTAAAATTATTATTATTTTGAAGAAATATTGTATTATTTAGCTTCATAAATTTGTTATTAATTTTCTAAAATTACATAATTATTTAAGAACCTACTTTAAAATTTATACATTTTTTGAAACAATAATTTCTTTTAAAAATTAATCATTTTACTAAGGAATTCTAAATCCATATTAGGCTCCAATGACAAGATAAGTAAATATATATTTAAATAACTCATACTAGGTGTGTACATATTTAAATAATCTTACAAATACATTTCACCGCTTAATTACAATAACATATAAATCAATTCAATATAATTCAGCATTATGTAGTATGCTTCAACATGATTTAGGAATAAACACTAATAAATACTTATTATAAGTCCAAAAAAACATGCCTTGAAATAAATGAGACAATGTTATATGACCTCATCATAGTTCATATAAAATGATTACCCTTGAAATTTGAAATGTTATGATGTGGTATTTTGCTCACCAGACATGAATGGTTATGCTAGACAAAGTGACAGAAAATATAGTAAGTTATCGCTTCATCAAATTGACAAGTGAAAATGCCATTCATTGAGTGACAGTATAATTAAAATTAAATAGACACATAGCCCCTTCTTTCTTGTTGATAAGTTGTCTACCATTGAAGTTTATGTTGGGTAACTAATGGGCTAGTAATTGGTGCAACAAGGGAGGGAAAGGAAGGACAATTGGACCAAACTAGGCCTTACGAAAATCTAGCCTACATAAGGTTGAGATCAAAGCTTGCAAGAGGTGACCAAGCCTAAGAGAATGTTTCGGATCAATATAGATTCCCTAAAGGGTGCGTAATAGTAATTGTTCTCTCCGATGGAAACCCTAGATGTTGTGTGAGTTTTGTGCCCTTATCTATAGGGCAGTGGTTGTCTAGTACTTACATCCTATAGGTAGTTTTTTTCATGTTTGTTGAAGTTCTTCCCCCTTGTATTGAGTGCGAGGAATAGGGTTGTGGTGCCATTGGCGTCTACCCTAAGTTTCGTGCAGCGCTCTGGAGGGCTTGGAGGTTGCATGGAACATACTTAAATTGACGAAGAGGCAGGCAGGGTACTAGAATTTGACGAGGAGGTTCCGATAGAAAAGCAAGAGGAGATTGCACTAAGCCTGGTTGGTAAACTCTCCACCCAGAACAAAAATATTAACGTTAAAGCCATGAAATCGGTGTTTGCTAATACCTGGAGACCAGCAAAGGGCCTAGTGGTTCGGGAACTTGATAAGAATCTATTCGTGTTCCAGTTCTTCTGTAGGATAGATAGAGAATTCATCCTGAATAAGGGACCATGGGCGTTTGATGGATCCTTATTGCTTCTCAAGGAATGCATGGGACTAGAGCAACTCTCGGAGATTAAATTTCAAATGGCAAGGTTTTGGGTTAAAGCCCTTAACGTCCTTGTCGTGCATCGAACAATGTCTTTTGCTAAAGTGGTCGGGGATAAGATTGGGACCTTTATCATCTATGAGGAGCATAGCATGTATGGAGCAGATCACTCTTTGTGTTTTACAGTTGATATAGACATATAGAAACCCCTGAGACATGGGATTAATGTCAAGGTAGATGGAAAGCTTATCTGGATTTACTTCAAGTACTTGAAGATCTTAGATTTCTACTATGGATGTGGAAACAGGGTCATCTATTGAAGGCGTGTGAAAGTGTAGACCTGAATGCACCTGAAGAAGGGCTGCAATATGGGGCCTCGATGTGGGGCTCCCCACTTAAGTCAAGAAGAAGAAATGCTCAAGCAGAAAGAGGAGAGGAGGCTATTTATAGTTCTACGAGGAAACAACAAAAGAATACACCCACATTGTGCAAGCGATTAGGTTTCGAAGAGCCATTATGCGCGGTGCACCCCAAGAAGGGGAAAGAGACATATGAGCCTTCCTATATGATGCTGGACGAGGAGGAGGTTGTGATTCCCGAGAATAAGACCTTTAAATGCAAATTATATGAAGAAAATAGCTTGAAGGGGACTACAAAGACAAAGGTTATGAGGGAAGACTTTGAATCAATTGCCCATGCTATATCAAAGGCGGAGGTTGCTCCCTCGGCTAGCACAATGAGTCTCCTGTGCATAAGCTGCCGAGGTATGGGCAAGCCCCATGCCGTGAAGAACCTACACAAGGTGTTGTGTAGGTTAAGGACTAGCTTAGTTTTCCTTTCGGAGACTAAATTAAGTGGTAGTCAAATGCAAAATATTCTTCCCAATTATAGATTTTGAAGTTTGTTGACAGTAGGGGTAGGGAAGGAGGCTTATTGCTTCTTTGGGCAAAAGCAGCTGAAACTCTCGTGGTCACTTTGCTATCATGCGCAGCAAACCAGCATTGCAAGTGGAAGTAGGGGGGCACTGAATGGAGATTTACTACCATATATGGGTTCCCTGAGGTAGTTGAGGTTGCTTTTTAGGTGAAGCACCTTTTTTAATGGATAAGCGATGAACCGCAACTTTAGGGTCTAATCTAGGGATTTCCTTGTAATACCTTGCAAACACATCCCTATATTCGGAGAGGAGTTTGAAATACTCATCTTTTTCCTTAGGTGTGAGTATGGTGCTCACATAGATAGGGCGAGGCAGCACATCCGGGATTTAACTCTTTTAGCTCATCAATATTGACTTGCCCCCTATCTTCTAAAGTTTCTGGTGCTTCAATGATTTCTATTTCAGAATCTAGCTCGTCGACTTCTTGAACTATGACGTGGTTAGTAGAAAGTTGTTCCTTCTCCTTGGTTCTTTCTTTTGATGCTAGGATTAGCCCCATGGCTTGTGAGAACTACGGTACTCCTCTTTACTTTTAATGAGCCATCTGTCTTCACATCCAAAGTAGAAACACGCTTCATACGTGAAAGAATGGAACTTTGGACTTCATTTATTTCGCCAAGGTAGCTGAACACCGAATCCCTCTCTTGTGAGGATGGTGAGCTTGATGACATCTCACTTATCTTGATCCTGGTGAAGACCGAGGGTTTAGGCTATTTATCTTTTTTTAACCTATGGAAGATAGAGGGTTTCGACATTTTATCCTTTCCCATTCAGCTAAACACGGAAGGATGTTGGCACTAAGTAGACAGTTACAACCTGTCAAACACCGATGTCCTTGGGTTGGTCTTAATGTTTTCACCCTCACTGTCACTAACCTCCTCAGATGCAATACATTGTGTGAGTGATTATTTGTCCTTACATCGTCCAGAAATCCTTATGGGTTGGGATGGTACATAACCAAGACCACTTTAGGCGTTATAACGCTGTCGCATTGACTCTGTATAATCTTTTGTATACCATTAAGTCTGTAAGACTTAGCTTCGACATACCCCAAAGACGTTGGCTTGCTGAAGTCATAACCAGACTTCTTCATTAATTTGTATGCATTAGGATCAAACCATCACTGGTGCGCATCCTCAACAAGTCACTTTCTTCTTAGAATGAGCCTTTGGAAGAAGCAACAAAACCAGGGAGGGAGGCCTTGATGAATTTACTTTGGCTCGCCTTATGAAGTGGAAGCACACCATTTTCTTTGAGAACGTGGTAGTTGGCTTCCTCGAACTTGCTTTCAACCTTGGTTGTGCTTCTGGGACTTGTACATTCGCTAAATGGTGATTCACCATCCTTTCGATGGGATTTAGGAAAGTACCTGAAGACTGGCGCTACTGGGTTTGCCATGACAATTGTTTGTTTTGACAGATGAGATTGAAATTGTTTGCTCATTTTCTCTTTCTGCTATTGTTGTGGATTAATGTCGCCATCACCACTGCCTCTTGGAGGGGCACGAATCTCCTTAGTGTTCTTTGCACTACCTTTTCATGTAGAAGATATAACAACTAACATAGTTTCTTCCGGCGTAGCATCTTCATCGAAGAACTTTACGTCGGTGAAGTATGATTCGGCCATAGTAAAAGGTCTAACATCACCATTTATCTTTTTTGGCATTCTCGATAGCACTTAAGACATTGGCATAAGGTTGATGCTCCCACTCCATGTTCGTGTAACAAGGGACAAGGGACCCCCAAGCATCAACCTGTATGAAGTCTTTGAGTCTATCACATGAAAAATTGATGATGTTGTCAAGTCGCCAATTGTCAACTCTAAGAGGATCATATCAGTCGCATGTTGTCCTTCAAGGTTGAACCCCTATATCATTATTCGGCTTTTGATGGTGATTTCTAAATCATTTATAGTAGATTTTGGCATAATGATGATTACTAAACCACCATCCACTAGAATTTACTTTACCATTTACCTCCAAATGTATCCAATAATGAACATGGACGACTGTGTGGTTAGAATCTAATAATAAGTCATCGTCGGTGAACGTCACAACTGTGTTATTAGTGGCACATTGGGTGGGAATGCTCATAAGTGGTACATCCTTTACCTTATCAGCATATAGCTTTTCTTGGTGAATAGTAACAACAATTTGTTCACGCATCTCTTTTAGCAGGTGAAAAATTGCTGCCAATCCACACTGGTAAAGCTTCTAGGATGGTGAGGACCTTGTTGTCTCTTTTGAGAGGGCCACTCTATTCTTCATTTGTCTCGTCATCGTCGTTGTCAAATTTGGTACATGAAGTCATATTGACAGCCACTTTGTCAAAGAATCTTTTTGGGAAAAATTCACTTAAGGCGATGGAGCTAGATGGATTTTGGTGAAGTGGGTGGACGACCCGAACTTCATGCTTCTTATTTACTGAAAACATCATTCTTCCTTAACTCTTCCCGTGACAAAGTGATGGTGGCTTAGCTCACCTTTACTTCCTTGATTTGCGCCTAGCAACCAGGGTTCATCCTTTATTGTCCTTTTTAAAGGTGTTAGATGCGGGAATGGTCTTTGACAGTTGGGATGGGATTCGTAAAGAGAGAACTACTGGTTCTAGACTCCCAAATTATATTGTGATTAGCTCCTCTTTCAACAAAGGGATTAAATTGTATTTCTATCGGGCAGCCAAATGGTTCACCCTCTCTTGACACGAAGCACCATGATGCTCACATAAGACAGACGTATGATTAGCTTCTATTGTTCATCCACATCTAGAATGATCATTCCATTCCTAGTCAATTGCTTGATGTGCACCTTGAGTGTAATGCACTTTTCAAGAGGGTAACTAATGACCCTATGGTACCTACAGTATTTTGGATCGGTAGTACTACCAGCTTCTTCTGGGTGCTTTGGCTCAGGCAATTCAGTGATACCCTTCTTGAGCAAGTCATCTAGCATTCCCGACAAATCTGAGTTAGGAAATGGGTACTTCTTTTCGTGAAACTCTTTGGGACGCTTCTTTGTTGCATCCTTAAACAAGGTGCTCTTCTTATCTTCTAATTTAGGCTTTCCCATAATCTAAATTGGCTAACTTGTAGAGATGGACATCGCCTTTTTAGTCATGTTCTTAGAGAACTTAACATTTTTCTTAAATTCAACTTTGTCCTTCTTTGATTCAGTAGAATAGAAAGAGTTGCCATGACGACTAGCTATCGTCACCTCCATGTCATGTGCCTAGGTTGCCAATTTTTGGAAAGTTCTAGGTTTGCTCATTTATAGAATGTACAAAACGTCCCACTCCATGCCTTAGGTACACAATTCAACTGCAGAAGCTTCAAATAGCTTATCCTTGCATTCAAGACTAAGTGCACGCCAACGGTTGATGTAGTCGAGTATTGGCTCGTCTTTCCATTGTTTTGTGATTGTTAGCTCAGTCTTGTTGATAATGTGCTGAGTGCTATAGAGCTTGTTAAGGAACTCTTGCTACATTTGTTCTCAACTATCAATGGACTGAGGCTCTAGATCGGTATACCAATCCAAGGCAATACCTTTCAACGTTCTGACAAATTGTTGTACCATGAGGTTGACATTAGTCCCAGCATTATTGCATGCCTCAATGAAGTGTGCAACATGTTGCTTTGGGTTGCCTTTCCCATCAAACTAGTGGAACTTACGTGGTTGATAACCATGGGGCATGTAGGAAGCATCAACTCTCTTAGTGTAAGGCTTAGAGTATAGGTGAGTTCTATGCGAACCTCTCCTAGTTGTGCTTTAACCGTATTTGCTATCAAGTCTTGGATTTGTTCAATAGTCATTGATCTAAAGGACTTGTCATTTTTAAGCTTACCACCTTTTTGTGACTGCTTTTCATTATCAGAAGCTTCACTATGGATGGGCACTTTTTCCTCTTCTTCACTTTCTAAGTCTTTTGTTGAAGATTGAGCTTACCATTTTTTGAACTTCTTAGTCAACTTCGCAATATTTTTCTCTTGAAACTTGATGCGCGCTTCCTTTTCCTCACTCTCCCCAGTGAGTTTTTGTAAAATGGTCTTCATATTAGCCATCTCCTCTTCTCAACTATTTGAGTTTGTCAACGTAACTACCATGACAACAGCTTTTGAGGACTCAGCTTCAGGTTCTAACAAGAGTGCCCCTTTTGGTGAAGGCGAAAAAGAATCACTACTATAGTAGTCTTCTACTTCACATATTGGAGATTGGAGTTGGAGGTTTTGAATTTCATCCATCCAAGGAGACACTATTTGTTTCATCTTCAAGCCTTGGAGTTTGGGCGAGGGCGTTACTGTTTGTCTGGGGACGATCGACACAACAGCTTTTTCCATGCTTCTTGTCTCCTTGTATGAGTTCGCTTGCTAGAAATGACGTCTGTTTCGTAGGATCTACAGGAGAGAGATCCAACACCCTTCCTCTTTGAAGATTGAGAGGTGAAGTTCTTCGTGGCCATATCTTCTTTGAAGAGGATGCTCTTGAAGCTTGAAAGTCTCGATTTTTTTAGGGGAAAGAGATGGGAGGTAGAGATGTCCCATCGAGCATGCCAAAAGTTTGTAAATATAAATTTCAAGCTTAAAATAAATTAGACAAGAATTTGAGTAACAAATTGAATTTCTTTATTGATACTGTATATATGGGTACAATCTGTATATTGAATATAATGAAAGTCTCTAATTTGATCTCCTTGGATGAGTTTGAATGAACTTTATCTTAAAAGATAGCCTAAGAGGCTTAATTTCAATCAAGACAAATGTTTAATCTTTGAGGGAGGATGGCACATGCTTTAGGTGCTTGTTGTCTTCCTTCAAAGAGAGAGTACTTAAGCCTTAGTCAATTCTTTCAATTTTTCAACCTTGAATAAGGGGGGGGGGGATATGGGTCGATTTATAGGAAAAACCCTCTCCCCTTTAAAGGTCTAGATGTACTTTGCCCTCATTTTGGGCCTTCAATTGGGCTTCAACTTGGATTGATTTGACTTGAGAGTCATTTGCTTTGACTTGGGATTTGACTTAGACCTTGACTTGAGAGTCATTTGGGCTTTAACCGAGCCCTGACTTGGAAGTTGTCTTTGGCATTGACTAGATCTTGACTTGGAAGTCATCTCAGGCATTGACTGGATCTTGACTTGAAAGTCCTTTGGGCTTGGGCCATGAATTGTGATTCAATTTAGACTTAATTAAATCAACTAAAATAGTTGGCCCAAATAATTAATTTAATTTTGTATCTTGGTACGACACCCAAATAGTTTTAGTGCCCACAACTAATTATGAAGTTAGAACACAAAAACTAATCTAATGACAGACTGATGTTTCAAAAAGAAAAACAGTTTAATTAGTTTCACCAGAGGAAGACATGTCCAAGTAATTTACATGGCTGCTACTCTATAATTAAGATTTCTAAAATATCAGGCAAGCTATTGTTGCTCGTAAGGAGCATGTTGCTCCAAAATATGCTTGTTATTAATATCCATAACATCTACTCAATATCCATGATCTCTATAAAATGCTATCAGTAAATAGTAAGATTCTGACATCTTCCAACATCAATAACATGTGAACCCGCCGATTTTTTTTAATTTTTTTTTTGTAGCACTGTAATCTTTGCTCAATGTCGACAACAAAAATGAGATGAATAGAAAATAGTTACAATTCAGATAGATGATTTATGCTGAGTTATGTCGAATAGAATTTCAAAAAGACTGATTTGGCGTAAGAATGTTCATATAAGACCCTCAAAAAAAAATTGCACTAGTTGTACATTCCACGCTAATTAGCGGCAAAGAAGACCTTTTTCACAAGAAATTCTTCCAATGCCATTTTACGTAGTGCATCCAGTCATCCACCCAATATTCAAAAGCAAAATGAAAAATGTTTTGCAGTAAGATATTCTTTAAGTGTCTTTTTTCACTAAAAATGTATCTTCTCACATATTAAATTGAAAAAAAATGATATGATTGAATAGTAGACGGATGTCAAAACTTATAAATTGTGTAAAATCATCCTTTTATACATAATCTTTTACAATTACAAAATTATACATATGATATGTCTCACGGATAGAGTTGATCCAGTTAGGGTGTTAGTTTGTAGTTGTTAGCGTAACTAACGAGTATTAAAGTTTTATAACTCATAATAAGTTATAATTAATAAAAATTTGGTGTTTTTAAATCATAAAATATATTGATTTGAGTTACGACAAGACATTTAAGAGTGTCTTACAGCAAGACACGTATCATCACCCTATTCAAAAATTGTTATCCATTAAGAAAAAATAAATGGAGAATGATTTTTTTTTTAGAAATAAATGGCAAATGATAGAATATTAAAGGATAGTGGGTTGGATCATAAATAGAATATTAAAGTCTAAAGAGACATGAATGACAAAGTAATAACAGATGACATAATAAATGACAGCCATGAATATCAACATGCCACTTCATCATGAATACCTACTTGAAACGTCACGTGTCTACACTACTCTTTATGCCCAAGATACATGTAGGTGTCAACCTGATACCTTAAGATCTGTAGGTAAATTAGGATTACCTGAGTGCGAAAGCTCGGTTGCCTGGATTACGCTTGCTTGACTGCTACCCATGAAACGGTGGCTACTAGAGTCACCAGTGAACCACACTCCAAACCCGAACCTCTAGGATGGTTAGGCAGTGAGAGGGAAGGACAGAGAGAATTAGGGAATAGCTCTTGTTTGCTGTGTTTTTATGTCACATACACATACACACACCTCCCTTTTATAGTTACATAATCCTGTAACTAATATCAGATTTAATGGCAGATTAATACATAATTAATTCCCTTGTAACTGCCAGATTAATGGGGCAATTTAATCCTGTGTGACCGTTACAGGTCAGCAGCTCCCCCTCGGTCACACAGACCTTAAATCTCATATCTCTCTACCAACATATTCCCTCACGCTTCATACTGGGAATGGAGCGTGCGACCAAAACTGAACACATCGGTGTTAAATCAAGTCACCATCTAACTGACGTAACACCTCCAAGAAGACCAATACCCCGAATCATTCAAAAGTATCACCAACGGCATACATTGTCCCTATATATCGATATATCAAATGATTATATACTGAATATAATCGCTCGGGCTTGATATGGTGATGGGAAATGATTCTTCCTTAGACAATTAAAATAATTCATCTTAGTATAACTGCTTTCCTAATGTGTTCCGCTGGACCGTATACATCTTGGCCCTTTGATAACACATTAAGGTAGCAACATCATACTTAGACTTCATATTATAACTCTAAGCCCAAGGGTATTGCCAATGAGGGTCACACAGTAACAAGGTCAGGGAACACACTTGTCACCCATTAAATAGGTCGACATATAGCACACATAGTATGAAGGTGTGTCATGGCATAGCTCCAACTAAGTTACGTTGGGCATGTCACTCTTCTATGCCATGCGAATCGTAAGTCTAGCTTTTACACAAAAAACCAACCTAAGTTACTAGATTAACATACACAATGTTAATCACAACACTCAATATTCGGCTATAAGGCTTCAATATGAAAACTTATTTCATGTTCGACTCCCTCAAGTCTCATCTTAGTCTCACTTAGGCGACTATGTTCTTTCGTTCATACACACCTGGTATGAGTAATCAATATTGCACACATAGCGCCAATATGATTCAGTCTCATCCTGCCCACTACTCAAGCGTCAGGGCGATTGCCTGTGTGACAAGGTCAATCTGAAGCCTGATGACATTACAATATGCCTTATAATGTACTCATATATTTATGAATATCTGAAAAGACACATCATTATTTGTTTCATAAATATTCAATACAAGAGTACATATGTCCATCATACACTTAGATACATCTAAGATTTAAACGTTATGAATTCCTGAACTCAACAAATGAGTTTTGAACGCATCACTAGGAATAGGTTTAGTCAAGGGAACATAATCACCTTATTAGTCTATATATACCTCATGGCATTACTTTTTAATCTCTATGGTAACAAGATACACAATCTTTCCATAGTTAAAATTGTCGTGCAGTTTTTTGATCCTTACTGCACCATAACATGGCTCCCCACTTAGGGTGAAGACATGTCCCAAGGCTCGACCTAGACTCATCCGGGTCACCACCTCAACCGATATTTCAGTATCCTCTTAACTTGAGGTCTCATCCTTGATAGCAAAAGAATAAGTCAGTAATACCACGAAGGTAGCGCTTGATTCTCTTGACGACTTGCCAACCAGTAAGTCTTGGGTTACTTTGATAACAACTTATCAAACTAACCGCAAAGCAATGTCAGGTCATGTACACAACATGACTTACATTAAGCTTCCTACGACACTAACGTAGGGACGTCGTTCATCGTCTCCATTATATCATCTGTATTATGCAATTACACAAGACTCAAGGTTCGTTAGACTCTTTTCAACTGGAGTGTCTACGGTTTAGGGATTGTAAATCCAAAATACGTTCCAAGATATTTGGATACATGCTCCTTGGGACGGGTTTGGATTACTTCTACTGCTAAGACATACCTAGCTTCACCAATGCCCTTCAACCAAAAATATAAGATGACTACCTTTAGTAGCTCATTTTGAACATCTCAAAGTCCACACGGACAACCAGGGCTAGGAGTATACGAGTCTAAGCTCATCGATTAAACCATCTACCCAACGTGTTATCTTAAAACCTCATAGAAGACTTACGCCAGGGTGGTGGTGGATAAATAAGTTCTCAAACCTCGGTCTTGTCATTGAGGTCATCTCATCCCTCATGGGATGCATTCACTCTATGTGAGTTGGTGAATAAATCACCTCTTGATAAGAGGTAGGTGCCTCATCTTCCAAGGAAGCGCATAAGAAAACGCCTTCTTCCATGCCCACTCCTTTGGATCCTTGGACCTTCATAATTTGTCTGCCTAATTGAGAAATCCCTCCCCCTTTCTCTAAGAGGTATGAGACCAGGAATCCCTCCCCCTTTCTCTAAGAGATATGGATTCCTAAGCACGGAAAGAACTAACCACTATCCATTGGATGTGCGCGATCCTAAATGTGTAGACGAACTGCATGTTTAGGAACTAGAGAGTGAGGGTAAACCTCATTCTCAGGTTGACTCTCCTAAAAATTTGGAGATTGAGGACGAATCTCATTCTCCTAGACAGACAAACCTTCACTATTGTACCATCCTCGGTGCCGAAGTAAGAATTCAAATCTTCCCCCTCATCGAGAGATGGTCGAAGGTCTTCTTGTAATGCATACAATTGAGGCCTTTTTAAATTCCACCAAATGCTAAGGAACTCATCCCTAACAAAATTGCCATTACGGAATCCTTCACAGAGAAGTTATTCATGATCTTAATTGGTTCGAAGAGTTCTAATACTCTATTCCAAAAAGAGTCATGCCACCGCTATAAAGTATATGAACTCATCAAATACCTAATGGCAGTGAGATGATAGGTACACATACCTATATTATGACTGAATCAGCGTTCCATGATATGCTTTTACATTCATGGAACCGCAAATGTAGTGAGTGAATGGACTCCAAGGGACTTGATGTCCTCGAAACCTTACAAAAAGATTTCATACTTGCTTTACGAGCTGGACTCACATCTGGCAACTTAAGCCTAGTGAGTTCATGTTAAAAGACTATCTTTAGCAAGTTTGTTAACTCTACCTTGGCCCTCATGGTCAAGTTGAGCATGCCTAAAACAAAGTAAAAAAAATAAGGCAAAGATGGAAGATGCCTTGTTTCGTCCATAACATTGAAAACAACTTTTAATGTGTCATGGACAAACTTATTGCCATTGAAACTTAAGACATCTTATCCAAAATTAAAGAGAAAGCTAATCTCATAAACAAAAGACTCAAGGGAACATGGCACCCCAAGTGCATAAAGGGCATCGTGAAGAAGTAAGGAATTCTCCTCACGGAGATATGTCCTTAACGTTAAGGACACCTTCTTCACGGTCGTTACCAAAAACGAAAATTCGTGAACCAGCAGTGTAGCAATGAAAGTTCACGACATCAACTTGTTTCAAAATATGTGTTTGGTTGCTCCCATGTTTACAATCCACTGAGGATCATAATGGGCAACTAATGCTTGGGAGCACACATATTATATAGGAGCAAATGTGAAAGAAAGTACCTTAATCGACTTAGGACAATCCCCAGTGTAAGGTCCCTAATTTTCATATTTATAGCACTCACACATGCTATTTAGCCTCTCTATATTTCCCTTAGCCTTTTTCCCTTATGCAATACCAACTTTAGATCAAGAATTTTATGAGGAAATTAATCTAAATGAACCTGATGTTAAACTAATCCCACGTATACTCAACAGTGGGATAAGTTTTGGTTCCCTAACTAGATCGTCATTGATGCAATACAAAAAGTATAGCATATTAATCAATCCATTCTCGAACCATTGTTGGTATGCATTTAAATTTTCTCGATACTGCTCATTAACAGTACCATCTTTGCCATTCAAGGAGACTTAGAACCCGACGAATGTGCTAACACTTCACACTTAATCAGAAGCAACTGAATCTTTTTTTATCATAGTCAGTGCTATCAAGTTCTATATTGGTAAACAAATTACCAACCACATGTTAATTGTCATATCTGAAAGTATATATTAAGAGATGGACAGTAGGCATATTTTGTAATAATTAAATTATAAAAAAGTTCATCATTCATGTCGTATGGTCGAAAATTTCGCTAAGCTCATAATCATCACATACAAACACGAATTAGAAATTTCTATAATTTAATTATCTCACTTTTCCGTAAAACAAAATTCATGAATAAAGTTAAACTAATTAACTCTTCAGAGATATCACAAAGATGTTCAATTTAATCATGCAAAACAAATTTACATGAAACTGTACCATTATATAAAACGAATTTATATAACTACTAGTATGTCATATAACACTCTATCAATGACATATCAACCAGGAAATTCATATTATTATATAAAACATACTATATAATAAAATAAGTCTATATTGCGAAATATATTCGATTAATAACATGTTACAAAAGAAATACGTTATAGCCCAAGGAACATTATGTAAGACACATTTATATAATTATAGGTGACATGAAACTTATTCAAATGCCACTCGCAAATTATAAAACACATTCATAATTTTATAAATTTAGATTTTATGAAACGGATTCATAAAATGCAATTAAATTACATAATTAATAGGAACATGAAACAAATTCATATCCGCTAATTTTGGGCTAGAATAAGTGCCAAAACAACTAGCAAATATGTTACAACTCATGTAGTTCGTATATATATATAAAACACATTTATATAGAGCTAGTTATTGGTGATTAACATGAAACATATTCATTTAATCAAACGCAACGAAATTGTAACATGAAATAAACTCAAATATTAATCGCAGTTTATATAGAACAAATCCATATAATATAATTTAAATGAAACGAATTCAAAGTAAAAATCGGAATTTATATGAAACATATTCATATGATATTGCAAATTTAATTTCATGAAACGAATTCATAAAATGTTCAATTACCCTATATAATAACATGAGACTTATTTATTTATAGCTAAATCTATCATTTTATTAACTAGGGCAATGACAGTACAATTCACTAACTCACAATTATGCATGTTTTTGCATCAAATCATGAAACATATTCATGTAATTTCAATCCAATTGATTATTTATCAGTTACTTGGCATGAAAATTTCTAGTTGATAAACGTATAAAACGAATTTATATGCAACATTAAACATATTAATGTTTTTATAACGAATTCATGCATTCAGAATTGAAACTGATTCAAAATTTGGATTTAACAAATGAATTAATTGCATGAAACTTTATCAACTTGTACACATCACATATACTGTTTGAAATATAAGACAAATTTATATTTCAATTGGGCATGTGATAAATATTAAATGCATTAATATTTAGTGACAAGTTCACACCATCAAAACTAATTTGAAATTGCAAATTTAAACATATATATGAAACAAATTCATATTTCTCCATTAACAAATTCACATGCTGCCTGAAATATAAAACAAATTTATACTTGAATTAGACATGTACATAATATTAAACACATTAATATTATGGTAACAATTTGTTGTTTAAAATATAAGACTAATTTATATTGACATAAATATTAAGCATATTAATATAACAATGCCAATTTCATATATTCAAAACTAATTTGAATTATATGAACATGAACCACATTTAAAAAAAAAAAACTCTCAGGTCCAAATAATAAAAAGAGTCCAAAACCGAGCCACACTCGGTGCCTTTTAACCCTCGGTTGTCTCTCTCTCTTTTAACCCTTGCCTCTGTCTGTCCTCTTTACCCCTCGACTCTTTCTCTCTCTTCTTTAGCTCTCAACCCTGATGGATGCTCTCGGCACTCAGCTGAGACATTAGTCTTTCAATTCGGCCTCGACTTCGCCGTGCTCCCAGGCGGCCATGGTCGCCATTGGTTCGAGGAACGGCGTCTAGAGACCGCCATACAACCCAAGTAATGAATCCGCCATACATGCGCCGTGTTTACGAGCCTCATTTCTTCAATTTACTCATCCTCCGATGAAAACACCACCACCATCGTGTAGATCGGCCGCCAGTGAGTTTCCAGAAGCTATCCATTTGCGCAACGCGCCACTCAGGCGGCCGCGCATGAATATGATTTGATAATTAGTAAACTATTAAATATGTTTGAATATGACATGTTAGTATAAATATGTTTGGGCATGCATGAATATGATTTGATTTTATAACTTTAGGAATGTTAATACGTTGGTAAATTTTTTGTGTTAATAAATGATTTATATGACTAATTCATACTAATATGATTAACTATAAATATGTAGGTGGGTATGTGTACCTTAAATATGGGTCCTAACATCTCCGATCCTTTATGAGCCTACTTGAAAGAGAGGATTCACCCCAAATTGGGGGGAATAGTAGTGGTCTAACTATCCTTAAAATCCCCCACATCTTACAGCTCATATCCTTCATTAGATCAAACTACGTACCCTCTTCGACCACACACTTTATATTACTCGCCACCACCACCTAATAACCCAACTCATTCAAAGGGTAGATCAAGTCGAGATCCTCCAAATTACCCTCCTAATATTACCCCCACTACCTAATAATTCTCAAAGTACGCCTAATAATCCCCACTCATATTACCCTCCATACTACCCCCACCACCTCCTAATAATAATTACTTTTGAGGAGAACAACTCTACAACGTCATCCACAACAACCAAATCAATTTCCAAGGTAGGGAACTCCAGGACAGATATCAACCCCAATACTGATGAAGGGGTAGAGGACAAAGTAGTGAGCGGTGTAATACCCCTGAAAAAATGGGATGTTGAAGAGCATCGAGGTTTAATAAGTGCTTGGATCAATAGAAGCACGGACGCCATAGTTGGAGTTGATCAAGAGAAGTCTAGCTTTTGGGCTACAGTGGCTACGAATTTCGATGAGCACCCTCACATAGAGCAATGACACACACTTGGATTTCATGTGACAAATGATGGCTCTGGAGCTACATAGTCGTTAACAAATGGACGAGTATTATGATGGAAATGGAACATTTAGATGAAAGACGGAGTAGCCCATTAGACGTATT
The DNA here is from genome assembly GCA_017589665.1 of Selenicereus undatus. Classification (NCBI taxonomy): domain Eukaryota; kingdom Viridiplantae; phylum Streptophyta; class Magnoliopsida; order Caryophyllales; family Cactaceae; genus Selenicereus; species Selenicereus undatus. The sequence continues at coordinate 48,642,534 of JACYFF010003369.1, forward strand.
TTGAACGTAGTGAGAAGAAATTTAATTTGGACCATTGGTATGAGATTCTCAAGGACCAAACAAAGTGGAAGAAAATTTGTGGCCAATCTCAGTCAGGATCATCAAAAAGGTCCAAAATAAATGAGTGGGGGTCACTCTAACACGTCTACCCCCAGAAGTGAAGAACCTAGGAAGAAGGCATTGGTAGTGACCAGCTTGAGGGGAGAAAAGCCACATAGAGAAAAGACAAAGAAAAGGGCAACAACACTGTTGTTGATTTGGTGACTAAGCATTTGAACACATTGAGCAAAAATGCTATTGACAAGGTCTAAATCTTTAAAGATTTGGCTACCATAGTTGCCAAGAAGGCAGTAACAACTAAGGATGCCATTCACCTTAGGGATGGCATAAAAAATATAAGGAGATAAAGGCATTGTAGAGGAGGAACCAAGATCTTAAGGAGACAACGTATGATGACAAAAATAATGACTATGGACCACTCAAGGATGTCTTCAAAAGATGTTGCTTGTTATGTGATGAGGAAATAAGAAATCAGATGTAAGATATTGGGGCATTCACCATCAACTGAGCAATATGTCTTCCCCTCCCCCTATTAGAATAATGCCAAGAACTACTTAATTCATCATAGGTTATAGGATCTTATTGTATGACTTTAATTGCATGTATTGTATAAAATCTTAAATGTTGTAATCACATTTTCTTGTGAAATGAAAATTATTATGCCCTTGTTTAAGCAAATGACTACTCTTCATTACATTAATGCATAACCTTTATTGTGTTACACAAGTGGTTGACAACTAAAAATTTCGCTAATGATGGATGCCACTTGAGGAAGAATCCTCCTCCCCGTCCTTCTTCGCCTCCTCATCAGATGGTTTTAGTTCCGTAATCGAAGACTCGTATGATGAGATTATTCTATCCCTTGTGGAAAAATTACTCTATGATGAAATTGATGCATAAGAGATGCTATTCCCTCTATATCTTAGGCAATCTACAAAAGAGTTGACGCCTTCAACATCCAGGCCTTGAGCAAAGAAAATATGTATTAGTAGAGATCAAGAATAAGCATATCATTGCTTATACAAAGAGTACTTCACAGAAGATTCAATTTACAATGAGCATCATTTTTATCGTAGATTTAGAATATGGAAGAACTTATTTCTCCACATTATGGAGGTTGTTGGTAATCATTCTAAGTACTTTCAGTCAAGGCACAATGCTCTCGGAATGCCTGGGTTCACCCAGTAACTAAGTGCATTGCAGCCATGTGTAGTATACTAGCCAATTATGTTGATGAGTGCTTGAAGATTAGTACGAGCATTGCATTAGAGTGGATGACGAAGTTTGGCTTAGGCATCATAGAGGTTTTTGGGGAAGAGCACTTGAGAAAACTAAATCAAGCCAATGCTGATCGTCTGTTGGAAGTTGCTGAGGCCCATGATTTTCTTGTTAGTTTAGGAACCATTGATTGCATGCATTAGGAGTAGAAAAATTGTCCAATGGCTTGGAAAGCATTGTTTGCAAAATGGCTATATAGGATGCAAACTATCCTCCTTGAAGCTATCGCATCCTATGATCGTTGGATATGACATGCATTCTTCGGGTTGCCAAGAAGTCTCAATGACATAAATGCCCTTGGCCGCTCATCGGTTTTCCAGGATGTGTATGAAGATCGAGCTATTAAATGTGAATATGCCATCAATTGTTACGATTATAAAATAGGATATTTTCTTTTGGATGCTCTTTATCTGAAATGGGTGGAAATCATTAAAATTATCCCATTTTCACAAGGTCTGAAGACAAAGCTCTTCGTTGAACGTCAAAAGTCAACTAGGAAGGATGTGGAACGAGCTTTTGGAGCGTTACAAGCTCAATTTGCCATAGTTCGTGGCCCTACTCAACTTATGGAGTAAGAAGACATTGGTCTTATAATGAAAGCATGTGCTATACTTCAATTCACAATATAGTTGTTGAGGATGAGCCGTTTAACTACGAGCTTGTATTTGACTATGATAATGTGGAGGATACTACCCTGGAGCCTATTGGTTGACATGAGCGCCATCCATCCTACAAGACTTATTTTCAAAGAACGGTAGAGGTTGACGACCCAAAACACATGCACACCTCCTCAAGCGGACTTGTTTGAGGAAATATGGAAGCAAAGTTTGGCATTCATATTGTATTTTTTTTTTTTTTGTAATGTTGCACTCTTGTATTGTATTTCATGTTAGTCCAACTTTAAAATCAATGTATCTTTTTTTGGTCGAATTCCTATAAATTTTCTTTCATATACAATTTCATGTTTTGTATGTTTTTTTATTTTTTTTTATAAATGTAGTCAAATTCTTGTGTTGTATGTTTTTTTTTTTAACTCAAGCATGTTTTTTTTTTGAGGTTTACCTATTGTGTTTTTTTTTTGTTTTAAAGTCCTTACTTGATTGTATTATCAAATTATTATATGCAAATTATTTATCACAAATTATTCACCCAAATAATAAAGAAGAGCAAAAGACTGAAAGTATTTGAATATATCTAGTTTTGAATCCATAGGTATTAATGTATGTGGTGAACCAAAATTATAAGTCTTGCATTAGATAGATGGTAGTGGAACCAGAAGATTAACTCATGGGGGGGGGGGGGGGGGGAAGTGGTAGGATTTCATTTGTGAGCCAAAATCGAGACTTGTCATTATAAATGCTCTTATACTCAACATCAAGTCCACTAAAAGAGGACCTGCTTAATGAGACAAAATGTCAAACAAAGAGGGTTAAAGTAAAACACAAGAAGTCTTCATTTGAGCCAATAAAAAAAATAATTAACGACCCAAAACTCGTACCAGCCCATCCTCCACGTCACTCCCATTGCCCGTACCCTTTCCCGAAACCCACCACAGCCATGGCCACCAACGCTAGTCTTGCATAGTTTACAACGTCATTTTGTAATTAGTTATTGCCTGTTGATTCGTAACTCATTATTAGTAGTTATTGCCCGTACCCTTTCCCGAAACCCACCACAGCCATGGCCACCAACGCTAGTCTTGCATAGTTTACAACGTCATTTTGTAATTAGTTATTGCCTGTTGATTTGTAACTCATTATTAGTAGTTCTATTAGCTAATTTCACAAACGAATAACATCAAAGTTCATAAAATGACCCTAGTGTTTGTCTGGATTCATTATTTCATTTATTAAAGTATTTATCATATCCATAGTCTCTTTAACAGTCTCGGAGAATATGAGCTCTATTTTCCATGAAATATCCTCATGGAGGAGCTTCTGGACGGAGTCATGGAGGGTAAACTGCGCACTCCATGAATTCAATCCAGTCTAAACTAAACATGCTTTTAAAAAATATTTAAAAAATTCAATGAAAATCCAAACCCACAAACCAGTGAACCAGGGTGAGAGTCATTGAACTCAACCGACCTCTGCACCAGCTCTAGTTGCCTCATCATCGTCCAGTAGATATCTTTGAGTATAAGACGCTTGTACAACGCTGGATACATTGGAAGTCCGGGCAAAAAGGAAGAGACAATACAGGCTATAATGCTACTCTGATAATCCTCATCATTTACAAGCGGGAACCCATTTTCGCATGCCATATGATAATGATAATGATCATCATCGAGCAAAAGGTTGCAGGGTAGTTGGACTTTGGGATGATATCTGATCACATGAAGAGTGATTGGAAGCCTGTGCAGTTCGCCGTTAGCCCACCATCGCCTTTCAGCCACTGCTCCGGCTGCTATTTCAGCCCTCATAAAACCACGTGCCTTCAGCTCCTGAGATTGCAATACACAACAGTCTGCAAAGCAGTGTGATATTCGACGGACAAATCTAAAGATATCTTGATGAAGTTCTATGCCGTGCCAAATTGGCTTCGGTCTTAGAGACCCTCAAATCCTTGAAGTAGGAATTTATCACCAAGTATCACTGATGTGAGCATGTCAGACTCTGCTGCCAGCCAGCCAAACACAACTTGTCAGTTTAAATGGAAAAACATGCTGCCAGACACAAATAACCGAGTACATGTTCATGGCTTACCATGAAGTTTACTAGCCATCCACTGCTGCTATCAGGTGTTCGGCACCTATGAATATCATAAACCAAATGAGCCACAGCTGTGTGCGTGTATGACATTGTCACAGCTCTGAAAAGCTCTTGCACGGCAGTATCCCAGATTTCAGTTTTAATTTCCTTTCAATAGATCTGCAACTTGTGTATAAAACTCAGCATCTTTAATTGACTTGAAATTTTGGTTGGCTAGAACTCATCTCAAGTAGATCTTGCAAGCAAACTTCACTTTTCGAACACCTAAAATGCCAACAAACAAAATCTTAAAAGGCGCAACCCTGAGCTTGTTCGTCCAAGTCGTCCACACGACAATGATGTCAGCTGTGTAAGAATATAACTGTTAAAATTTCTCTCTCAAAAGATGTCAAGTGTAGTTTCTCCCAAAAATATCAGCTTTAGTATTGAAGATTAGGGGTATTTCAAGGGCTGAAAACCCCAGAATCCATCAGCTAGTCTCAGGGGGAGTACTACAAATTGACAAAAATAAAAATGAAAACCACAAAACAGAACACCAGAACATATAACATATGCACACCCAACAAATACACAACCTGCTAGTCACAACTCAATCAGATGCTAGTCTTCTAGACAAATGAAAATGTCTAAATTATGGACACAACTGGTACAGCAATCACAGCTAAGAAGTCAAATAAGAAAGGAAAGAATCCCCCAAAAATGCGGTTAGAATTTAACCAGAAGCTACTAGCATAGAATGGACACATCTGAGACAGCAGATACAACTGAAATCCAGATAAAAACAAAGAAGAAGACAAACAAAGGAAAACATTCCTAGTCTAATATTCAACAGGAGATGGGCACAGTACAAGCTTTATAACAGCCGTCGAACAACTGAACTTTGCAAAAGAGCATGCAACTCACACCATACACTGAATGGCCATTATTGTACAGCACACCTAAATGAAGCCAGGCATATGATATAAAAATTATAAAATACACAGCCTCGTTTGAGAAATTGTGTCACTCACCCAATCATGACAGCTAGAGAAACTGATGCAGATTGAACCTCGACTATAAGGGTGAAATCAAAATCACCTAACTTAAATTTTAAAAAAAACTAAGTTCGATTTTTTGGCAATTTTGTGTGGGAAAAGAAAAGAAATCAAGGGGATGAACATAAGCAACAAATGAAGAAAGGGATATGCCTAAGCTAAAGGGAATCCCACCACTTAGACTAACACAGCACCATTTAATCTCAGAAGAGCCTAGCCACCAAAGATCAAGATACAACTATGACTCTAATCACCCCCCAAATAAGGGATAAAGATAAAGAGATTTCTAGTGAAAGAAATGAGCCCAACAGCTTGATTTCATGTCAAGATTCAAATCATCCAAACTTCAAAATTTACATGGGTTTCAAGGCAATGTACAGTTGAGTGCCTTCCTCTCCAATATTATAAATAACTAATAAAAGTATAAGGAAAAACAACCAATCAAAATTTAGCGGTCTATATGACCAAAACAAAGAAAATGGGAAGCACTAGATAAATTCTAAAAGCTGAAAATTTTCTGCATATGTCCTTGCTTGGAGGCATCCTCAACTAGCCCAAATGGAGGAAATTGTTTGTTATTTTCAAGGGGAGAAAATTTGGGGATGTCCTCTAATCGACCACCAAAGATTAGCCCCTAGTGCTTCCATTTGATTGCCTAACGAAGCAATAATTAAAAAAAAAAATCAAAACAAAACCTGCATTGACTTTTGCTCAATTTTTTTACTCATAACTTGAGATATACTTGGAATCTAGAGGTATGTCATGGCTTGTTGGAAAATAGACATTTAGGGATATCCAACCATAGCTATAAGCCTATAACACTAATTTTAGAGCTCATTTGGTCACCCAAAGAGGCATTCAAAGTTAACCTGCAAAATTGAAAAACTTGGTCACCTGGTATTATAAACTTTATTTAACACAATTTACCACTGATAAGTGAATTATGAACCAAATCAACTTAAAAGTTAAAAACGTCATTTGGGACTCTTGTTCGGTATCAAACTACCCTTCTTCGAAAGAATTTTCCTTCAAATCCTTGTTGACAAATGCTTAATTTCCTAAAATCACCAAGAGAGAGGATTGTACCCTTATGAGTTTAATAACCAGAGTACTAAGAACGCCATATTTGTAGAATGCATAAGTGTTTTTAAAGGACTTAACGGCCTCCTTGATATGAAATTCATTTCCACAAATCCCAATACTCATAAGCTTATTAAAAACACAAATGTACTGGCCAACATTCAATTCACAATGGAATACCTTTTCATTATACTCGGCAAAACTGACATGAGACCTGAAACCCGAACCGAACAACCTGAATTCATACTCGAACAGACACCCGAAATGAGATAAACTGATTTGGACCCGAACACTCGAAGGAAACCGATCAAACACCGAACGAAACCCGAATTGTAGCATGACCCAAAATGACCCACATCCGAAATAACCCGACCCAATTCAAACCCGATCCGCAGTGACCCGACTTGAAGTGAACCAAAAATGGACAACCCGAACCAGAACAGAACCGTGCCCAATTTAAAACCGATCTGATTCTTACCCGACTCAATTTTACCCGAATAAGTAGTAGCTTTTTTTTGGGGTTTTAGTCTTTTCTCTTTTGGGGGGAATTTTGAATTTTTCAAATGCAATTAGTTGACTTTAGGTGGGAAAAGAAAAACAACTTACGAGGGAATTTTTACAAATGAAATGAATTAAAATTTTAAGAGGAAAAAATAAAATAGTTGATAGTTTGAAGTTTTTAATATGATAGATATGCACTAAAAATATAAGAGAAAAAATATTTTTTCACAATAGGAATTAAGAAAAGATAAGTATAATTAACAATTTATTAAACTTATTAGGATCTAACAATCTTATTTTACTATTTGATTCACTTAATGACTTAATGCAATGCACGCTATGATTATAAATTTATGATATCATTCTGTAACTACTGTCAAAAATTTTGCACTACTGATCTATGGTTCTAAATCATCTTCATAATATGTATCATATTTAGGAATATATCGTTGCATATGATCTCATAATAATGTGACTTATTAGAATTTTGAACAATTAAATTCCAAGTCTTAAGTTTTGATAACGAGCATTCCCAATCACATTAAATCTAATGCTAATTGACACATACTCATATATTGACGTTGCCTTTTAGTTTTGACTCATTGAGCAAATACAAATCAAGTTCTTAATCTCACAAAAACAAATCTTTGAATTTCAATGTATGATCACTTAACGAGTTGTCAAAAAACATTGATTCGATTACTAAAAATATCGACTTATCGAACCAACCTGCTTCGATTTACAAACTCTAAATATCACAAACGTGAAGTTATAAACCAACACCGGGGTCTAAATAAAAATTTCATTATTATCTTTCTTTTTCTTTTCATTTTTCAAGGTATATTTTGATATTGAGGTTCACAAAAGAGACCATTGATAAATGATTTACGTTAGGTTGATCTACTTATTTTCTCATCGCATGAACTCGATTCAAACAATTAAAACTTGACTTAATGATACATAATCCTTTGCATAATTGCATGACGCAGTTGATATAGGGTTATGGATCAGATATATAATTGTATTTTTCACTTAATTATATATATATATATGTGTGTGTGTGTGTGTGTGTGTGTGTGTGTGTGTGTGTGTGTATAAAAGAGTACCATATCTAGCATGGGAGACTGTATGCACCCCCAAGAAGCAAGGAGGGCTAAGGATTAAGAACCTTAACCTCTGGAACAATGCATGTATTGCCAAACTGGTTTGGGCTATTGCAAAGAAGAAGGACCATTTATGGATCCATTGGATTCATGGGAGGTATCTCAGAGGAAAGGAGTGGTGGGGATATACCCCCAAAGGTGACACAAGTTGGTATTGGAAGAAGTTGCACAAAGTTAAACAAAAATTCAGCAATTACCCCAAGGATGATTACAGAGTGAAGGAAGGGTACAACTGGCTGCTGCAGATTACTGACAATCCTACTTGGACAAATTTGGTGTGGTCAAGGGTATGTATACCCAGGCAATCACTCACTGACTGCATGGTTGTTTATGCACCAGAAACTCCCAGTCCTTTACAGGTTAGGAAAGCACATAGCTATCTCACCTAATGCCTGCATGTTCTGTCAGCAAAGCACTCAAACCCATGATCATCTCTTCTTTGAATGCTCCTTTGCTACTGAACTCTGGCACCAGTTCTGTACAGAATGGAATCCCAACCATAACCTGAGGGGAAGGGAGGCACTCATCATCTCCCGGAAGAAACTGAAGATGGCTAGGAAAATGAGAAGCTTGATTCAGGCCATGACCAATGCAGTAATTTACCATA
>JACYFF010003369.1:48701414-48738633 GCA_017589665.1 Selenicereus undatus
AATTTTTAATTTTTCGGATGTTATGGAACAGTTTTAGTTTTTTTCTTTTTCATTAATTTTTTAATTGTTAACTTTGTTTTAATTTTGTAATTCTATATTTTTATTTTTTATTTTTTAATTTTTAATTTTTTAATTTTTAATTTTTCGGATGTTATGGAACAGTGTTATTTTTTTTCATTAATTTTTTATTTTTTTTATTTTTTTTAATTTTTTGATTCAATTTTTTTAATTTTTTAATTTTTTAATTTTTAATTTTTTTGTATTTATTTTTAATTTTTAATTTTTTAATTTTTACTTTTTTAGTTTTTCGATTTTTTAATTTTTAATTTTTTTGTATTTATTTTTATTTTTTAAAAAAAATTTAAATTATAAATTTTTTTTGTATTTTTTATTTTTTGTATCTTTTTTATTTTTTTATGTCAGAGAAACAACTAACGGAAAATTCCAAAAAAATAAAATTTTAAAAAATTTATACAAAAAAAAAAGAAGAAAATAACAATCTATACAAAAAAATATGAAAATTAAAACAAAAAAAATTTAAGTGCATTAAAATGAAAATAAAAATTTAAAAAATTTAAAAATTAGAATTAAAAAACTACTTTCGTCATGTTAAGATAAAGTGGTTGTTGAACTGAAAATTACGCACACAATTTTCATTTTTGTTTTGGAAATTAATTATTCACATTTTGCGAAAATTTTGCACTGCCTGCGTGAAATTGAACGTTACGGTGCGTGAATTCTTATTTACGTTAACGATACCAATGTAAACAATGAAAAACAAAAAATATACACAAAAAAAATGTAACAGACAAAAACGAAATTGGGTGGGTTAATTCCAAAAAAAACAACTAACGCAAAATTCCAAAAAAAATACAAAATAACAAAATTTATACAAACAAGAAAAAATAAGAAAATAAAAAACAAAAAAAATAAAACTTAAAAAATTACACAAATTTCAGATAATTAAAATCAAAATAACAGAAACAATTATAAAATTAAAATTCAAAAATTAAACTTCAAAAAAATTAAAAAATTACAAATTAAAAATTACAAATTCAAAAATTAAAAAATTACAAATTACAAATTCAAAATTAAAAATTAAAAATCAAAAATCAAAAATAAAAAAATAAAAAATAAAAAATAAAAAATAAAAAATACAAAAACAAAAACACAAATTAAAATGAAAATAAATATTTAAAAAATTTAAAAATTAGAATTAAAAAATTAAAATTTAACAAATTTAAAAAACTAAAAAATTAAAAATTAAAAATTAAAAAAATACAAAAAAAAATAAACAATAAAAAATAAAAATAAAAAATAAAAAATAAAAAATAAAAAATAAAAAATAAAAAATAAAAAGCAAAAAGTAAAAAATCAAAAATCAAAAATAAATGAATAAATAAATAAATAAATAAAATTAAAATAATAAAAAAATTAAAAAATAAAAAATTAAAAAATAAAACATAAGAAAAAATTAAAAATTAAAAATTAAAAAATAAAAAATAAAAAACAAAATAAAATAAAAAACAAAAAAATTAAAAATTAAAAAAATTAAAAATTAAAAAAATTAAAAATTACAAAAAATTAAAAAAAACAAAAAATAAAAAATAAAAAATAAATATAAATACAAAAACACAAGAATAAAAAATAAACAAAATAAAACAGAACAAAACAGAATAAACGAAACCAAAAAAATTTCATCATCGTTAATTACTATCACAATAAAATTATTACATTATAAAACAAAAAAATATTAATAACTAATACTTCAACTTCATTCAACTACATTCAACTTTCAGCCACACTCACCCACTCCTTCCCCTCCTTTGCCACAATCACCCATTCAATACCCCTCATTTCCCACTGAAAAGAACAGGGCCTTAGTATTTCCAGCCGGGGGTTAAATGGATTGGAAGTGTCCTCAATGCCAGATTAGCCTCCTCCAAGAGCCCTTATTATAAGTATCCAGGAGAATTACTGGCATTCCTCATTACTTTTGCCCATGATACATTCATGTATCTTTTTTCTAAGGGGTACGTTACAGGCTTACAGCAAATTTTGTGTAAAGTAATTCCTCATTTTATTTCACTGGTGAAGATAGCTGGAAGATGGGTTCCTAATTACTTGGAGACTTAAAAAGTTACACAAACAGACAAGCATCTGAATTCTTCAAATGTTTCTGACAGGACACGCACAATCATTTAGCAGGTAGTACAGCTAAGGAGGGATTAGCTAACATTCAAAGTGAACTTCCTCAGAACGTATTGATGCTGAAATTGTTGCGGATGAGAAGAGTTTGCTAGGTGATTCGTATGAGAAAAGGTTGATGCATATTTAGGAATAGCAATGGTCTGGTTCGGATCGGTAGTTTAGCATCTGACATCCAATTTTTGACAGATGCAAATGTTTAACCCAAAAGCAAATTGGATCAGACCTCAACAGAGTTAAATTAGACAAGATCTTCTGTTGGCTTGGGGGGGGGGGGGGGGGTGTTTCACCTTCGTTCCTGGCTTCACAGCCATTATCATCTGAAGAAACTAATCACAAAGTACAATCTGCTGGAATTAATTATGTCAAAGCCCTGAGCCTTCTGTTGAAAATTGATTGAAAAAGGTCATTAAGACCAAAATCACAACCACCAAACCCCAACATTTGGACAATTGAACAGATACCAACACCAGAAACTCTTCTGATAATGAGGGGGAAAACAAAAAGGAACTGCTAAATGAGCACTCAAATTAAAAATCACGCAGAGCATCTGCATCACAAATTAAATGTCTTTTAAAATGAAGGGGAAAAGGGAACCTAGAGAAACAACTAGGTAAAAGACAGCACGTACCTGCTCCAAAACTGATAACAACAAAAGAGAGGAAGAATGGAGAAAAATAGCAGGTGGTCTGGCCAGTGCTAACGTGGGCCGAAGACAGCAACCATGCCCGCCGGAGAGAAAGCAGCAGTGCAGAATGGCAAGAGAGAGTCTGACACAGGAGCAGATAGAGAGAAATAGCGGCACAAGAGAGAGGAGAGGGTGGTGACAAAGAAGTCAGAGCCAGCGGCGGGACAGAAGTTAGCGACCATACCTGCCAAGAGAGAGGCAGCAGCGCAAGACTGAAAGCGACGGATACAGCACAACCAAGAAGGCAAGTTCTGGGAATCACTGAAGTGCAGCCAGGCTGCAAAGATTAAGGTAGATGCAAGCTCAATGTGTTTGTTATTTCTCAGCAAAAACTGAAAACAGAAGACCTATAAACCCAGAGATCAATTAACATAAATGAAAAAAAATTTAGCAGCCAAGATTCCAAATTAGATCAGAGAGAACTTGCCGACTAGAGCACCAACTTGCAATCTTATGCAATGTATAAGACAATGCATTGCAGCTGAAGATGGGTTTTCAGCCCCTGGTCTTGGTACACCTCTCAAGCACTCAACCAACTGAGCTAACCGACACCTTCACATCAACCTGCAATTTCATTGCAAAGACTACATATGAATCACATGCAACAAGCTAATGACTTCTTTTAGCTGACGTAAACATAGATATTAGACACAAAATGTGGTTATGATTAGAATTGTCAATACAAATGTTGGTAATCAGTCAAAGAAACTACATGATATTCACAATTTTACTAGTTATGGACAACATTCGAAACCAAAATTGCTGCTCTGAGGTACATAGCTACTGAATGACATGCCTTAGAGTTAAATTCACATTTTTAAGGTCACAGCTTCCAGTAGGTTTCTGTACATATATACAATAAGCTTACCACGAATTACCAGTAATCACCACAAGTACATGAACCATCTCGAAAATGATGGAATCTGTTTCTGTCACGAATGACAATCTTCCTTTGTGTAGCAGTAGACATGAACTTCATAAAAGTATGACAATCACCACATATACGAAGGTTCTTCATAATCAAGATTGGACACCCACTAGCTGTGCTTAAAATACCAAAGGCAAGAGCAAGTTTCTCGCTGTGATAAAGAAGCTGGTTTTGTTTTTGCTCCTCCTCCACATCATGAAGAACAAATTCTGTGTCAGGTACATACCCAGTCATCTTCAGGAGTCCATAATACTTCTTCAATAATTTGTCAATATCTTCTGTCAAATCATGTGTGTCATCAGCAGTATGGAAAGTATAGAGCTTGTTTCTGATGTGAATCCAGCTTATGCCAGGTTCTTTAGATATTCCCTGAGCTTTTATTAACTCTCGCATTTCCTCTACTTTGTCCCACCTATTGTTAGAAGCATACAAATTTGATAATAACACATATGTCCCCGGCTTACATGTGCCCATCTGGAAGAGCCTTTTGACAACTCTCTCAGCAAGTTCAACGTCGCGGTGGATCTTACAAGCACCAAGAAGGGCCTCCCAAATTACAGAATCAGGTTCAACAGGCATGCTTTCAACTAATGCCTCAGCCTCAGAAAGCTGGCCAGCCCGACCAAGAAGATCAACCATGCAAGTATAATGGTATATCAGGGGTTTGATCCCATGATCTTCACACATAGAGTTAAAATATGTTCTAGCTTCTGTCAGTAAACCCGAACGACCACAAGAGCATAAAATACCCAGAAAACTCATTTCATCAGGCAAAACCCCTTCAGCCTCCATCCGATTGAAAATCTGAATGGCTTCTTTGCCAAGTCCGTTGTGAGCACAGCCGGCTAATACTGCATTCCATGTGACTATGTCTCTCTCATGCATGTCTTCAAACATAGCAAATCCATCCTGACTACCAAATTTAAAGTACATTGTTATCAAAGCATTGTTAACAAATAAACATGATTCAAAACCAAGTTTGTAAAGCAATCCATGCATCTGTTCTCCAAGCGTCAAAGCACCAGCACTCCCACAGGCGCTCAGAAGACTAGTAACAGTTAATTCATTAGGTCTCAACCCCCTAGCTAACATATCCCCGAATAGCTGCAGGGCAACATCAACTTGCCCAGCCTGAACATAAGCTGAAATTATAGCAGTCCATGATACAACATCAGGCTCAGGCATTTTCTCAAAGGTCTCACGTGCTTCATTCAGCATGTAGCTCTGAGAAAATCCACTTATCAGAGAATTCCATGACACAGTGTCCTTAATTCCCATCGTACTAAATACTTGAGAAACATCCTCCACGTTCTTGCACTTGCCATACATAGAAATCAATGCGTTACCAACATATGGATTATGCTGGCAGTACCTTTTTACTGCGAGGGCATGTACCTGCCTTCCTATTTCGATAGTCCCCAGGTTAGCACAGGCAAATAGAGAGCTTGTGAAACAAGAATGAGTGGGAAACTTCCCAAGCCGATGCAGCTCAGCCAACAGCTGTAAAGCTTCTTCAAACTGTCCATTTTGTGCAAGTCCAGATATCATGGCTCCCCAAGAAGCTGAATTTCTAACAGGTATGTGCACAAATACTTCTTTTGCCTTATCAAGCATTCCATTCTGAGAATACCCAGCAATCATAGCATTCCAAGTAACTATATTTGGATTCTGTATGTCGTTGAATAAAAGCTCTGCCTCCTTGATTTTTCCATTCTGAGCATAGGCAGTCATCATAGCTGTTTTTGAAGAAACAGTCTGCTCTGGGTCTGGGATCCTATCATACAATGCAATTGCATCATTCAATCTCCCACACAGAGAAAACGCAGCAATCATTGTGGTCCATGAGTACTCATTCCGTTCTGGCATTTTATTGAAAAACTCTGTCGCTAAGTCCAACCTCCCATTTTTCGTATAGGCATTCAGAATTGCGGTGCCAACAACTACATTACTCTCCCAGGCAGTTTTGATAGCAATGCTACGCAAACTGGCTACCAAACCCAAAGCTCTCAAGCCTATTGCAGCTGATAAAGCAACAACAAGCATGGGCTGGTCCGGCAGTCCATCACTATGGTGCATCCTCGCAAAGACATTCCAAGCTTCCAAAAATCTGTGAATCTGGATATACCCCGATAACATAATCATCCAAGAAACTGAATTCCTCTCCGGCATTTGGTGAAAAAGCTTCTTTGATTCTGTCATCATACAGCCATGACAATAGCCCGTAATCATAGCGTTCCAAGATGCAACGTTTCTCTGAGGCATATCATCAAACAACTTCCTCGCACTCACCAAGTCTCCATTTTGCACATAAGCACTAATCATCGCATTCCAAGAGATTACATTTTTCTCTGGCATAGAGTCAAACACAATCCTGGCCTCCTTTATTTGTCCGACTTTGGCATACCCAGTTAGCATTGACGTCCAGGTTCTCACATTTCTCGCAGGTAAAGCATCAGAAAGCTCCTGGGCACCATTAAGTTTGTTCCTCTGATAAAACCTAGCAATCATAGAGCCACAGCTCACGGACTCTCGCTCAGTCATTTTGTCGAACATTTGACAGGCATCATCGACTTGGCCGCCTTCACACGCCTCCTCATTGCTTTTGTTGCATTGGAAAATATAGGTATCCGCTACATGCAGTGTGGTTGGTACTGAATAAGCTGATAGCGCACTTATGGCCCGTTTTGTATCCGTCCAAAATTGTCGTCGCTTCATGAGATTCTCAAAAAGTTGCGGCTTTGAATACTCTACTATGCGAAAACACCATTGCTCGCGAGGATAAATGGCATATGAATCGCCAATCTAAGTAGCGAAAGAAGCAGAGACAATACATTTTACAGCTGTTAGATCGATAACAATAATTTAACTATACAGCTTGCTGGAAATTTTCAGACCAGAAATCGATTACAGCTCCTTCATGCACCCAAATGTATTTAGATTATGCAAGATATTAGGTACTTCCATATCAATCTCGAAGGTCGGGAACAGCAATAATCGACGCGTAAAGTTCATCCCATACTTCTGTTGCCCATTAAGGTTCAACTGCACCGCCGTAGGTGGTGGCTGAGCAGCATGGGCTTGCAGATCAAGCAGGCACCGAGGGGTGAGGACTGCAAAGTTAGGGTTTAGTAAGAAAAAAGGGCGGGCAAGACGATGACCATCGAATCCGACGCGAGCATGAAGCAGAGGAGTTGAAACCTCGGCCAGTGCGAAAATCGTTTGGACTCGGAACTGCTTTGAACGTAAACGGCCGTCGATTGCTCTACACGTTACCGAGGGCCTCAATCATCAATGAAATTCTTTAAGGACGTACTTGGTTTTTTGTCTTGGCATTCCATTAAGGCCATCCCCAACCCAGGGAACGCATGCCACTGCTGGACCCCATGTGGGACGCACGTTGCCTGCAGCCGGGGACATGTGGGTAGCGAAACGGGAGTTCTGTCACGCTGGCTTTTTGGGTCTTATTATTGATCGTAATGCAGCGTCTCAAGAGCCACAGCTGAAGGCAACAACGCGTTTTGTACTAGGCCGGGTAAAAACAAAAAAAGAATAAATGTCCAAAAGTGGCCGTTGGACTGTGGGTTGTGTGTGGTTTGGTGCACAATATAGCCGTTGCAACCTAATCGCTATATTGAACTTTTTTTTTTGAATAATTAATTTGTGTATAAGTATGAAGTTAGTGTTGTAAAAATCAAATCTCAAATTTCCTCTCAATCTCTCTGAAAATCTCTCATTGTAGCAATAATTATTTTGGAAATTTTTCTCATCTCTCAATCTGAAAATCTTGAGTCTTGGAAGTGAAGAAGCAAAAACTATGGTAAGTGCAAAATAATTATTTTTTAGCGATGTTTATGTTTTTTAATTAAATAAATTTTTTGGAGTCATATATTTGAACTAATAATTTTTCTTTATTGTTTTGTTGTTAGAGATATTTGGGAAGTGTTGTCAAAGTTGAAGAATCAACATAAAAATGAATTGAAGTGAAGTGAAGAGATTTGTAAGAAATTTTTCTTATACATATTTATTCTTAATCGTATGTTTAAATAAACAAAATTTTCCTTAATATGTTGGAAATTAATTTGTGTAAAAGGGAATATGCATAAGTTAATTATTAAAAATAATATGTTTAATTTGTAAGTTTTAAATTATGATGTTGGAATGAATTGTTGGATACATTTCACACATGTTTTAGAACTTAGTACAATTTTAAGAAAATGAATTGTTAGATTTAAAAAGATGTTAAAGAAATTCATGTGTTATAAGTTTAATTTGTACGCTCATATGTTTGAAAGTTTATGGCATTCATGTGTATTTTAAATTGAACATTGACATGTTTAATTGTAAAAAATGTTAGAAGTTTATATATATGGGCTTAATTACATGCTGAAAAGTAAACATTGACATGTTCAAATTAATCAGAATTTAGAAATTTATCTTTGTAGGTTTATGTAATAGGTTAATTTTTAATTTAATGGGTTGTCTTCTAATTACATTATTACAACCTTGTTAAAGAAGGTACATGTTTAAATTTTAAAGAAGTTAGAGATCTACTTATACTTTACAATGCTTATAAGTTGAAATTTAATTTACATTTGCCTATGAAATTGAACTTGGAAATTTAATATTTTAGAATTTGGGAATTTAAACTTTAAAGTTAAAATCTTTTAACATGTTTAAATTGTGAAGAAGATATGAATTTTGTTAATTACATATTTACAAAGTTGATCTTTTACAAGTTTAATTGAGAAAGATGTTAGAAATATATCTTCGAAGTGTTTAATTCCTAAGAAGATAAAGCATTGTTAAAGAAGGTAACACATAAGATGTTCGAAATACATGTAAGGAATTTTAATTTTTTGTTTCTTATATTTATTTGTTTTATATGGTAAATCTTAGTTAATATAAGCTAAAGTTTTGGGAATTAAAGTGAAGTTCAAAATTGCTAAAATATATTTGTCTTCTTAGATAATTTGTTTGATATTTATAATCTTAGATAATTTGTTTCGTCTATTAGAAATTTTAGTTAGATGCTTAAATTAGTTGATAAACATGTGTTATGTTGATATGATTGGGCTAACTTGATAATGTTCATTGTAACTTGATAATGTTTATTGTAATCAAATATTCTTTTAAATTGGTTTGCATAAACATGCTTACTTTAAAATAATTTAAATGTTGAATCACATGCTTAGTTTAATGTAAAGTTAGTATTCTTTTAACTTGGTCAAGTCGTGTAATTGAAATTTTGTAATATGAATAGGTTGAAATTTAATTGACTAGTTGGAATGAAAAAGTGTTTACTACATGTAGGTGAACATAAAATGGACCCTAATGATACACAATCATTCATGCATCCATTTACCGGGGACGAATCACAATGTGAACCTGAGAATAGTTCGAACCTTCCCCCGCACCCCCCGGATTGGCAATTTTAACCCCCCACTCCTAACCCCCCCCCCCCAACATTATTCCCAACAATAACAGCCACAATACCCCTTAATTGGCAACATTCCTCACCATCGCATAATACCCCGCCAACACAAAACACCCCACTCCAAAGTTTTGGCTATGGATCAATGCCCCCTCCATGGTATCCATCCCAATCTCCTCGTACAACCTCATCAGCTCCTCATCCTCCACCCAATAATAACCCCACCAATAAGGAAGGTGGTATAGTGCCCCCAAGTGGATATTAAAGGAGGACCGCCGCTTGATCAAGTCATGGATTAATGTAAGCACAAATCCCATCACTAGTGCGGATAAAAAATTAGTGGGTTTTTGTAGTAAGGTGGCCTACGCCTTCAACCAGCACACTCCCAATGGAGCCACAAAGAGAATAGGAAAGGTTTCAATTCTTGTTGGAGCCGAGCAACTCCATGGCATGCTTGTATCGCTTAGTGATAGGCCCGCAAGCATACGATGACGTTATAGCAAATCAAGGTCGATCCCACAGATACTACGTTGATCTATTGGGCTATAATCCCTCAAGATATGTTAAGCGAATTCAAACTTTAGATTGATAAAAATATGAAGATAAGAAAACAATTATAACTAATTCAAGTTGAAATAAACATCCAAGATTATGCTCCACCACATGGTAAACCATTTAAGTGCATTGCATGTCGATCAATCTAAGCCAACTCAGTTTAAAGAACGATAATCAAAGTATTACTACTCTCTTTCAAGTTATAGTGAAATGGCTAGAATTAATAAATCCCCTACTTTCGTGGCTTTCAATTAATCTGGACTCTTTAAGGAAAAGGATTATCACACATGCCCTCTCGAATGGCAAAACTTTTTTAAGAATTCATACATTCAAGTCCGATTTTAGTTTTCCAATGCCAAGTTTCACCTTTGAAGTGCAAACAACATGCTCGCAAATCAAAATCTAAAATCAGATTAAACATGAAATCAACATAAATTGAACGATTGAAGTGCAAACACTCAAAGCAAATTCATCAATTGGTTCACAAAATCCCAAACATGAAAATATACTATAATATGATTAATTAAACATCTAACTACTCTAAAATGATAAATATAAAGAGAAAAGAGAAGAGAAAAGAATTTGCTCAGCCAAAATGCGTGTTTGGATCTTTTGATTGCAGAACCCGATCCCGCTTCCTCGCAAATCTTTTTCTTCACCTTGCTCTCCCTCACTCTAAAACAACTTCTAATCTAAGTAGAATGGAAAGGGGTATGGAGATGTGATGTTTGTGTTGAAATGAGGATGAGAGCCCCCTTTTATAGCAAAGTTGCTAGTATACGAAGAGTGACGCGAATAAATGGCATTAAAAACTGCTTGGAAGTTGAAAAGTCATGACAAAACATTCAGCCTCGCAGGAAAGAGGTCCACCACGGACCGTGGCCTTTATCACGGAGCGACTGTGGTCAGCTCTGACTCAACATTCTTCTGTTCTTCTTTCTTTCCACGGGTATGGCAACTCAGGGGCATCCTTGGGGAGTCAAAATATACTCAAATGAGGGACAAAACAAGGGTAAAATGGTCTAAAATCCTGCAAACATCATCAAACAACCATACCCAAGCGTAAAACGGGAAAAGGAGTATAAACTATAACATAAAGCACATAATTTTCCCTAAAAATGGAGGAAAACCAACAAAGGAAAATGCTTCTTAGGATTCAAAACGGTAATAAGCTCCTTGAAGTAGGCAAGGCATAGCATATCACAAGCAAGAATACCAATCAACGGCAACCCCAAATAGCGTGCAAAACATTTCAAAATCAGAAGAAGGTTATTGTTTTTCAAAGAAGTACATGACCACAAGCTTGACTCAAATTTGATCACCCCCCAGGAGAGCAAAGCACATCATGCAAGCATATGGAATTGAACATAGCCATATGGGCAGGTAGAACCTCACTTTTAGGAAATGTGGATCAATCCCGCTTATGTGTTTGAAATATAGTATGGGTTCACTCAAGACTCATTTCAATGATGCAATCTACCATATGCTTGCAAAGACTCTCAAATTTTTTGCCGCTAAAATGAAATATGCATAAGACAATCAAGAGGACTTTATATGGGTTGTAATGTGGGCTAAAGTGGCTAATGGAAAGGAGTGGACAAATATATTAAGGACAATGTGGAGCTATTTAGCCAAATGATTAGGGAGCAATCAACAAAACACCAAGAAACCTTGAAGTCCACTAACACTACAAACCTCAAAATACAATGAATATATCCCAATAAATTAAGTAGGAAATGAGTTGACAAAGAGGGAACACAAGTTATGTATGTATCCAATGCCAATCACAGAGTTATTTTTTTTTCTTGGTTTTTGTTCTTTGTTTTTGCAACATGATTTTTTTCTTCTTCTACTTTTTTTCCTTTTTTTCTTGTTTTTTTTTCCTTTTGGGAAATGAAATGAAAATTGCAATTATTGAAAGGTGTAGGATCACTAACTATCAACTCACAGCCGAATATATGTGCACACAGCCCAAACAAGAGGGAACAAAAGCAAATGCTCAATATCATCAATCCCTCAACAAACCAACATACCAAAGCCACCTTATACTCAATTATCACCGGAACCACCCACTACATACTTGAAGTAATGCTCCGTAGACTTAGCTTAAAGGTAGAAATATGTTTTTGGCCAAGGGCTAATATGAAGGGATCACAACAAAGAAAGATATATGCTCAAAGGGGCTAGCAAACAGAAAAAACATATAACATAAGGGTAGGCTATTTGGCTATGTGGCTAAATGGCCAAAGAAAGAAATGTCTCTATCATATCATCAAATATGCACATGCTAGTGTGGTTTTGAACAAGAATCTAGGCAAGTTCTAGAGATGTAATATGGAAGAGTCACACACATGAAATAAATATGAGACTAGATATAATGAATTAGTCTAAATAACGCTCAAAATCTCACTGGACATCTACTAAAGTCTCATTAAGCTCATAAAATGACTCCATGTACAAACATTAGTGCTAATGATTCCAAGGGGTTAACAAAGTTCACAATCAAGACAAGGGTCAAAACAAAAAATTCACAAAACCTTTAGGCTCCGTTTGGTCCTTAGAAAATTTGGTGGAAAGAAAAGTTGAAGGAAAAAAATGCAAAGGAAAAAAAAGTAGGGAGAAAATGAGTTTTTTTTTTCTCTTGTTTGGATTGAGGAAAAAATGCAAGAACTTAAATGAGAAATTTGAATGTTGATGAACTACTTGAATCATATTGATGTCATCTAAGTAATGCGAGGCTAGAGGAGATTGAAAATTTTCCTCAAACTTTCCTCACAATTTTATGAGGAAACTTTTATCACTTGTTTCTAACAATTTTTCCACCTAACTTTCCTCCATATTTTTTTCTTTGTGATTTTCTCTAAACCAAACACAAGAAAAAAAATAATTTTTTCAAATTTTTTTCTTTCCACCAAATTTTCCAAGGTCTAAACGGAACCTTAAAAATTTTAACGCCAAAAGGGACTACATATCAAAAGTTACTCAAACTCATGAAAGCTATCTTGCCTAAACAAAAGCATCATTGGAGGTTATCTCAAATCAATCCACACCATCCCTACATGTAATCCTATATGCAAACCTAAAAATCAACTAAATGCAACATGAAAACAAAAACAAACCCAAAACTATATGCTCTAACATGTATGCAAACTAATAATTGAAATAGAAAACATAGAAACTACAATTCCCCCATACTTAGATAAAACATTATTATTCAAAGCAAAGAAACTTAGAGAAGGGGAACAAAAGAAAACAATCTCACCAGGTTAGGTGCAGAGTGCACGTAAGCTATACGGCCTCGTAATAACCAGGGCACATGGAGCATCAACCACTCCATCACGATGTCAAGACTTGGCTTATGAAAACAGACTCCGTTAAAGCACGTAGGAGCTCATCAAACTCCTTGGACCATAATTCAGAAAATAAAAGGTAAGACGTAATAACCAAAATTGTTCCAAAGACATTAAGCATCCTCTTAACTTTATCAATGGCCTTAGAGAAATCACATGAAGGATTAAAGAATGTAGTCCATGTGATTTTCCTAGTCAAGTTCTCTAGGGTTACACAGCAAGGATCACTGGAGGGATCATACCCTCTTAAGTAACCTATGGAAACATAATTATCAATATTCCCATCAAGCATGTTGAACATGTTATCCTTACATCCCAGATCAGTATCGCAAATCATAGAATTATCCATGGGCACATCGATATAATATTCAGGGGAAGGAGAGGGTTGTAAATAAATAGGTGAAACATGGGAATGATCAAGAGAATTGGGGAGAACAATATTATCAAAACCAAGGTTAGGAAACTCCTCATGCATAAATACATCACGTAACCCCCCCTAAGGGAGTCTCAACTAGATCATACACGTTATCAAAAGTATCTTCTGACTCAAAACATGCATCAACAACACTAGACCTAGCAATAATGCCAAAAGGCTCACTCACCTCAAGCCCCGTGCACTAAGAGGAAGGAGAGAATGAATCATGTAAGGTCAAGACATCATCAGTATTGTCCATGGGTGATGTAAAGTTAGGTTGATCATAGTATGCATAATAAGGACACGAATTTATATCATGGTCAGAAGATTACAGAAATCACAACAAAAAGAAGCATAATAAGATCTAGCATAAAACACACAAGGATCAGAAAAGGAATATATCGAAACACAACCAGCCTTCTAAAATTCAAATGATTCCTAAGCAATCCACTCAAGCAAATAACATGCATCATCAACATTTTCACCATGAAAACCCCAAAACACTAAAAGAGCTCGGGTTTTACTATTTATACCCTCATCAACAATGGCCAAGATTTCCTATTTACTCACACAATAACCACATTAAGCAAGAAAAGCATTTAAATGTTTAAAATACCTTCAAAATAGTTCAAGCTCGAATTGGGGGAAATAGAAAATTGTCATTGTTGTTTCTCAAATTTTTTAATTATTTTTTTAATTTTCAATTTCAAAGAAAAACAAAATGCTTAGTCAAACCTATCAGGAAAAACTCAATATTCGACGCTAGTCCCTGGCAACGGCGTCAAAAACTTGATAGGCCTGCAAGCGTACGGTGACCTTGCAGCAAATCAAGGTCGATCCCACATAGACTAGGTTGATCTATTGGGCGATATTCCCTCAAGATGAGCTAAGCGAATCCAAATTTTAGATTGATAAAAATACGAAGATAAGGAAACAACTATAACTAATTCAGGTTGAAATAAACATCCAAGATTACGCTCCACCACATGATAAATCATTCAAGTGCATTACACATCGATCAATCTAAGCCAACTCAGTTTAAAGAACGATAATTAAAGTATCACTACTCTTTTTCAAGTTATAGTGAAATGCCTAGAATTAATCAATCCCCTACCTTCATGGCTTTCAATCAATCTAGACTCTTGAAGAAAAAGAATTATCACACATGCCCCCTCGAGTGGCAAAACTTTCTCAAGAATTCACACATTCAAGTCCGATTTTAGTTTTTCAATGCTAAGCTTCACCTTTCAGTACTTCACCCAACATCCAAAATCAAGCAAGAAGATGCCCAATCAACATACTCGCAAATCAAAACTCTAAAATCATATTAAACATGAAATCAACATAAATTGAACGATTGAAGTGCAAATACTCAAAGCAAATTCATCAATTCGTTCACAAAATTCCAGATCTGAAAATCTACTATAACATGATTAAATTAAACATCTGACTACTCCAAAATGATAAATCTAAAGAGAAAAGAGAAGGGAAGAGAGAAGAATTTGCTTAGCCAAAATGCGTGCTTGAATCTTTCGATTGCAGAACCCGATCCCGCTTCCTCGCGAATCTTCTTCTTCACCTTGCTTTCCCCTCTCTAAAATAACTTCTAATCTAACTAGAAAGGAAAGGGATATGGAGATGGGATGTGTGTGTTGAAATGAGAATGAGGACGAGAGCCCCCTTTTATAGCAAAGTTGCTAGTAGCCAAACAGTCACGCGAATAAATGACATTAAAAACTACTTGGAAGTTGAAAAGTTGTGAGAAAACAATCAGCCTCGTGGGAAAGAGGTCTACCACGGACCGACCGTGGTCAGCTCTAGCTCGACATCCTTCTGTTCTTCTTTCTTTCCACGGGTATGGCAACTCAGGGGCATCTGTGGGGAGTCAAAATACACTCAAATGAGGGTCAAAACAAGGGTACAATGGTTTTAAATCCTGCAAACATCATCAAACAACCATACTCAAGCATAAAATGGGAAAAAGAGTATAAGCTATAACATATAGCATATAATTTTTCCTAAAAATGGAGGAAAATGACCCTAAAATAATATATACGTTAAGCACTTATCACTTAGGCAAACCAGCGAACCCAAGTGGTGCAAATGAAGACGACATTGTACAAAAGGCTTAAGATCTTTATGTTGCTATGGTGGGCAAACCCTTTGACCTCATGCATTGGTGGGTATTATTGAAGAACCAACCTAAATAGGAGACCTTCTGCGATCAATATGCAGAAGCATCTTCCAAATGGTTGAGGGTAAATGAGGTGGGGGCATACACTCAGAGTGACATCCCTAGCACCCACGACACCCGTAGCATGCCCAGAACCCCCGCAACTCTTGCCAGTGAAAATAACCAAAGAAGTTAGTTGGCTTATCCGTCCCACTAGAAGAAAAGCTTCCTAGAGAAAGGCGAAGGAACAAGTCGCAAACCCGGTATTGGATCTAGTGGCCAATGAGAAGCCAAATTTAGGGGTAACAAATGTTAAAAATAGCACCATGTTTGAATGATATGTCATAACGCAAGAAAAGAAGGCGGATGCAACTCTGAAAGTTGTTGACTTAAGAGATCGACAACCATCCTTGAAAGAAAGGGAGCAACGCCTTAAGGAGATCAAGTACGAGGACAAAATTTTGAGAATGAACATTGCTAAGATGTGTCCTGAAGATCAAGCTTGATATGACCTAATTCAACGAGAAATTAGGAGCCTTGTACTCTTCTGATTTTGCCACTTCTTTATATTGAAACCTGTGTTGTAGTTTAATGAAATGGTTGCTATGTTACACTTATGTTTTTTTCTGTGGTTTTTTTAAGGAAATGTTAGTTTTATTGGATACCTCTTTTATTTGTGCAATGGAATATTTAATTTTGAGTTGATGCATTGATGTATAATGTCACAATTAGTTATTTCAAAAATTTTATTTTTATGTTAATGGGTTGAATTTCTAATATATGTAATTCTATATTTGACTTACATTTATAACTTTATTTTTGTATGCATAGGTATTCCACAACGAGTGATTCATCCTCCTCATCTATTTCGTTATACTCATAAGATGGTTTGGACTTCATATTAGAAGAATTTAGTGATGATTCACCGATATTGGAAACTATTGTCAATAATGAAACTGGCCCAAAGTTGTTATAGTTGGCTATCAAGATGAGACAAATTAGACAGTAGAATAGGCTTCATCATCATCGTGAAGACCAAGAAAGAAGAAAAGATTTGTCAAGAGAGCTCGATAAGAAGTACACGATCGCCTCTACAAAAACTACTTCGTAAAGACTCAATCTACAACGAAACCCATTTTCGATGTATATTTCTCATGCGAAAGCACTTGTTCCTTCGCATAGTTTAGGCCCTCAAGAGTTGTTTTGAGTACTTTCGATTGAGGTACGATGGTCTTGGTAGGGGTGGATTGTCACTGCTTCACCAAGTGCACCACAACCATGCGAATGTTGACTTATTGTTAATCGGCAGATTGTGTTGATGAATATTTGAAGATTGGTGAAAGCATAACTATGGAGTTCATGAATTTTTTTTATATCGGGGTCATTCAAGAGTTTGGGAAGAGTACTTAAGAAAACCAACCCAAGCTGATGTTAATCATTTATTACAAGTAGCAGAAGCCTGTGACTTTTCGAGTATGTTAGGAAGCATTGACTGTATGCACTGGGAATGGAAGAACTGTCCAGCAAGTTGGAAATGAGTGTTCGTAAAAGGGATATATAAAGTCCCCATCTTGATTCTTGAAGCTATTGCTTCCTATGACATTTAGATATGACATGCATTCTTTGGGTGCCTAGGAAGCCTCAACGATCTAAACATCCTTCACCGATCTGATGTTTTCCAAGAGGTGTATAAGGTTCGGGCTCCAAAATACGAATATATCGTCAATGGTCGAAAGTACAATATTGGATACTTTTCATCCGACAGTATTTATCCAAGATGGGCGACCATCGTCAAGGCTATCCCCCTTCCTCAAGGAGCCAAAATTGTTCATCGAGAGTCAAAAGTCTGTTATGAAGTATGTGGAAAGAGCATTTAGGGTTCTACAAGCTCGCTTCGCCATCATTCGTGGCCCTGCTGGAAACATGGGCAAGGTTGAATTGGGTATGCTAATGAAGACATGTGTTATACTCCACAACACTGAGGACGAATGTGATTCGCATGACCTTGCTTATGAATATGATAATGTAGAGGACAACACCCCGCAACCTAATGTCCGAAAGGACCATCATTCGTGCTATGCAACTTGCCTTCGTAGAGTAGTACAAGTTCATAACCCTTAGCTACATGCACATCTCTAATCAAACTTGGTCGAAGAAATGTGGAATCGACATAAGGCGTGACAAAGATCGCAAACATAGTTGTTATGTATTATTTATTGATATTTTGCGTTGTATTTTTTTAAATATTCAAACATTTGTCTTGTATTGTTTTAAAATGTTGAACCTTCGTATTGTAATTTTTCTTAATATCGAATCTTTCATATCGAATTGGTTTTTTTATTGAATTGTACTTTCTATTCTATCTTCTTTCGCTTGTTTAACCAATACAAATTAATTGATCAATTTTTCAAAAATTTTAAATAAAATTGTACGCTTTTAAGTGAAGAAAATAAATATTCCTTTATTTGAAAAATAAAAAACATTCATGTAAGTTGCAAAAGTTAAAATACAAACACAAAATTAAAAGGATAATAATAAAATATGTTTAGTGGTGGACTCCATGACAAATATTTTAATTCAATTGTCCTAGAATGAGTTCATTGGTTGAGAAACTGATGGAATGCCAATTCAAGAATCATGGAATTCCTGCTGACGTGGCAAGCCTGAGTTCAAAAGACTGAAACTCAAGGTGGGAATGGCCTAAAGGATCCAAGTTACTTCTATGACATTAACTAATCTAAAATTGAGAATTTTAATTTTTAGAGTAAAAAAATTAAAAGATCCTTTTCATGTTCAAGAAATAATGTTATTAACTTTAACTAGGTTAAGAACTCATGTGATGTATAAGTATTATAAATATAATTATTTTTATTTAAAGTTGTGCATCTTTTATTTTTTAATTGAAATTTTTGATAATTCTCATTATGACAGTCCATTAGTATTTGACAAAACATAAATTATAAATATAATATGATACTTTGTAACTATCATAATAATTAATTCTTACTTAAACCGTGGAAGCTTCACTGCACTAACCTGGGAAGGGAGTAATCGGCTAGTTAACCAGCCTATCGCCTATAAGTTTCCTTTTTTCTTAGCTTTTATCTTGGTACTCCCCCTCCTCTTTTCTATTTCCTAACTTCATTTTTTTTTTTATGCTGTGAACATTGCTTGCATATGTTGACTTTTATGACATGGCAAAGGAGAGCATATCACTCACTATGTTTTATTAACGCTTAAATGTGTTAAAGGACCTTGTGAAGGCTCAAGGAGCTAGATCATTTGCCCTTATGGGTAAAGAGGATTTTGTTATGAGTATTACCATGCACAAAGACTAGATGATCCTTAAGATTTTCTTGCACCTTGGGTAAGTTAACATTGTTTAGAGTTCCCCCATAGTGCTTGAGACTACTTTTGAGGCCCCTAGCATCGCCAACGGTGCCTAAGTAGAAGGAATAGCTAAGGCCTTAAGGTCTAGGAACTACATCTAATCATTGCCACCCTTATTTCAATTTTAGCCCCCATAGGCAGTAGTTACCCAGAAGGGAGTGGCAAGAACATATTTTCCTTGGACCTTATCCCCAAAGCTTTAGGAGAGTTGAAAGATGAAGATTCATCAGCCGTGCTTAGAATAATAGTTAAGATGCATGATGGGTTTAGGGCTTCACAACCCTTCAAAGAAGGAATAGACCTCAAGAGGCTTCTTTTAACACCACAGATTAGAAGACTTTGGTTGAGTTTAGAAGTAAGTCCTTAATGGACCTTTATAAGACATTGACAAATGTCTTTACTTCTCACTAAGTGACAAGGAAAGGAGTAGTTTAGGTAATGGTGGAGTCAGAGATCAGAAGAAGACTAGGTCTTCTATGCTTAGTTCTCCTCTTATTGCTAGTACCTCTTAAGTTTGCATAAGATTCCTATTCCAAGTAGGCCAAGGTTTCCTTGGGTTGACTTCAACAATCCAGGGACTACTCCCTTATAAGAAATTGTTGTCATATTTCAGAGAGCCCTAAAGTGCTTGGTCAAAATTTGGACAGAAGAGTTGGAATCCTTGCAAGATGCATTGTACTATTGGCAGTGGGAGTGTTGGAAAGCAAAGGTTGAGGTTGCTCAAATCTAGAAGAGATTCTTGAGGCTAAAGTCTGACTTAAAGAGTTCCCTTAACTAGGCTCAACTAAAGATCTTGGCTCTTAAAGAGGGGTTGAAGAAGAAAAGACAATCAAACATTCACTACTCTTATACATGAGGTAGTTTCGAAGCCTTTGAAGGATGAAGTTCAAAAATAATAAGTGAGGCCAATGGAGAGGCTAATGTTAAGGTCTAGAAGTCCAAGAGGAGATGTAGCACCCTAAATTTTCAAATAATATTTTTAAATAATTTATAACCAAATGTGAGTCAATGGTCCCTAGGGGTGTCATCGTTGTGCCTCACTAAGGAGGACTCAAGGCTTAGAAATACAAACTATACTGGCAGCACACTGTATTAATTAAAATCTAAAT
This sequence comes from Selenicereus undatus, assembly GCA_017589665.1. Classification (NCBI taxonomy): domain Eukaryota; kingdom Viridiplantae; phylum Streptophyta; class Magnoliopsida; order Caryophyllales; family Cactaceae; genus Selenicereus; species Selenicereus undatus. The sequence goes on from JACYFF010003369.1 coordinate 48,721,662, forward strand.
TAAACTAATCTAATTAATAACCTTACATAAGCATAATTTGGCAGCATTAGCTCAACTACTGATCTAATCATGTTTGTCTCAGTTCATTAATAGTGCTTGCTTATGAGCAATCCTCACCACCCAAACTTTGTTGCCTAAAATCCCCATGAAAGCACAACCAAAAAAACAAAACATTTTAAAAGTGAGTTGGGTAAACTCAGTAACACAACCACAAATGCGTAAAGCCAATTTAGGAGTACTAGTTTAAAACTTGTTCGTGGAAAAAGAAGAAGCTCAAAAACTATAAAAAAAACTTTGGAAAATTTGTATTAAGGACATATTTTAGGAACGTGCAAATTCAAGGAAACATAGCACTTACTATAGAATGTAAAAATAGGACTACAGACCAAACTTTAATTCAATAACCAGTGAAGTCATAGTTCAAAGGAGAAAGGAGAACAATTAAGTTCAAAACTCCTTTGACAAGAAACCTTGGACAAAAAGTTCGTTATATGTGTACTAGTGTTTTTGATGTAAAACCTCATTTTGGACTTACACTTATCCAAAGCAAGACCAAAAAAAAAAAGATTTCCCTAAACATGATACTAAACAACAATTCTAAGTAAATCAGGAAAAAGTTGATTCAGGAGCATGGTTTTCAGTTCAACAATTTGATGACATACATAGGAAATAGGAAGATAAGCATTAGCCTAATAAACAGGATCTAAGGTTAGTCTCGCAGTGTTGCTTATAGTGACTAGTCGTACACAGAAGAGATCGCGCTACTCGAACACGATGACTGGATAATCCAAAGCTGGGTAAGAGGGGGTTACACCCGAATAAGATTAATATAAGAGTTCCTAGCCATTAGAATCCAAATTAGGAGTAGAATATTTTTTCCTTCAAGAGAGAACCCCACTTTTTAAAAACCTTTTTAGTTCAATAAATAGAATAGCAGGTTAAAGTGAATAATTTTCCAGGAATACGCTTAATTGGGATTTCTTTTCTTCACCATCTTAAAATGTCATAGTCAGGAGTAACCATAGAATAACATCATATTATTCACACATAAACATTCAAAGGCTTTACATTTCCAGAACATCCTTTTAGGGCTAATTTAGAAAAATTATTAAATACTTCAAAAATAGGTAGTTAAATTCTTTGAAACAGGATTTGCCAAATTAAATTGTAGAAATCTAGCCCCAACAAGAAATGTAATCATTGAAAACATAAAACGGTATAGAGGCCCGAATGATAACTTGACAAACTGAATTGTGATCGAATTAGGAAACTCGTCCATAGCTACAAACACAATTATCAAAATTTCCAACATTACCTCTCTCGTGTGACCATTGTTGACTCGAGCTCAACCTAGAGGGAGATAAAGCATAAGTAGAAACTTACACCAAGTGGTTAAACAATCCCTCCTAGATCCTTAAATCTACTCTATGTCTCCTTTACACTTCCAGGCCATTAAACTTTATGTTTACACATAAGCATGCTCAAATCTTATTTTTCTTTTCAATACTCATCTTTAGGTTATAGGATTATCAAAACTAGATTTTCAAGTTTGATTTTAAATCACATAATAGATCACATATAACTCTGATTGGATTGAAATACCCCAGTATGGAAACCTTAAGATGTGTTATGAAAATTCTATTTCTAGGTGCGCGGTCACATTCGAACTCAAATTAGGGTAAAAATAACAAAATGCTCAGGGTGTCAATTTCTAGTTAGTTTTGCGTAGTTTCAATATATTGGCTATATCTATTTCCACACAACTCCAAAACGATTGAAAGTTTCAAGTAAATTGGAAATCTGGGCCATAATATATCCAAAATTCATACCCAAATTCCCTCCTAATTGTTCCCAGCTATCTTATTCAACCTAAGTTTTTGATTGAATTCCAGCGTGTAAGTACTTTAACCTTTGAGTGGATAAATGGAATTACTCTAGCACAAACTTTTAAATTATGAGAGATCCAACATGCAGGAATATGTATATGACTTAAAGTTATAAAATTTCTCATCAATCAGATCCGAAAAATTCTCGAGAATTGATTACCTTATAGATCAAACATTGGTTCTTCTACTCAACAAGAGAATTCCTGGTCTTATTACTTCCCTACTAAATTTTTATCCAAAATTTTTGATGTATTAGATCATAAAAAGAGAGAACGAGAAATTTTACATGAATTATTTCAATAAGATTTCTCCTAAACAAAAGAGAATCGAGTTCTTAAGCAACTTACCATTGATAGGTCGAAAGGATAAATTATTGATCCTTCCAGAGGTAAAGAGGGGAGGAATTTTGAGAAAGCAGAATGTGGAAGTAACCATGTGCTGTAGATGAAGAAAAGAAGAGGTTTTCTCTCTTCTTAGGGTTTTGAGGGAAAAGAGAGGAGGTAGGATTTATTTATTGTTATTATTATTATTCTAAGAGAAGAGAGAAAGAGAAAATAAAATGTTTTGCCCTTAGGAGGGTTGTCCAAGGGGCCGGGGTATCGCCCTTCTTCTTTTTTTCTTTTTTTTTAAAGCATGCTAAAATTTGGATCGGTCCAAAAATGCTACATTTTATTAGAATGACTTTACTTGCTAATTTTGCGGCAACGAGACTAGTCTATTACTTCCTATCCATGGACCCTCATCCTCAAATTTAACCTATTGAGCCTGAGTATAGACACATGTGACTTTTTATTCTCAACTCCAGAATTCAGGAGTTACATCCCTGGATTTCATTTAGGATATTAGGAATTCTTCCCCATATTTAAATTAGGGAATTAGGAATTCCATCATCTCAATTAATTCATGTAAATTTCTATTTTTGTAAATTTGAGAAATATTATGGGTATTCCATTCTACCCCTCTTAAGATGAGTTTTGTACTGCAAATTAAACTTGAATGTACCCAACAGGTGAACATATGATAACAAACCTCTCTCATATCAATTTTGGCTGCCCCAGCATCGTAGATATTGATGTGGTTTGTCCTAATCAATTTGATAAAAGAAATAGCCTTTTTGCACTCGGTCTTTTCTACATGATTAACAAATCTAAATTAGTTACTCTTAGTAGGTGATTATGCTCTCAAAACTAGAGGAAATTCGCAATTACCATACATGATAGGTCAGAAACATATTTGTGTAACTAGGATATCTTGAACACACTGTGGATCTTGATAATCAAAGAGGAGTTCCATTCGATACACGATTGTGCTAACCTGTTCGATTGCTTAATAAAGCCCTGCATAGCTTGTGGCCAGTTTCCTAACTTGGCTAAGTGCACCATGACCCTGAAAGGTGAGGCCTTCAAGAATATTTCCCTAACTGGAAGCAGGTGATTCCTTTAATGTGCATAGTTATTTATGAACTGTGGACAATTTTAATTTAAGCTTAAATTATTTTAACCTTCATGATCTTGCCTTAGAGCATATATATATAGATAGCTCGAGTACTACCAACAATGCGTCAATATAGTTCGTACAACACTTCCTACCATACAAGGTTGAACAGAGATTTCATTTTGGTGCTATATTGTCTGCTGTTGTATAAGAACTCAACCATGGTCTAGTTTTCGTTATCAGCTTCCTTAAGAATGAGAACATAAGTATGCAACATGTCTTATTGTGTTTATATTATCTGCTCCATGTGCCCATGATTGACCAGAACGAATGTTGAGATGATATTTTGCCTATCTCATAGACTTCCTATAGATTTCGCTTCAACTAGGTATCATGTTACGAGCTTGCATTGCATTTGATGTCATACAGTGAGGGAATTTGTCTTTTACGTAGGACTAAGCCAATTGGGCCAGGATCGCAGTTGGGCAGGAAAAGAAAGAGGTAAATAGTCTCGATAAATTAGTCCACTCTTTATTGTGGAGAGTTCTCACTATATGGGTTAAAGGTAAGTTCCTTAGTAACTTGTGGCTATTTAATCCTAGTCCAACACTTAGCAACCAAATAAAAAGGCTGGCAAGATTTGAAGAAGTAATTTCAGGTACTGAGAAGTAACTTCTACTTGTTACATAGATCTTCTAGCCTCCTTTCACCTATACTAAGATTCAAACTTTGCTAGATTACCCTATGTTGTAATCTTGTCTTATACGCTCACTAGGTGTCTATGATAGTTATATTCACACATCATTTTACATAGTTGACTAACATGCATAAGGTTCAACCTCAATAGTAATTAGGATCATCAACTAGACTTCCCACACCATAATGTGGTTAGGCTATATTTAACATCTATTCTCAGCTGTAGGGTATTCTTTAGATAAAAAGCTACATAAGGATCCCCAAGTTTGATAAAAAATTTTAAAAAAATGACTACCAAGAATTTAAGTAGTGGTTCTGGCAAGCCTACTTACCTTTAGAAATAGTTTCCAACCCCAACTTAGTGGGTTAAAACTTAATAAGATGCCATTCTTTAGTATATTAGACTCTCTTCTATAACCCCTTCAAACTTTTGCTACAAATACTCACGTTTTAATATGAGAAATACAAAGGGGTAGGGCTAACTGGTATTATGAAAATGGTAGTTATCAACCAGGGAACTAATATTAATTTGGATGCACGAATATCTTTGGATGCACAAAGATATTGAAAATTTTAAGAAAAAGAGGTGGCCTAAAATGATTTGCCAGATAACTATAATGTGGTGATATAACCAGAATAGGTTAGAGTCAATTAAGCATATAACTCTAGGTTTCAAAGGAATACAAAAGCATACGAAGAGAGGAAGCATATATTTGTTCATCACGCAGTTGTCTTCTAAATGATTAAATAATGAAGTAGGTGGGGTTATAAGGCTAATGAGAATGAGGTTAAAACTTATCCAGTTCAAAAAGTAGACAAAATAGTAAGTATGAAGGATACAATGGCAACATATTTTCTAGTCCGCTCCTTGACCGAGGCTGTTCTGACACTCATTTAATCAACAAACAAGTTGATAGACCCGCAAGCACACGGTGGCATTGTAGCAAATCAAGATCGACCCCATAGTGACTAGGTTGATCTACTAGACTATATTCCCTCAAGATATGCTAAGCGAATCCAAGTTTGAGATTGAAATGAAACTAAACAACTATCTAATCTAATGGATAAATATTCAAGGACTAAGTTGACTAAGGAATTACCCGGTTCAAGAATAGATAAAGCACTCTCTATTTAATTAAGAAATTTCAAGACCGATAATTGAAATATCACAACCCTCTTTTAAGGCGAAGCGAAGTATCCAAATTAAATCAATCATCAATTTTCATGGATTCTAGATTAGTTTAGGTTCATCAGGCACACAATTATCATTTTAGGTGTCTCCATCGGTAATTCTGTATCAAGATATCACACAATCAAGTCAAATTTGGGGATTCTTACATCAGATTTCACCTTTCAGTACTTGACCCAACATCTAATACAAGCAATTTAAACTCCAAACTCGATGAAATGAACCCCAACAATTCAAAAGCGCACCAAACAATCAATTCAAGAACATAGGCAAATGTAAGTTCAACATCAATCCCAAGAACTACAAATTAACATGAATTGCATAATCTAATCTATCAATCTAGAAAGCAATAAATCTAAAGTAGAAAAGAGAAGGGAATGGAAAGAATTGCTCAGCTCGAACGCGTGCTTGAATCCGTCGATTTACAAACACGATCCCGCTTCCTCGCAAATCTCCCTCTTCTACTTGCTCTCTCTCACTCTTAAAATGGAGTCTACTCTTAACTAGATGGTGGAATTGAATGGAATGGGATGATAGATCCCTCACTCCAAGCAGCCGAGTGCGTCTATATATAGCACTCCCCGGTCATTCTCAACCATAAAAATTGAGGAAAACGAGCAGGTGCAGCAGTTACGGGCCTACCATGGATCATGGCATCCACCACGGCAGACTGTGGTGCTTGCTGGATCCGAAATCTTTTGCTCTTCTCTTGCTACACGTTCATTCTTAGCCACAAAAACCAAGGAAAACGAACAGGTGCAGCAGTTACGGGCTTGCCACATACCGTGGCATCCACCACGGGCAGACCGTGGTGCTGGCTAGATCCGAAATTTTCTGCTTTTCTCTTGCTCCATGGGCATAGGACTTGGGGCACATTCGTAGTGGCCAATATGAACTCAAATGAAGGTCAATTGTTGGGTCAAACGGACTAAAATTCTACAAAAGTCACCAAAGAATTATACCCAAGCATAAAATGAGAATAGAAGTATAAATTTTAACATAGAGCACATACTTCTCCTAAAAATGTGGCAAAATGGCCGTAAAATGATGTATACATTAAGCACTTATCAAACTCCCTCATGCTTAAACCGTTGCTTGTCCTCTAGCAAATAGTAGATAAAACCGACGAGGGGAGATGCAGCTGGGACTCAAAACATATAACAACCTCCTTAAAGTAGGCAAGTCATAGCATATCACAAGCAAGAATAGCAATCAACGATAACCCCAAGTAGTGCGCAATGCATTTCAGAATTAGAAGGATGAGAAGGTTTTCTAAAAGGTACGAGACCCCAAGCTCGACATCAAACTTGATCACCCTCAAAGAACCACAAAGCATGCTATGCAAGCACATGAAATTGAATAGAGCTAAATGGAATGGTAGAACCTCACTTTGGGAAAACATAGATCACTCCCGCTCATGTTTTTAAAATATAGCATAGGTTTACTCAAGGCTCATTCCAAAGATGCAATCTACCATATGCTTGCAAAGACTCTCTAATTCTCCACCACTATAATCCAATGTTCACAAGACAATCAAGAGGACTTTGATAGGGTTGTAACGTGGGCTAGAAGGGTTAAGGGAAAGAAGTGGACAAATGCATTTGGGACAATGTGGAGCTACTTAGCCAAGTGACTTGGGAGCAACCAACAAGACACCAAACAACTATAAAGTTCACCAACACTCGAAACCTCAACAATACAACGAACATACCCTATGAATGAATTAGGAAATGAGTGGATAAAGAAGGAACACAAGCTATTTACATATCCAATGCCAATCACTTATTCAATTTTTTTTCCTTTTTTTATTTTCTCTGTTTTAATTTTTTTTTCCGCAACATGACTTTGTCTTCCTTTTTTTCTTTTTCTTTTTTTTTGGGAAATGAAACCGAAATGTGCAATTATTGAAAGGCATAGGATCACATACTGTCAACTCACAACCTAATTTGTACGTGCATATACAACCCAAATAAGAGGGAACCAACACGAAATACTCAATATCATCATTCCCTCAACAAACCAACATACCAAAGCCACCTCAAACCCAATTACCCCTAAAACCACTGACTACCTACATGAAGTGATGCTCCATTGACTTGGCTTAAAGGTAGGAATATGTGTTTGGCCAAGGGCTAATACAAAGGGATCACAACAAGAAAAGGATATAAGCTCAAAGGGGCTAGCAAAGGGGAAAAACATGTAACACAAGGGTAGGCTATTTGGCTATGTGGCTAAAATGACCAACAAAGAATGCCTCTATCATATCACATCATTTCATATGTACATGCTAGTGTGGTTTTGAACAAGAATCTAGGTAAGTTCTAGAGATGCAACATGGAAGAGTCACACACATGAACGAGATATGAGACTAAATATAATCATTAGTCCAAACAAGGCTCAAAATCTCAATGGATATCAACCAAAGTCTCATTAAGCTCATAAGATGACTCTAAGCACAAACATTAATGCTAATGATTCTAAGGGATAACAGAGTTCTCAACCAAGACAAGGGTTAGAATAAGAAATATTTATAAAACCTTCACAAATTTTAGCACCAGAAGGGATTACACATCAAAAGTTACTCAAGCTCATGAAAGCTATTTTGCGTTGCATAAACATTATTGGAGGTTATCTCAAATCAATCCACACCAACCCTAAATGCAATCCTATATACAATCTAAAATCAACTAAATGCAACACCCTAATGCAGACAAAAAGAAACCTAAAACTATATGCTCTAACAAGTATGCAAACTAAAAACCAAAATGAAAAACATAGAAGTACCCTTCCCCCATGCTTAAATAAAGCATTATTATTCAAAGTAAGGAGACTTAGAGAAGGGGAACAAAAGAAAACAATCTCACCAGGTTAGATGCAGAGTGCACCTAAGCTATGCGGTCTCGTAATAACCAGAGCACATGGAGCATTAGCCACTCTATCACAATGTCAAGACTCAACCCTTTAAATTAGACATTGTCAAGGCATGCAGAATCTTGTCAAACTCCTCAGGATAGAGTTTCCAAGCATGGCAATAAGAGTGCATGAAAATAATCACAACAAAGAAAGTTAGTGCTCCATTCAACAAAGCAAAACCAATAGAAAAATCAAAAGAGAAAGCAAAGAAAGTGTTCTACATGATTTTTCTAGGCTCATCCACTAGGTACATGCAATATGGGTTAAGGGAGGCATCATACCCACAAAAGTATACTAGGGACATAGAATTATCAACATTCCCACTGAGCATACTAAGCATGTTATCTGCATGTCCCAAATCAACATTAGAATCACAAATCTTAGGATTATTAATGGGCGCATCTAAAGAATACTCAGGGGAAATAGAGGGTAATGAACAAATAGGTGAAACATGGGGATGTCCAAGGGGATTGGGGCAAAGCATAATTAAAACAAAGGCTAGAAGACTCCTCATGTACACACTCATAGCGACACCCCTCTAAAGGAGTGTTAACTAGATTATGCACCACATCAAGAGTATCTTCCGACTCAAAACATGTATCAGTAACATCAAACCTAGCATCAAACCCAAAAGGCTCACCCGCCTCAAGCCCTGTGTATTGAGCTAAAGGAAAGGATGAATCAGGTAAGGTCAGGACAACATCAGTATTGTCTTTGGGTGATGCAAAGTTAGGTTGTGCATACCATGCATAATAAGAACATGAATTAGTAGCATGGTCAGAAGAATTACACAAATCACATTAAAAATGAGCATAATAAGATCTAGTATAAAATGCGCAGAGATTAGAAAATGAACATCTAGAAACGCGACTAGCCTTATCAAACTCAAATAAATTCCAAGCAATCCATTGAAGCAAATATCATGCATCATCAATGTTTTTACCATGAAAACCCCAATAATCTAAAAGAAAGCGGGTTTCATTATTTACACCCTCATCAATAATGTCCAAAATTCTCATTTATCCACACAATAACCATGTTGAGCAAGAAAAACATGCAAACACTTAAAATACCTTCAAAATAATTCATGCTCGAATTGGAAAAAATGAAAAATTGCCATTGTCTTTTATATCAAGATTTTTTTAATTTTCAAGTTTTTTTTATTTCATTTTTTTTCCAAAGAAAAACAAAGTGCTTAGTAAAACCTATCAGGAAAAACCCAATATCCGACTCTAGTCTCCGGCAACGGCGTCAAAAATTTGATAGGCCCGCAAGCGACGATGACGTTGTAGCAAAACAAGGTCGATCCCATAGAGACTAGGTTGGTCTACTGGGCTATATTCTCTCAAGATATGCTAAGCGAATCCAAATTTGAGATTGAAATGAAACTAAACAATTATCTAATCTAATGGATAAATATTCAAGAAACTAAGTCGACTAAGGAATTACTTGATTCAAGAATAGATAAAGCACTGTCTCTTTAATTAAGAAATTTCAAGACCGATGATCGAGATATCACAAACCTCTTTCAAGGCAAAGCAAAATACCCAAATTAAATCAATCATCAATTTTCATGGATTCTCGATTAGTTTAGGTTCATTAGGCACACAATTATCATTTTAGGTGTCTAATACAACATCTAATACAAGCAAGAAAGCGATCAAACTTCTTACAAGCAATTTAAACTCCAAACTTGATGAAATAAACCCCACCAATTCAAAAGCGCACCAAACAATCAATTCAAGAACATAGGCAAATGTAAGTTCAACATCAATCCCAAGAACTACAAATTAACATGAATTACACAATCTAATCTATCAATCTAGAAAGCAATAAATCTAAAGGAGAAAAGAGAAGAGAATGGAAAGAATTGCTCAGCCTGAACGCGTGTTTGAATCTGTCGATTTGCAAACACGATCCTGCTTCCTCGCGAATCTCCCTCTTCTACTTGTTCTCCCTTGCTCTAAAAATGGAGTATACTCCTAAATAGATGGTGGAATTGAATGGAATGGGATGATAGATCCCTCACTCTAAGCAGTCGAGTTTGTCTATATATAGCACCTCCCATTCATTCTCAGCCACAAAAATCGTGAAAAACGAACAGGTGCAACAGTTACAGGCCTGCCACGGCCGTAACATCCAATACAAGCAGACCGTGGTGCTTGCTGGATCCGAAATCTTCTGCTCTTCTCTTGCTCCACGAGCATAGGAGTTGGGGTACCTCCATGGTGTCAAATATGCACTCCAATGAAGGTCAATTGTTGGGTCAAATGGTCAAAAATTCTGCAAAAGTCACCAAAGAACCATACCCAAGCATAAAATGAGAATATGTGTATAAATTTAACATAAAGCACATAATTCTCCTAAAAATGTGGCAAAATGGCCCTAAAATGATGTATACGTTAAGCATTTATCACAAGTCTATAGGAAACTTATAGTCTACTATTGTGATGGAACAAATCCAAACGTGGTTTTACGCAAGACCATATCCAAGTAGGATAACAACTAAAAAATATAATAGGTACGGGAAAGTACTAATTTTAATTTCCTATCTATAGTAGAGCTTATGAACTTATGTGCTACAGAACCAATCACATCAATTAACTCAACTTTTTATGTGATAATGAAAGCATAATCATTACGTGTTGGTTTGGAATTCTCTATACCCCTTTATGTTCATTAGGTCGGTTGTAATGGGCTTCTCTCAAGCCTATTGCCCCTTTTGCTTGTATAATGCCATTAAACACCTATATAAGGTGGTGAAAATTCTCACTACCTCCTCCTTTTTGTACTGCAGTCTACAAGCGTAGCCTTAAATTGATTCATTTCAACTCTCAGTAAAGATAACGTCAGAGCAGAGCTGGCAGCTAATTGTACTTTGATGCATAGTTATCAAGTCTTTAATTCCATTGCAGTATTCGACTCCCATGGTGAATAATTTTTAGTTAATGTGCTTTTGTAGTAATGTTTTTTGTTAATAACCTAGGTATTATAAAACAAGGTACTCAGAATCACAGGAATAACATGAGTTAACTAAGGTATATTTATAGATTTTTACTAAAAAAAACTATTAAGATTACAAAAATAATAGGAATTGAACATAATATCACGTATATTGCAAATAAGTTATGAACATCTAACTAAAGCAGTTCTTATAACCCTTACCACCACTTATACCACGTAGTAATACCACTGCTTTCATTGTAATTGATTTGGAAAAATCTAGGCACATGCCCCATACCATCCACCGTGGCAATTGGCCTATGCAGGCTACGTCATGAGATTCGCACAACACTTAGGCTAATAGGAAAGGCCCAAATAGGCTAGAAATAAGGGAAATAGTGAAATGACCATCTTATCCCTAAGATACTCTAGCTATACATAGACATCCTCATCATCTCTAGTGGGGGGAGACATCACTAGAATCCATATTGTCAAAGCAAGGTCCTATGCCACAATGTTGTCAAATATCTTTATCCTTCCATCTTGACATGTCAATCTTTAAAGCTGTAGTCTTTGGTTATTCATTCTTATTCTTGACTTGATTATCAGAGAGGCATTCCTCAAGTTCACACCAGGCGCCTGCCTTTTTTGCAGGTCAGCAGCTCTAGGTAGAGTAGACTGCAAAGATTGTCATGTGTAAGTCCAATCTTCTGACCCATCATCAAAATTAGTTTCTTTGGAAACAGATTGGCATTGTCGATGGGGAAGAGTTGTAGAAGTTAGTACTGGAAGATAATCCTCGACCTAAGGCACTTGGCTATCCACGACGAGTATTCCTTCAACATCCACCTATGACAACCTCGCCTTTGACGTTCCTCCATGGCCAGCGCCCTTCTAGGCCTTTGGCAAGCTTACCACAGTGCGCTACATTAGGTGTCCACTTAAGGGTCATCTCCATTTGATATGAGCCCGTCCTCTATGAATAGCACCCTCGTAGGCAAGGCATTCTACTACGACGTCCCTCTATACTTAGTGTCGTCCCAGGGCTGGGCCAACCTACCGCGGCTTCCCTTAATGCTCACCGCCTTTTTAGGGGCTAAGCAAGACTACCACAATATTATTCCATGCCTTATGCCCTCCTAAGGTTAGAGATGCCTACCTCGTCTTCCTCCCATATTGAGTGCCCTTTTAGGACCCACTATCTATCCATAATAAGTGCCTTCATGGAATTCGATGTTAAGACTCGATGCCCTACTTGCAAGGCCAAGTGAAAAAGAGGAAATGCATGACCATCACTTATTAAGACCTTACACTCAACTATCATATGCTAGCATCGAAGCCTAGCTTATCACACTCAATACACATGAAGAGCTCCACATAGGAAGTAAATAAATTATATAGCTATATTTGTGGGACCCCCACTCACCTTAAAAAAGGAAGAATAGATACGCAGTAAGCAAGCATTAACTGTTGGAACATCAATATGCTTCCACTATGTGCTAATTATATTTGGTGGGGCCCCCAAACTCAAAAATAAGTGTGAGTGCAATTGTATCAAATATAAGTAGCCAGGAACAATAGTTTCCTTCAAAGTATGATTAAAGGTGTGTGGGCCCGCACAAAATAAAATAGAAAGAATAAATGAACATGCAAGAAGCTAAAATCAGGAGCTGACAATTGAGAAGCCAGATTGAAGGAGAGTAACGGCTAGCAGCATATGATAGCGAGGGCTCAAGCAGCAGTGTCTGGTAGGTGAAAACTCATATTAGTAGCCGACCGCCACAACCAATAGCTCTATAACTCTACAAAAAGGACTCTCGACCAATACGTTGTAAAAGAACTAACCCAACAGGCAGTTTAAGAAGAAGAGAGGAATAGAAACTCAGTTGTAAGGACCAACCGACCAGCTGCTCCGACTGTCCCCACAACCCACTAAGCTAAGCACTATGCGAACTTGAGAAGTTGGTATGGACAAAGCCGCCACCATGAGTTAATGACAAGGCAAGCAACATCAGCAGCATGTCAAGGATGCTCGACCACCCCAACCATCGACTCTTCACCTCGGTTAGACCCAGTCCATCACCTAACTTTAAGCACCCCAAAAAAGGGGTGCTAATTCAAAGAAAGAGATGAACCTGGGTAGCATAGCAGCACGACTACATTGATGCATGCAATAGGGACTGCCTACCCACATTAAGGGACAACCACCCACTACCTAATGTCCTGAGCTGACTTCCATGGAGACGGAGTCCCCCTTAACTACTTGGCACAAGAAGCCAACCATTAAGGCTGAGCTTAAACTATTTTATATTAAATTAAGTCCAAGCGCCAGCACTACCACCCACTTGTGTCACTTTAGCTGACCAGAGTTTCTCTAACAAGCTAGTGTGCCATCTAAAATTGAAGCCAACCAAAAGAAAGGTCGTGAAAGCTACAATGCTCACTCCAATTCAAAAGAAACCAATAAAGCAAGTCAATTAGAATAAGCAATGTTTGAAGAAAATTTGGAAACTTTGAAAAATTCTAAACATAAATGCACCGAAAAAAATATTAAGGCGGCATCAAACTTTAGAAATTCTCATGGAGGATGAAATCTAAAGTAACAGATGAGCTATGAAATATTGCATTAGACAAAAAAAAGGGGGCAATCATGTTTACAAGTTCAGTCAATCCTATGAGATTGAAATCATTGATCCGTCATCCCTGAAACTCAGCTATGTTATAGGCTAACAGCACTTTGGATTCAATGCCAAGTTATGCCTTCCTTCATCTTGTTTTCACTCAATTCATATAATATCTTCACATCAAGATGGCTAGAATCCATCTTCCAACTTAAGATGGAGTAGCCAAAACTTGACGCCTTCATAACTGTCCTAATATGAGGGAATAAAGACAAAGTACGAGAAGTTTGGGTGGAGAACTGCAACCCTATTAAATTTTGAACTTTGCGTAGAGAAGTATGGCCCCGTTCATTTTCAAAGTTTTTGTAAACAATCACCAAATTTTGCTAAGTGGTAAAGTTCAAGATCAACAATTTTTTCACTTACAACTCTCAAGTTTAGGTAAAAAAAACACCATGTCATCCACCAACTTAGGTACGATGTCCTACGCCACTCTTTGCTTATGAGGTCATCCTAGAGTTGGGCATCCTCCGGCCCAATGCTCTTTAAGTTGGGTGTCCTCTGATCGAAAGCTCCTTTTCACACGTTTAAGGCAGTTCTTCAATGGGGCATCCTCATTCCTAACGCTCCTTAAGTTGGGGTCCTTTCATCCAATGCTCCTTTTTGCACCTTTAAGTCTGTCCTCTAGCAGGGCATCCCCCCTCCTAGTGCACCTTACATGCCTTTAAAACAGTCCTTGAGCTAGGCGCCCTCCTGCCCAATGCTCTTTGAGATAGGCATTCTCCCTCCCAATGCTTTTTTCACGCCTTTAAGGTCATCCTCGAGCTAGGCATTCTCCTACCCAACACTCGTTAAGCTGTGCATCCTCGCATCTAACATTCTTTCTGCACCTTTAAGGTCGTCCTCAAGCTGGGCATTCTCTTACCCAACACTCGTTAAGCTGTGCATCCTCACATCTAATGCTCTTCCTGCACCTTTAAGGCCCTTCTTGAGCTGAGCATCCTCCTGCCGAACACTTCTTTAGTACCTTTAGCCCCAAGGGCTAAGCCATCATTGAGCTAGGCATTCTCTTGCCTAATGCTACTTGAGCTGAGCGTCCTCTCGCCCATTGCTCATTTCCGTGCTTTTAAGGTCATCCTTGAGCAGGACGCCTTCTCACCTAATGCTCCTTTCGTGTCTTTAGCCACAATGGGTTAAGCCTGTCCTTGAGCTAGGTGTCCTCCGCCCAATGCTTTTTTCTGTGCTTTCAAAATTGTTTTTGAACAGGGCATCCTTTAGTCCGACACTTCTTGAGTTGGATGTCCTCCCGCCCAACACTCCTTTTTGTACCTTTAAGGCTATTATTGAGCAAGGCGTCCTCCAGCCCAATGCACATTCCACACCTTTTAGGCCATCCTTGAGCTGGGTGTCCACCTGCCCAATGCTCCTTGAGTTAGGCATCCTCCCACCAATGCTCTTTTCGAGCCTTTAAGGCCCTTCTTGAGCTGGATGACCTCCTCCTGATGCTTCTTCCGTGTCTTTAAGGTTGTCCTTGAGTTAGGCATCCTTTTACCCAATGCTCAGTGAGCTAGGCATGCGCTCGCCTAAATCTCCTTCCGTGCCTTTAGCCCCAATGGGTTAAGGTCGTCATTGAGCTGGGCATCCTCTATACTAATGCTCATTGAGCTGGGCATCCTCTATACTAATGCTCATTGAGTTGGGTGAATGTCACCCAACACTCCTTTCTATGCCTTTAAGGTTGTCCTTGAGTGCGCGGTCTTGCAGCCTAACGCTTCTTGCATGCTTTTAGCCCCCTAAGGGCTATGGCTGTCCTTAAACTGGGCATCCTCCTGCCTAATGCTCCCTGAGCTGGGTATCCTCCACTTAACGCTCATTTCCACACCTTTAAGGTCATCCTTGAGTAGGGCATCTTCCTACCTAGTGCTCCTTGAGTTGGTCGTCCTGGTGCCCAACATTCCTTTTCGCACCTTTAAGGTCGTCCTTGATCCGGGCATCCTCCCACACAATGCACCTTCCGCACCTTTAAGGTTGTTAATGAGTAGGGTGTCCTTCCGCCCAGCACTCCTTCAGCTAGGCATTCTCCTGCTAAATGCTCTTTTCAGGCCTTAAGGCCCTCCTTGAGCTAGGCATTATCTCGGCCAACGTTCTTTCTGCACCTTTAAGGTTTTCCTTGATCTGGCTGTCCTTTCACTGCACGCTCTTTCCTGTGCCTTTAAGGCTGTCCTTGAGCGGGCTGTCCTTGCGCCTAAAACTCCTTTTGTGCCTTTAGCACCAAGGGGCTAAGTCTTCAATTGGGCGTCCTACCGCCTAATGCTCATTTCGTGCCTTTAAGTCATTCTTTGAGTTGGATGTCCTCCAACTCAACGCTTCTTTCACGCCTTTAAGGCTCTCTTTGAGCTGGGTGTCCTCCTAACTAACGCTTCTTTTGTGCCTTTAAGGCTGTCCTTGGGCACTGAGGCTTCCCACCAAACAGTTCATTTATGCTTTTAGCTCACGATGCTAAGGTCGTCCTTGAGTTGGGCGTTCTTTTACCCAACACTCCTTAAGCTAAGCGTCCTTCCACCCAATTCTTCTTGAGCAGGGAGTCGTTATGCCCAATGCTCCTTTCCGAATCCTTAAGGTCGTCCTTGACTGGGGCATCCTTCCATCCAATGTTGCTTCTGTGCCTTACGCCCCACGGGGCTAAGGTTGTCCTTGAGCTGGGCGTCCTCCAACCTAACGCTCCTTGATTTGGCCGTCCTCCCACTAGACATTCCTTTCACGTCTTTAAGGCCCTCATTAAGATGGGCATCCTCCAATAATACTTTTCCACCTTTGAGTACCTCCTTGAGTTGTGTATCCTCCCAACCGACGCTCATTCCATGCCTTCAAGGTCACCCTTAAGTGGGACGCCCTCCTGATGTGCCTTTAGATGCAAGGGACTAAGGTCATCCTTGAGTTGGATTTCCTCCTCCCCAATGATCTTTGAGCTGAGTGTCTTCCTGCCCAATGCTCCTTCTGCACCTTTAAGGCCCTCCTTGAGCCGGGCGTCCTCCCGTCCAACACTTTTTCCATGCCTTTAGCCGTAAGGGGCTATAGCTGTCCTTGAGTTGGGCATCCTTCTACCTAATGCTCCTTGAGCTGGGTGTCCTTCCACCTAACGCTCCACTTATGCCTTTGGCCCCAAAGGGCTAAGGTCGTCCTTGAGTTAGGCATCCTCCTACACAATGCTCCTTGAGATGGGCATACTCCTGCCCGACACTTCTTGAGTTAGGCGTTCTTTCGCTTAGTGCTCCTTCCGCACCTTTAGC
>JACYFF010003369.1:48738643-48768322 GCA_017589665.1 Selenicereus undatus
CTTACCCCCAATGCTCCTTCCTCACATCTTGCCCCACGTGGCTGAGGTGATCCTTGAGCTAGACATCTTCCTCTGAACGCTCCTTGGGTTGGGCATCCTCCTACCCAATGCTCCTTCCTCACCTTTAAGCCCTCCTTGAGTTAGGCGTCCTCCTGCTTAGTACTCTTTGAGTTGGGCGTCCTCTCATCCAATGCTCCTTCTGCGTCCTTAGCCTTAAGAGGCTCAGGCCATCTTTTTTGTTGGGCGTCCATCCAGCCAATGCTCCTTTTGTACCTTCAACTCCAAGGGTCTAAGGCCCTCTTTGTGCTGGGCATCTTCATCTTAAACATCCTTTTGGACTCAGTACCCCTCATAACGAGCGTCTCTCTATCCTTTGGATCCTAGGAGTAAGACCACTTTTAGACTTGGAGCCCTATCATACCACCCAATTATTAGAGCACGGGATGCTCAAACTCGAGCACCATCACCATGGTTCAATGATGGATCATGAGGAGATGACAAAATGATAAGAAGAAAAGAGATAGAAAATAACTCATGCCATGAATGGACACATTATTCATTAAAAGGTTCTATTAGAAGGCATGGTTTCCTTCTGACAAACTCACATGTTGTTAAGCAACCTTACAACCTTAGCCGTCTTAAATAGTGGAAATAACCCTTGACAGTGGGGCAAGAGAGGCCTAGATGGAGGATCAGAGCCCATTCTCAATTGTCCTAACAAAAGGGAAAGAATGATGAGCAAGCTCTAAGCCTCAACACACACTATAGGGACGATCTTAATTTCACATCCCACCTACCCGTCTTGGAATGTGTACATGTAGAATATGAGGGGCTTAATTATTTAGAAAAATATAGGCCCTATGCCCTATTACCATCCACCATGGCAATAGGCGCATGCAACTTGAGTCACTTGACTCACATAACAGTCGGGCTAGCAGGAGAGGGCCAAATAAGCTAGAAATAAGGGAAATGATGAAATAACATTTTATCCCTGAGCTACTCTAGCTATACAAAGACACCCCCATCATATCTAGCAGGGAGGAGACATCACTAGAATTTATATTGTCATAGCAAGGTCCTATGCCACAATATTGTCAGATATCTTTATTCTTCCACCTCGACATTTCAATTTTTACAGCTCCAGTCTTTGGTCATTCCTTCCTATTCCTGACTTGATCGTCAGAGTGGTGTTCCTCAAGTTCACACTTGAAGTCTTCCTTTTTTATAGGTTAAGGAGCTATAGGTTGAGTCAACTCCAAAGATTGTCACGCGTAAGTCCACTCTTCTGACCCATCATTAAAATTAGGTTCTCCGAAAACAACAATAACATACTTAAACAACTCAGATGAATTTGCCACTAGGAGGTGGGCAAGTTCCATGCATCCTTCATAATGATTCCACATTGAATAATCCTTTTCTGTATCTAACACTATAGTCACCTTGATCATATGTAAGGGATTTAGGCCTATCAGGGTCCTCTCAACATTATCATATTAACTATCATTTTCCTCATTGAATTCATCTAAGACAAATTTATGGTAGTAAGGGTTGTATAATATGAATTTATCCTTAGTTTCTTTTTCTCTTAGCCCCCTCTCTATTAGCACCTCCATCTATTCCTTGTCTTCTTCGTCCAGTACCAAGGGAATGTAGTCAATGGTAGAGTTAACATTTGAGTCATCCATGATTATTATCTTATGTTCTAGGGTTCTATCAGCATTGGTTCTTTGTCTTCTTTTGGATCCTCTTTTGGCTTCTTCTCAAATTCCATGGTCATCACTAGCTAGTACTAAGGGTGCTTCATTTTCTAAGACTCCACATGACCTAACGGTATTATAGAAGAAGTGCGATATGGTTAGGTAATCCACATCCTAGTCAATGTGGTCACAAATCATACATTGATGCTATGAGTTCCATTTTGAGAAAGGAGCCTCTAAAAAGGATGTAAAGTTCTCACAACATAGTACGCATACACATCCTAATGACAATGGCAAATATAGGGGTTGCACTTCTAAAATTAGTGTATAACTCGCTAGAGTCCTATGGTGGGTTCAACAAGGCCACCTTCATCCTTCATGTGGAAGCACAAAGGATAAGAAAGTGTTCGTCCATCATGAAAGTGAAACATCTATGAAACACATGTGCATAGAGTACAGTTCACATCAAGAGCGAGCAACGACAAATAAATAAAAACAAGTACGTAGTGCCCTAGCTTTTTTCCCCGCATGCTGCGCTCTCACTTATAAATAGTTAACACTACGAGATTCTTGATTCTACTTGTATCTAGAGGATACTAAATCTAGAGGATACTCTTAAGGTTGAATTGTGGTTAGGTTTTGGCCTCTAGGTAGTGAACTAGAGCTCTGATACCTAGGGGTGCTACTATTCTTAATTTCCAAATAATATTTTTAAATAATTTTATCACTCAAGTATGAGTCACGGATTATCCCTAGGGGTGCTACTATTGTGCCTTATTAAGGACACAAGGCTCAGGAACACAAGCTACATTGGCAACACATACTGTATTAATTAAAACTTGAATTAAACTAATCTAATTAATAACCTTAGGATAAGCATAATTTGGCAGCATTAGCTCAACTACCAATATAATCATATTCATCTAGGGTCATTAATAGTGCTTGCTTATGAGCAATCCTCACCACTAAAACTTTGTGCCTAAAATCCTCAAGAGTGAGTTGGGTAAACTCAGTAACACAACCATAAAAGTGTAAAAGCAATTAAGGAATACCAGTTTAAAACTTATTTGTGAAAAGGGATAAGCTCAAAAATGTAATAAACCTTAGAAAGTCACTACTAAGGACATATTTCAGGAACCTGCAAATTCAAGGAAAGACAACACTTACAATAGAATATGAAAATAGGACTACTGACCAGAAGTCCCTTCAATAACCAGTGCAGGGATAAATTCAAAGGAGAAAGGAGAAGAGTTAAGTTTAAAATGGAAATGATATCGAAACATTGGAGAAAAAGCTCATTATATGTACAATAGGAGTAATTCAGTATTTTCCTTTTTTTCGGGGAAGGGGAGAGAAAAAATTGTTCTACAATTTAGTACTTTTAATGTAAAACCTCCATTTGGACTTACAATTATCCAAAGTAAGAAAAAAAATAAAAAGACTTCGCTAAACAACAGTTCTAAATAAAACTAGTAAACATTGATTCATGAGTACAATTTTCAGTTCAAAATTTTGACTGTATACACAAGAAACAAGAAGACAAGCATCTACCTGAAAGACAGGAATTAAGGTCACCTTCACAACATTGCCTACAGTGACCAGCCGTACAAAGGAGAGATTGCACCACTCAAATAGGATGACAGGAGAACCCAAAATTGGGTAACAGGAGGCACACCCCACCATGATTAGTACAGGAGTTCTTAGCTATCAAAATCCAAATTAGTAGTAAAATATTTTTTTCATTAAGGAAACGAACCCCTTTTTTAAGAACTTTTTTAGTTCAATAAACAGAAAAACATGTTGAAGTGAATAATTTTTAAAGGAATATGCTAAATTGGGATTTTTTTTTCTTTCCTAAGCTTGAAATGTCATAGTTAGGAGTAACCACATAATAACATCGTATGATGCATGCATAAACGTTCCAAGGATTTATATTTCTAGAGACATCCTTTCAGGGCTAATTTAGAAACATTATTAAATCCTTCAAAAGTAGGTAGTTAAACTCTTTGAACAAGATATGTTGAAATTAACTGTTGAAATCCAACCCTAACAAGAAATATAAACATTAAAAATATAAAATGGTATAGAGGCCATAATGATAACTTAACAAACTGAATTATGATTGAATCAGTAAACTGGATTCATTGCTGCAAACAAAATTATCAAAATTTCCAGCATACATGTTACATCTCTCCCGTGACCATCATTGGCTCGAGCTCAACCTAAATAGCAAAAAAATGTAATTAGAAACTTACACCAAGTGGTTAAACAATCCTTCTTAGATCCTTAAGGGACCCTCAGTCTCCCTAACACTCTCAGGCCATTAAACTTTATATTTATACATGGGCATGCTCAAATCCTACTTTTCTTTTGAATATTCATCTTTAGGTTACAGGATTATCAAAGCCAAATTTTTATGCTTGATTTCAAATTCCATAATAAATCATGCAAACTCCGACTGGATTTAAAGAACCCAATCTAGAAACCATGGGATTTGTTATAAAATTCTATTTCTAGGTATATAGTCACATTCGAGCTCAAAGTGGGGTACAAATAACAACATGCTCCAGGTGTCAAATTATGTTCATTTTAGCATGGTTTCATTATATTGGCTGCACCTCATTCCACACAGGTTCAAATCAAATGGTTCAAAATTTTAAGTAAACTAGAAATTTAGGGTTATAATATATCAAAAATTCATATCCAAATTTCCTCCCAATTATTCCCAGGTCTCTCATAAATTTAACCTAAGTTTTTGTTTGAATTCTAGCATGTAAGTACTTTCAGCTGCGATTAATTGTAAAGGGTAAATCAAATTAGTCTAGCACGAACTTTTAAATTATGAGAGACCAATGTAGAGGAATATTTATATGGCTTAAAGTTACAAAATTTCTCATCAATCAGATATGAAAAATTCCTAGAAATTGGTTACCTCATAGATCAAATGTTGGTTCTTCTCCTCAGCAAGAGAATTTCCAATTCCATCACTTCCCTACTGAATTTTTAACCGAAAATTTGGACGTATTAGATCATAAAAGAGAGAATGAGACATTTTACAGGAATTACTTCAATGAGGTTTCACCTAAACAAAAGAGAAATCATGTTCTTAAGCAACTTACCATTGGTAGATTGAAAGGATAAATTCTTCATCCTCGTAGACGTAAAGAGGGGAAGAATTTTAAGATAGTAGAAGGTGGAGGTAGCCATGTGTTGTACATGAGGAGAAAAAGAGGTTTTCTCTTTTCTTAGGGTTTTTTAGCGAAAAGGAGCGGAGGTAGGATTTATTTCTTATTATTATTCTAAGAGCAGAGGGAAGGAGAAAATGAAACATGTTTTCCCGTACGAGGGCCAACCAAGGGGTTGGGGTATCCCCCCGCTTCTTATTCTTTTTTTTTTATCATGCAAGAATTTGGATCGGTCTAAAATTCTATATGTTATCAGAATAACTTTAATTGCTAACTATAGGGTAACCAAACTAGTCTGTTATTTCTTGTCCTTGGACCCTAACCTCATGTTTAACCTATTGAGCTTGAGTATAAACACACGTGACTTTTAATTCTCAACTCAAGAAACTAGGAATTACATTCCTGCACTTTATTAAGGATATCAAGAATTCTTTCCCACATTTAATTTCAGAGAATCAGGAATTTCATCCTCTCAATTAATTCACATAAATTTCTGTTTTTCTAATTTTGAGAAATATCATGGGTACTACAGGAGAAGAAGGTAGACTAGTTTTTCCTTTTGTTAAAGTGTATCGATTATCCCTTACGTGTTCTTAGGGTTTGGAAATTTTCCCTTGTAGTTTTGCTTTTGATTAATAAAGTTTCTACCAACATTCTGGCTTCTTGTTCCTTACATAGAAATTTTTCTAGAATTCTACTCCATTTAACGTTGTAACACACAACTCATAATATATTTTAAGTCTATAAAAATACTCATGCACAATGCATTAGATTAAAAGTTTCAAGTTGCTTTATTTATTCAGAAAAAATAAACTACGAGAGTGTTATAAGATTTTCACTCTAAGTACAAAACTAATTCTGGAACTAAACTAATTGAACAGTTGGAAAAATGTAAACATAGCATGCCTTAGGTTATCCACATCCATATTTTGTACTTCCGTGGCGTTTAGAGTGAAAAACTTACAAGCACCTAGATAAGCCTTTAGGTGAATGTAGTAATGACCTTCCCAGTTTGGTCCTCTCTTTCCTGGATGTTTTTTCATGACATACATGCTTCTAAGGACTAAATCACCTAGCTCGAGTGACCTATATTGCACCCCTATATTGTAAGTCCTTCATATCCTGGCTTTATATAATTCTATTCTAATAGCAGCTTGATCTTCAATCTCAAGTAACATGTGTAAGGCCTATTTTTGTATCTACTTATTGACCTTTGTGTCATAAGCCTAGGTCTTATGGCTCATAACCAACACCTCTACCAAAACTAATGCCTCAGTTCTAGAAGCTAGTATAAATGGAGTGTGCTTTGTGGAGGTCCTAACTATGGTCCTTATAAACCATATGGTACTAGGCATTTCTCCTACTTGACTCCTTCTACATCATTAGTTTTCTTCTTTAAGGCTTATGGGATTAAATTATCAGTAGCTTTGGCCATTTGCCTGAGGCCTTAGCATAGATTTATTGTTCACCATGATTCTAAATCCTTGGTAGTATTTTTTGAATCCTTGGATGAATTGTCTCATGTTGTTCACAATCATATTCACAAGTAAGCCATATTTGATTGTGACATTCTTTCATAGGAAATATTGTGCCCTCTAACCTATGATGGTGACCAGAGGGTCAGCCTCTACCCACATGGTGAAGTAGTCAATTCCCATAATTAGCAACTTTTTTGACTTGTTATGAAAGGAATAGGCCCCAACATGTCTATATACCATATTGAAAATAGTATAAGCTTTGAGGGAGTTGAGGGATTAACAGCTTGCATATGTAATTTTGGTGGGAAATTTTTAACATTTTTCATACTTCCTAACAAAGATATCACATCTTTGAGCATGGTTGAAAAAAAAAAGCCTATTCTCAATGCTTTCCTTGCTAGCTTGCAAGTTGTAACCCTCTACATCAGCTCTACTAGGGATATATTCAAGTCGAGACAAGGTTGAGCTTAGCTAGGCTTGGCTTGACTTGGCTTAGCTCGCTATGCAACCAAGCCCAGCCTGCATATGAGCTAAGCTTGGTCAAACTAAGTCAAATTAGAGCTTTGATCAAGCTTGGTTTGACCAAGTCGAGCCTGAGCTCAGCCAAGCGTTTATATACTGAGAATTTTTCTAATATATGATTCAAATATTCATGTGACTGATCTGAAATATATTTTAACTTTAATGAACTATCGTGCCCAACATAAAATAACATAAATTAATAATATACTTTAAAGATAATTATCAACATCCAAATGTAAATATAACTATGAGAAAAGTGCAATTTAATTTCAAACAAATCAACTAGCTTAATCGAGCTAAGCGAGCTTTAATTCTCTATGCTTGGGCTTGGCTTGTCAATCATGCAAGCTGAACTTGAGCCGAGCTAAGCTTTGCTCAAATTGAATTCAAGCTAAGCTTTGATCGAGCTAAACCCAAGGGCTAGCCAAGTTGGCTTGGCTCATTTCTAACCCTAAACTTCACAATAACCTTCGTAAATCTTGTCTAGTACATCATATGATTCTCCTTGCTTAAAAACTTTTAAAAAAGGCCTTTTGAATCCTTTCTTGTAAAAGTCTACTTAGAAAATGCAATACCAAACTACTGTCTTCTTGAGCTTCCTAACTTCTTCTTACTTTTAAGTATTCCATTATCAATATCATCAAGGTGTTTGCATAATCTATTACATAGGCTTCTTCTTGTTCTATGATTTTGCTCCTCATCACAAGACTAATCTTGGGGATTCTGTTTGTGAGGAACTTGCTAGCTTGCTTATTACATCTATCTGTTGGTTTTTTGATCTAGTTATATGAGTGATTTCAACATTTTTGAAGCTTTTATAGGGATTGCTGGATTTTCTCTAGGTACCTGACCATCCCTATTCCTTAGCCTCAAACTCATCATTATGACTACCCATCAGCGTGAGTTACTAAACACTCTTCACTTTCGGCTTCCAAGTCCTCTCATATCTACAAGCCTGCTATGATAGCCTCATATTCAATCTCATTATTTGCTGCTACAAATGTAGATCTTAATGTATATTCAAATATCTCTCTTTTTAGAGGTGTCATGATAAGTCTTGCCCTTAAGCCTTTCCGCGCGGATAAACAATCAGCATAGATAGTCCAACACTTAGGGATGTGGTTTTTGTCTTGGCTTGATTATAGTTCAAGGGCACATACTCTATGTCAAACTTGGAGACTTCCATCACCTATAATAGTGTTGAGCACAAATTTGACAAAATCAATAATGAATAAAATGTACTAACATAGCTTTTTGATGTGCAAAAATGTACACTAGTTTATTTTGAGTACGACCCTATTCAAGAGCACGGGCCTCCTTAATTACATCTCCCTTTGGGAGACCGCCTTTTTATTTCGACTCATTGTGTTTTAACTTTTCTTTCCTTGTTTTGTCTTGTAATAAGAAGATTATATTTTAACTGGGTCTGACACTTATCATGTTATTGATGCCACGCCCTTGACTTAACTACAGTAGATAGTGGATGAGTAAGCACCTTCTAGGGCGTGTACTATTCTTACACATTTGAATTTGGTTGCAATCACTATTTGATGTGAGCTGCCCGCACCCTTTTTGTAGAGGATTTAACCAACTGTAGTTCCATATTTTAATTGATTTTGTGTTTAATTTAAGTTTTGTTTTAGTTAAATTAATGGCCATTTGATTTGATTTTAGACGTTTGGATTTGATTTGATTTATTTTGGCTAAGTTAATAGTCATGATTTGGTTTGATTTTTGTCACCTAATTTTCAACTTTTTGAATTTTCCTTTGTCTATAGCTAAGTTTTAATTCTTACCTATTTCATGATTTTCTATTTTTTCCAACGTAATTCTTCTTGGGCTCGGCTTACTTATTTTTTTGGACTCTGTGATTGCACCCGAAGTCTATTATATTATGGGCCTCCTACTTACCCTTAATGAGATCAATCGAAGTAGTTCTAAACCTAAAATATTAGAGTTTTGATTAAGGTATTTAGGAGGGTGAATGTAGTGAGCTTGGTTATTTATTTTCTTTATATTTGGCACATTTTGAGGAATCAAGTATGTAAAAGATTTGTATTTTGAGGATGTTGGATTATATTTTGAGGGGTTTGAAAGAGTTTTATTTTTAATTGGGGTTTGGTCCGATTTATGGGCTTAGGATTTGAACAAGATTTGAAAATTTGAGGAGTTTGGCTTTTGATTTGTTTAGGCCATGTAATGTGTAACGTAGGGTAAATTGAAATTTTGGTCTCTTGTGAAAGAGGCGGGCAGATAAGTAGGGCCTTTTTGATCCATTTGTGGACTTGAAGTTTCAAAAGGTTTGAATTTTGAGGAGATGAGGTTTCGATTTCTTTAGGTCACGTAATATGCAAAAAATTTAAGCCTTTTTTGTGATAAGCTGGCATTGATTTTATGAAGGTTGATTTTGAGTCTTAACAAATTTTAATTTATTAAAATTTTGGGTTCAACAAGCAGCATTCCTCTTGAGGACTCATACTTCTACATCATTTCTTTAGTGGTTGATTTGTTAGAGCCTTAATAGCATATGCCCCAACAAGTAGGGCTTAAGCTTTCTTACTGTTGTGACAATGCCAAGCCTAGCATCTCAACGTTGCAATAGGTGAGATCAAGCCACACCAGGACATAGTTGATAAAGTTTTATGGGATCTGTCTTTTTTCTTCAACTCTCAGCTATGCTACACCCACTATTGTATTTGATGTTAAGAGGTGTATGTTCAATGCTTCTTAGAAGCTGGACTTGAGAGTACTAGGATTCCTACTAGGTATTCCTTAACCTAGCTAAAGTTTTGCTCCGCCTTCTCAATCTATTCAAAGTTCTTGACAACTCTTGAGCACGTGAAGAATGGCAAACACTGTTGTGGAAAGTTTGAGATACACAACCCTAATGGTGCCATACATCCTGTACACTTTTTAGCATATGTTATTGTTCTTGCACTTTGCATTTCTAGAATGGGCTTGACCTTTTTCTGATTTTCTCCTGTACCCTCTTATTAACTATGAAGCCTAAGAACTTGTCATCCCTCACTCCAACAATTCACTTCTTTGAGTTTGGTTTCATATCAAATTCCCTTAAAGTATTGAATGTCTCCATACGATCATCCAAATATTGCTTTTATGCTTTGGACTTTACTATCGTATCATCTATTTAGACTTCTACATTCCTCCTAATTTTCTTCTAGCTTATTCATTAGTTTTTAGCATGTAGCACTGGCATTTTTGAGTCTAAAAGGGCATGGCCTTATAGTAATATAGAGCCTAGTGTATGAAGAAAGTAGTGTTCTCCTGATCTAGTTCCCACTTTAGAATTTGATAGAAGTTGCAACAGGAATCTATAAATGGATAATCAGACATTACCACTGGTTGAATACATGAGTAGGTTTATCTTGGACAATGGAAAGCAATCCTTATAGGACATTCTTTATTCAAGTTCATGGAATTTGTACATATCCGTCAAAAGCCATTTGGCGTTTTGACTATTACTACATTGGCCAATTGGTATGAATAATAACATTCTTTGATAAAGCTTGCTGCTAGCAATTTTCGTACTTTCGTAGACACTAGCTTGTTCATGTCAGAAGCATAGTGGCTCCTCTTTTGCTTCATAGGCTGCGCCTTCGGATTTATGACTAATTTATGCACCATAATCTTTGGGCTTATAACTGACATCTCCTTGGCTGAATAGGAAAAGACCTCTACAAACTCCTCCAGCAGGTTCTTCAACCTTTCTACAAAGGCTAGCTCTAGGTGTTTTCCTTTTTTAACAAGCTTAGTATGTTTTCCTTGAAAAGGGACAACCTATAACTGTCCTTTAGGCTCAGACTTGAGATTCTTGATATCCCCGTTGTCAAGCTCATGCAGTACCACTTTCTTAAATTGCAAAGTTTAAACTACTTACCTCTTAATCCCTTGAGATGTTCTAGGGAATTGATATTCTTCTACAGGTTTGGTGGTTCTCAGTGTGGCCACATCACACTACCTTGCACTCTTTTGGTCCTCCAATAAACCATGTCAAATTCAGAATACATTTCAGGGTTAAATGTTGAGTGTGTTACCTTATGAGAGTTGGGAGTTGGCCTCAGTATGGTAGTGTTATAAGCTGGCATAGTGCTCATAACGGCAAATTCCACCATGAGCTTTCAATTTTAGCGAGCACTTTGATATCCTCTTTGGAGTAAAGGATATGTCACATTGAACTTATATTAGGATATGGTGCTGATGAATGTCATAATTGCATAGGATTTCATGAGTGTTTTGGCATCATTTAAGGGGATTAGAGTCCTTGATTGTGTGATTTTATGCTTCTTTTCTATTTTACACTCGAGTTTGGTGTTGTTGATGATATTTTGCAGAAATTGGCTAAGAGGACCCCGAGTTTATCATGAAAATCAATGAAGAGTTACGCGAAGACGTAAGAGCCCACAAAAATTGACCAAGAACCCACAAGAGATATGGTTTACCTAGGTATATATCATGGATAACCTGGGATAGCATACATAGTCAACCCGAGTTGACCAGAATCAACATGGCAAAGTGACCAAAGGGCACCACGGTCACCCCGTGTTGGATGCCACAGTCCGTGGTGGAGGCACAACAGCCTGTTCATTTTCCCTTATCGTGTGGCTGGGGTTGATTGGGTTTTCCTATAAATAAGGCCATTTTTTCTCAGCAAAAGAGACACACCTTATCCATTCCATTCTCCTCCATATTCCATTACTTAGGATATAGATTAGTTTAGATTAGATTAGAGAGAGTTGAGAGTTGAAGTAAAGATTTGCAATGATTCCATCCCGGGTTTACATGACGGTTCAAGCGCGATCTTGGCTGAGCATTTCTTTTCTCTTATCTTCTCTTTTCTAAATTTAAATTTATATTTTGTAATTTTGATTATCTTTGTTGTTTGAATTTGGATTTATGCAAACATTTGTTAGTTTCTTGATCTTATGTTGATATCATTTGGTGCTTTCGGAATTGTTGGATTGTTTTATTGAATTTTAAAATTTTATTGTCTTGTAAGAAACTTGATCACTTTCTTACATGTTGTGGGTATTTGGATGAAGGACTGAAAGGTTAAATATCAAATACTGGAATCCTAGAATTTGACTTGATTGAGTGATGTCTTGAGAGAGAATTACTGATCGAGAAACCATAGACTTAATAATCACATGCTTAATGAACCAAAACTAATGGAGAGCCCTTGAGAAACGGTAAGTTGATTAGATTTAAGGTATTTCACTTCACCTTGAAAGAGGGTTGTGATACTTTGATTATCGATTTTAAAACAACCAATTAAGGAAGAAGTACTTGATTGATACGTGGATTAGGTGATTGCTTATTTTGCTTAATTCCAATTATTATTTATCCATTAGATTAGATAGTTGTTTAGTTTAATTTCATTCTCAAGTTTGGATTTGCTTAGCATATCTTGAGAGAATATAACCCAATATATTAACCTACTCTCTGTGGGATCAACCTTGATTTGTTACAATGCGCGGCCGTATCAAGTGCTTCCACTAGGTCTTTGTTATGAAATCCTAACTTAAAAAAGTTGTCATAAGAGAGTATATCAACTGAGCTATCTATATCTACTAGAACTTTGTTTACCTCATAGCTGGCTACCTGGAGCTTGATCACCATTGGTACATCATAAGGATGATTGAGTTCTTTAGGTTGCTTAAAGACCTGAGGTGTCTCTAAAACCTTATTCACAAATGGTGGTAGGGTTGTACAAAAAAAAAGAAGACATGAAAATCCAAAATAGAGCCCAAAAATCAATAAAATTAAACGAAAAACCAATTAACCAAACCAAAAAATTAGGTTACAGTTCGGACAATTTAAAAATTTAGTTAACTAGTGGTTATGTAACACACACAAAAGAGCATGTTTCACTGTTTGTAATCTCTTTCATGAATTCCTTAATTAGAACTGCTAAACCTAATTGTTGGGGCGTTACTGCCATCTAGAAAGACAATGCTTTAAGTATACATACAAGATATAATATAGCTAAGCATACTTTTACAACCATACACATTCGATCATTATCAAAACCATAAACATACAACTGCTAATTACCATATGGTTTACACACCATAATATAATAGTACTTCATAAAGTTTACAACTCCCTTAACTGAAGATCTCAAAATACAACTCCAAAAGTATTCATATGATAACATCACTACTAAATCATCAAAATACCCATTTGTTCTCTTCAGCTGGTTTGCTACCATGAGAGCGATTCACTGAGCACTTGTCTAAAACAAAACATGACAAACATTTCGGAAAGTGAACCAAAGCTCATTACAGGCATTCCTGTGTCGTTAAATGATCGCTAAAACATTTGTTGGTGCACTTTGTAATTCATTTTAGTTTAAAACAGTGAATGAGATGAATGTAAAACCGCATTGTTAGTTATTATCTGGTAGTGAACCCTTGGTAACTGTTATAATCTACGGATAAGTGTAGATCTCCCAAGCCAATTGGGGGACTTGGCCTGAGGCCGCGTGATAACTGGAGGGCGAGCACCCCTGGGATTTTAAAATGCAATCTCACCGGACAATATTTATGCACAAAAGGAAGGAAACGATAGAATAAGCCCTAATTTTGTTGCAGAAATGTCATTATAGATATATGTAGTTAGTAAATAACACTCAATCTCATAATTGGAATCTTTGACAGAAATTTATTAATTAAATAACACTCGAAACTTCAATAAATAGACCAAAGTAAGAGAACTGCGGTTATAGCGGAACGACTTTGATGGATATAAATGGAATATGGGGTTTTTGATGTTTATGAGATGGATAATATAGGTTTAAGGCCAGTAGGGGTGTATTTAGGTTTGGGAAAGCTCACATTACCCTAGCTTGGGTAGATAGGCTTCGTTCTTGGGTCATTACTTTCCCCACTTCTCATATTCCATTCACATGCCCATTTAAGTTGATCTTCTAATCCAACTAAGTTTCTAAAGACAATCAAAGTTGTCAAACTCACTAAATTTCGTATTTTCTTCTTAATATCTATAATTACTTATAAACTTTTAATTAAGTTCCCAAAATTTATGAATTCTTGCTTTTCTCTCATAATCAAGCTAAATGTCCCTTTAAAGACCATTAAACTTTGCTTCCTTCATCCAATTACCATATTCTAGCCAAACACTCAAAAATTAGATCATGATTAACCTTACACATTTTTCAATATTTTTCTTCACATAATAACTAAAAATGCTCCCATAAACTCACTTCTTTGCATTAATAATCCAAACAACCCTTTTGGTCACTTTTGGGATTTTTCATAATCCACTGATTTTGGCAAAACCCACATAACATCATTTTTCAAGCCCTTAACATATCTAGCCTCCAAATTCCACCTAATTCAATCCAAATAGCGTACTTGATTCAAAAATCAAACTAAATCATGTATGGTCACGAAACCCTAGGTTATACTTGATTGAGATTTACATCCAAAGTCATCCAAAATCACCTTACACATCATCATACTCATTCTATATGCTAGAGGTTATAAAATTAGCGCATAAAACCCAAAATCCATCACTTTATACATAAGGCTTACCTGATCATGCATGGATTCATATTCATATATGATTCACACACTTCCACACTTAAGCTAACTCAATAAAACATCAAACTAACACTTATTTATATCAAGATGACATGATCTATGAACAATTCCATTATAAAACCCCAAAATTAAACAAAGTTAGGTTAGGCTTTTACCTCACTTGAGCTTAAATACAAGGAGATGGAGGTGGTGTTTGGTAGTTGTAGGAGTTGGTGGTGATTAGGGCAATGGCTAGTGGCCAATGGTTGCCCAAGTTAGCGGCTGAAGCAACAGCAGCATGCAATAGCAGGCAAGGGAGGGGTGGCCGAAGGTGGTGGAAAAACAAGGGGAAGAAGAAGAGGAAAAATTGAGTTTGGCTTTGTCTAGATTTTTGTTTTGGCTTATCTAGATAATCGGTTGATTTTATATGACCATAGAGTAGCTTTTTGCTAATTAAAATTTAGCACAAATGATGGTGATTAGTAAATTCAATTACACCAACTTTTTGTGCCTCAAATTGGGCCAAAATAAATTAGGCTCAGCAAAATAACACTCTGTTGCAATAAAATTTTTGCAGAGTTCAAAATTGGATTTTTTGTGATGTTATGAAAAATAATTTAATCTCTTAAGTCATATTTATCAGGGCCTATTATCAAGTCGCTTGAAATTTTACGATAATTAAAACCCGAATTGCAAATTGGGACACAAGTGAATTTTTTCCAACCTGAATGATTAAATGTGATAAATAAGTGTAAGAAAATTAATAACAAGGCTTAATTAAATAAATAGATATTA
The DNA here is from genome assembly GCA_017589665.1 of Selenicereus undatus. NCBI lineage: Eukaryota > Viridiplantae > Streptophyta > Magnoliopsida > Caryophyllales > Cactaceae > Selenicereus > Selenicereus undatus. The sequence goes on from JACYFF010003369.1 coordinate 48,753,880, forward strand.
TTTAGGGTTAGGCTATTATCGCCTTCCCCCTTAAATAGTTTCATCCTCAAAACTTATGAATTTTGTCACAAATATGCAAGATTCCCTCGAATAGGTGTTGGTACTTAGCTTTCATTTCTTCCTTAGTTTCCCAAGTGGCTTCTGAGGAGGTATGATTTGACCAAAGTACTTTGACTAAGGGTATTTGCTTATTGCATAAGTGTTTAATCCTGTGATCTAGTATCTGAACTGGGCGTTCTTCACACACTAGATCCACAGTGACTTCAATAGGCTCGATTATGACAGTATGATTAGGATTCGGAATATACTTCCCGAGTTGTGAGATATGAAACATGTTATGTACGTGTTCGAGTTCTACAGGCAGATCCACTCAGTGAGCTATGAGATTCAACTTTTTAATAACTTCATTTCGAGTTCTACAGGCAGATCTAGTCAGTGAGCTATGAGATTCAACTTTTTTAATAACTTCATATGGCCCAATATATCTTGGGTTCAATTTACCTTCCAATCCAAAGCTCCTTATACCCTTAGTTAGCGAAACTTTAAGAAAAAACTAATCGCCTACCTAAAACTCTAGAGGTCTCCTTCTTTTATCAGCATAGATTTTCTGTCGGCTCTGGGCAACTCGAATATGCTCTTGAATATTCCTTATTATTTCAGTGGTTTCTTGGATTAGTTCTGGCCCCAAACTCGATGCCTCATCTAAGTCACTCTAGGATAAAAAGGGTTCTATATTTTCTTCTATATAGAGCCTCAAACGGGGTCGTTTTAATGGTGGACTGATAACTATTGTTGCGAGAAAATTCCACCAATGGTAAGTCATTTTCCCATTTTCCTTAGAACTCTAGCACGCAGGCTCTTACACATGTCTTCTAGAATTTGATTCACTATTTGAATTTTCTCATTTGTTTCAGGATGATATCAACTGCTAAAATTTAATTTGGTTCCAAAGGCTTTTTGAAGCGCTTGCAAAAAAAGGGGCTTGAAATCTCTTATCTCTATCTGACAGTATGTCTTATGGAGCCCTATCTTCAAGTACAACAAACCCAGGCGACTTCCCTCTCTAAATTTTGCTTTATCCTTTGGATTTCAAGGTCACTTTTGGTTCACTAGAATTTCCTCAACTATGGAGGGTTGTAAGCTAAGTGTTGATAATTGAACATGTGCTCGCCCTTGTGACACTAATTGAACACCCAAGTCCTCAAGCTCTCTCAAGAGGTTCAATTGAGTAATCACTATAATGTTCAAGCTATGTTATGCCTTCCTACTAAAGGCATCTGCCATAACATTTGCCTTTCTAGGGTGATATTGGATATGTAGATCATAATCTTTGAACAATACTAACCAATGACTTCGTCTCAAATTGAGCTTCTTCTGAATGAAGATATACTTCAAGCTCAGGTGATTCGTATGGATATTACAGGGTATCCATATAAGTAATGTCTCCAAATTTTCAGTGCAAAGACCACAACCACTAGCTCCATATTATGGGTAGGGTAATTGCTCTCACAAGGCTTAAGCTGTCAGGAGGCATAAGCTACCACAGTATCTTCTTGCATCAGAGCACATGCCAACCTATTCTTTGATGCATCACTATAGATAGTGTATTCTTTACCTTCTATTGGTAGTGTTAGGATTGGGGGGGCAGTAGTTAATCGTTGCCTTAATTCTTGAAATGCCCTTTCACACTTCTCTGTCCACACAAACTTAATAGCACACCCAATTCTTGAATGAAAAATCTTTCACGAACCCTAAATAATAACTAGTTAAGCCCAAGAAGCTTCTAATCTCAGTGACATTAGTTGGCTTTTCCACTCTGTAATTGCATTCACCTTCTAAGAACCACAGGTCCCAAAAATACAACTTCTTCTGACTAGAATTCATACTTCTTCAATTTGCCATGTAATTGGTGTTCCCTTAAGGTTTGCAACACTGTCCTCAAATGAACAGTATGTTTATCTCTGTCCTTGGAGCATATCAAGATGTCATCCATAAACACCACCACAAACTTGTCTAAATAAGGTCTAAACTCTATTCATAAGATCCATAAAGGTTGCGGGGGCATTAGTCAAGCGAAAGGAATCACTGTGAACTCGTGGTGACCACACCTAGTCCTAATGTCTTCTGGTTTAATTCTAAGTTAATGGTATCCAGACCTCAAATCGATTTTGGAAAAGACTCCTGCTCCTTATAGTTAATCAAATAAATATACACAACAAAAGAGTATATGACTTCCCACCCCTATACCTAAACTCATAATGTCCTCATTTGGAGTCGAGGAGTCACTACCACCACAAAACACACAAAAACAAAGAAAACAAAATCACACAAGAACACTAAACCTACACACATACACACAAGCTAACACACTCCCCCAAAAGCGTAATCTAACTAAATCAACAATAAGACCACACATCTTTACAAAACTAACACCACCAAAAATGAATATATACAAATCTAACAACACCACCAATCATAGAACATAAATATGCACAAAAACGAACAAAGGTGATCATAGTCATCAACTGGCTTTACAATATTCTAAATTTCACCTCAAAGTTGATCACCAACAAAAACACAACCTAATATCCACAACTAAACACAACCTAATATCCACAAATAAACAAAAAGAAAAAGAAAGAAAATAAAAAGAACGGAGAAGACTGAGAATGATTATACTAGGTCGGGCACTGAATGTAGCCAAACTATGCCACAAGGGCACAAAGAGCATCAGCCACTCCTTGTCTCTCAAGACACAAGTCATCAACTCGAATGCAGTCAACACTCTCAGAAGCTTATCATGTGCCTTTGCATGCATCTCAAAATGGTGTGAATAAGAGGACACTAATAACATCATAGCAAAGAAAGTTAGTGTCCTCTTACACTTATCAAATGCTATAGAAAAATCAAAAGAATAATCAAAGAAAGTGGTCCACTTAATTTTCCTAGGCATGCCCTCTAGGTATACACAATAAGGGTCAAAGGAGGGATTATACACTCTAATGTCACCTAGGGGCTCATGAAAAGCATGCAAATGAGAAGGGGTGGTGGGGAGGAAGGGGGATGAAATAGGGACTAAATCAAGTGACTAGGTGTAAATGGGCTCAATATGCTTAATGCTAGGAGTGACACCAACCCTCACATCATCACTATAATACTCCTCAAAAGAAGGGTCTAACAATGCAATATCGCCTGATCAATCAAGCGAATAATCCTCAACACAACTAGCATCACCCCTAAGAGATTCACTTATCTCTAACCCCGTGCACTGAGCTAAAGGGATAAGAGAAGAAAGTAAGCACAAGAAACCATCAGTAGTGTTTCTAAGTGTGCTAGACAATGATGGAGCGAAGAATGGTAAAGATCTCCAGGGAGGATCAACCACTACCTTTAGGCCAGTCAAAGGTGAATCAATCATAAAATTAGGCTATAGGGGAAGGGAAGACTCATAATCATCATAGAGACTAACCTCAAGTCTAGGAGAAGATGGATTAGGGTCGGTCTTATGCAATAGGCCACACTCCCTTATCTTACCAACAAAACACTCACGTCGCTCATTCATTGTTTCTATTACGGCCTTAAATCTAGCATGGCATGCATCAAAAATATCATAATAGGGACAAGAATTCACTTCATGGTCAAAAGATTAACAATAAGAGCACACAAGAGGAAAATAAGTGTGCAAATCATAGAAAGTGGGGGAAGGGCACACAAAAGACTCACTAACATTCTCGTGATGCCATTGATACCAAGCCAAAGACTCAAACAAGTCCCACATATCATCAACGTCTAAAAAGCACATACCACCCTGACACATGGACTTAAGTGTGGGTCGGGTCTCATGTGTTATCCCCTCAAGTACAACATTGCATATTTTCCATTTTTCGTACGTGAAATGCACATATTGAGCACGATAATCATTCAATCTAGACACGTATTGCCAAAAAGGTTCATGCTCAAATTGAGGTAAATGAAAAATAGCCATTTTGATTATTTTTTTCAAATTTTTGATTTTTTAATTTTTTTTTTTTTGGATTTTCAAAAGACCTAGTCTCGAATGCTCAAATAAACCCCGATATTGAAAAAAGCCAACTCTTCGACAACGACGTCAAAAACTTGATTGGAAGAATTTGAGTTTTAAAATTTTTAACCCCAAGTGCAAAGTTTATCATCGAGTACTTGGGGTGTCCTCCACTGGGAGTTAGGTTTCAAGTACCGGGATTAGCTAGAGCGACTCAATCTAGGCCAAGAAGGAAGGAAAGAAAGACACCCTAAACTAAGTTAACAAACATATAAAAAGAGGCTTATGATTGTAATTGGGTCAATTGACGAACCAAGTAATTGAGTGAGTCCTAACCTACCCAACCTCTACTAAAAACAAGAGATGGTCGATTGCACCATCGAAGACCAGCCAAGCCCTCTTTTAAGGGTCATGAGCTAGTCTAATTAGTCTAACCACCTATTTTCATGGGGTTAGCCCAATTAGACCGTAAAATTAGCAACCATCGAACCTAATTAGGATTGGGACTATTTTCATGTCCCGAACCCGGCTATCCTCTGCCCCACACTAGCTAATCAACGTCGCCTCTCGGCAATAGTCAATCGCCCAAAAATAAAAATGAAAGCTCTCTCAAGCATTTCATCAAACATTTGGCAGGTATGACAGAAAACTCTAAGTTCTAGGTATAAAGTGGGTGTGGTTATGCCTAATTCTAGACTAACTAGTCATCAAGAGGCTAATCACAATCCAGGCAAACCAAAATTAACAACTAATCATCAACAAAATACAAAAACCCCAATTTAAACCTAAGCTAAGAAATAACTTAACAAGTATGAATTAGGAGAATTAATCTAATCTAACAAGGATTAAAATAACTAATGAACAGAAAATCATAATAAAAACTAAACATTTAAACTTAATATAATCTAAACTAACAAGATCAAACAAGAGGAAATAAGAACAAACATGAAATAAGAAGAGAGAGAAAGAAAGGCGAAAACTTACAATAATTCTATGGTACATACCCATGTACCTAGTTAGGTACACACCTATATAAGAGGCATCATATAATTGGGCTAGGCCTCTATTTCATTCCCCCAACCCAACAAGCATTTTTGTAATTCTTCCAACCCGACCGACTAGAAAAAGATATATTGTAGGGAACAAAAGGTACACTATAAAAAAAAGAAAAGATACACTATAGATAAGAAAAGATACATTGCCCAAAAAAAAAATGGTACGCTACAAGAAGGAAAAGGTACATTGTAGAACAGAAAAGATACACTACTGTAGAAAAAAAGATATACTGCAACATATTGAGAGCACATTTACTACACGACTTTAGGATGTGTACTATGCTAGATACATACGTTTGTATATAAGAATTTTCCGAAAACTTATGGATTGCTTGGATGAACTTGAATGTACAATGCCTAAATCCCCAAAACAACCCAATTAATCCTAATATACCTACTTTGTTTCCTCTTAATGAGGTTTTTGAGGCTAAACCCTAAGCTAAACTAGCCTAAAAATTGCCCAAAATGAACCCCCAAAAAGTCCAAAAACAAGCCCTTTTAAAAGGGAAACAAACTGGACAAAATAGCATGGGGGGATGCGACAGCCTTCGCCTGGACGACGGCTTGTCTTGTTCAAGCCAGGCTGGCCGTCGCCACCCCCTGGCCCTGGCTACAAGGTTGTCCGACGGCCGTCGTGCCTCCCCCGGCTACCCGTCGCCTTGCTGCTTTGTTTTCTTCTTTTGTTCTCTTTTGCTCTTTTTCGCGGCACTTGCTTGGTTGAACTTATTACCTATAAAAGTAAGTAAAACAAGTAAAAATCCTATAAAGATTTTATTATTATAAGAGCTAAAATTAGGTGAAAGGGACATGTAAAATGTGACAATTTAGCACCGACCAATGGTTCTGTAAACTTACTGGCATATTACATTATCATCATACGTCCACTCATTCTCAACTCCATAAATTCTTTTTTCCTCTGCCACTGAACCACAACTAGGTAAAATTTGGCTCTTAGTTCTTCCATGAATTTACTTCAAGTGAATTCAGGCCCTAACAGCTTATCCTTCATAGTGTTCTACCAAATGTCTGCATTCCCAGTTAAGTAAAATGTCTTAATGTTCGCCTCTTGGTCATCATGAGCCTCCACTACTGTAAAAATCTTCTCTATTCCTCTAATCCATTCCTCTAGCTCCATTGGGTCGTACTTCGCATCATAGACTTTAGGGTTGCATCGTGCTACCCTATCTATTAGTTTATCATCTTTAGGAGGAATTTTAGAAGGTGCTGCGGGAATTTGTTTCATCAGTTCAGATACTGAGGTCTGCCAGTAATTAGGGTTTCCAAGCCAATTCAGGGGGAATCGAGGGCATTCCACTAAGGTATGGTGGCACGTTAAACGAAGTTTAGTCACCTGACCCTTGACCACGATTTGAATTATCTACTATGTGGGTCTCAACATGGTTTTGCCCATATTTAAACATTTTGATTATACATTAAACAGAGTAATTCAATCACTTAACTACAACCAACATATAGGATAAGTATACACAATAGATACAAACTAACATAGTTTAAATATTATTAAAATAGAAACCAAAGCTTCATTACAATAGATCCTGAAAAGATGTGTAAAACTACTTGGATTAACTGGAGTAAATTTGAAGGGATATAATAATTGATAATCATAGACACTATAGTGAAAAAATCATAGATTATTATATAGAACGTATATAGACAACTGCTTTCAAGATGGTTTATAATGATATATGTTTTGCTTGAACCTTGGGGTTGAATAATAAATCTTAAGTCTATATTAAACCCTAGCAACCCATCAGGCTACAAACCATCCTTTACCCACTGGACCTTTGCACAATTATATGGTTAATTTATCAAAAGAAAAGCTAATCATTCTAGACAATTCCACAAACAAGCCAACTCCACCAACTTAATCCAGAATTTCTCTTTCTAGGTTGGTCAACAATCTCCATCCATAGCCTAATTCCACCGCCTCTAGCCATCATCTTGACCTACCATCTTCACGTCTTGCTTGTCCACTATGCAAGCTCCGCGTCAGTATTTGTCATTCGCCTGAATGACTTCTAGATTGATCTACACAACTTACCAAATTATCCATCCTCACCATCCTGGGTTCAGTTCTAGGTAAATAATAATCTCGCCAAGTATTAATAATCATTCCTTAAAACGATATGTATACACACACACACAAGTATGCACACAAATATGTATGTATGTATGTATGTATCTACACACACACACACACACACACTGTAACGCCCCTACCCCTCCCGAGTCACGAGCAATTACCAATAACGGCTTAAAGGATTGTCGACTAGCCCCACAAATCATCACAACCATTTCCAGCGTGCTTCGTCCTCCCTCACACGCTGTCTAGGAAACTTCCCAGGAGTTCACCCATCACACGATTGCTCCACAGCAAGCACGCTTAACTGTCGAGTTCCTAAGAGTGGGCTTCCCGAAAAGAAAGGTTCACCTTTGGTGATATAAGTGGTCACTTCAAATTCTTTTAAGCCCCTATAATACCCGTGTAATTTATTTTCCATTAAGCTTTTCATAATGCCTTTTTACATTATAAAAATCGTATTTTATTAACGATACAAGTTAATTATTATCGATGTGCCTATGTGAGCGATAATTTTATTAAAAAGAATATTATCGCTATTAAAATTATTACTATTATTATTATTAGTTTGAAAATTTATTCAATGATTTTTAATAAGCATTATTAACAGTTATTAATGAGTACTAATTCAAGTGGGAACCCGAATACGATTAGGTTGTCAACCTTAGAAGTAGTTCAATGTTTATTAAATCGAACCTAGATATTTTTGAAAACGAGTAATCGATGAAAGGCCGTATTATCAATTTTGGGTTTAGAATTCAGGTTACGAATTAGACTAGCGATGCCAAGTATCGAACAACTTGGAACAAAAATAGTAGGCAGGGGCATTTTTGTAATTTCGTCCAACCCCTTTTCTTTTTCCTTCTCTTCCCTGTCATGACCCCCCTCCTCGACATTTCTCTTCCTCTTTCTCTACTCTCTGCTCAGTCTTCTCCTTCTCTCCTCCTCCACCACATACGCGATCTCCATGCCTATGTTTGCAGAGAATTTACCACACTCCAACTGCAAAACTCACCCATTCGACCTCCCCCACGAATTAGCCTCCATCTAGTGTGAAATCTGGGTAAGATTGAGAGGAACCCACCACGTTTTTAGTGGGTTTGAGCACAAATTCGAGGGCCCAAACACTTGTAAAAGCTTAGCCATGCAATCTAGTTGTTAACTACTCCAAATCCTCTATAAATTGGGGGCAAATTCGCAGCTTCAGGCACCCATGTCAAATTCAAGTTAGTGAGCAAGGTTTTAGGTCAAATTTGGGGTTCGATTTGCATGATTTGGGCACGATTTGGGGACTGATGTGCATGGTGAGCAAGAGCCGAAGGGTTGGTGCTGTTCGATTGCCTAGAGCCGAGCCAGCAGCTTCGAACGATCATCCAATCAAGGTGGGGATTCCTTTACTCCTAATTATTACTATCTTCAACTACTTTAATTAAATTTAGTTAGTGCATGTCGATTCTGAGCTTGGAAATCAATTGGGGTGAATTAGAATCGATATTGGGAAATTACAAGCATGATACTGATTTTGGGTTAGATTGCATGTTGATTTGGTGCATGGTTGAATGAATCGGTTAGTTAAAGATTTCGGAATAAACAGAATGTGTTGTAGGACTGTTATAGTAGCAGTTTATCACACTTAAATCTTGTTTTGAAGACTAAAGAGGCTAACTGAGTAATTGAAATAATGGTGGAGTAAACTCAATTGGGTCTAAGGATTATGGCTAAATCAGTTTGGGCGTGATTAACAGTCAATTCGTAGTAATTACAATGGAATATTATGCCTATGGGTATTGGTTTGCAAACTAGAAAGCAAAATATCGCTTTAAAGTCTCTATTGCATTGGTTAGTACACTTAAACTCTATGTTGGTTATTAAGCATAAATGTTATACCAACATATGATCGTTCTATGTATTATTGGTTTGTGCATATCAATATTGAACCGAGCTTGGTAGTTGGATGGTTTGAGGTGGAACTAATGAGAAATTTGATGTTCTTGTGGCCGGTGTTGTGTGAGGAGGGAGCCTAGGTTGTGAATTGCCGCAACCGTATGGATTGCGAGGCCATGTGTGGTTCATTGGGCAGAATCTGCCAAGTCGTGCTATGAACTATGTGAATGTGCTATGTGCGAACCTCTTTTGTCCCAATGTGCTACGTGACACTATATGATCAATTCTTGAAATTCTAGACGTCTTTCAAAAGAAGGGTCGTTCAGAAAGCTTGTTTTGATGATTGCGAATGCTTTTAAATACTTACCAATTGCCTGATAGTTTATGAAGATGTTTGTTGCCTAAAAGAAATCCTAAATCATCGAACTACTAAGTGAGTGACTCGACTGAATAGTCGATATGTTTAGGAAGTTTAAAAGCGAACTAAAATTGAGTTCAAAAATATTTTAAGGCATAGGTTTTTATATAACTTCTCCTTGTGTTTAAAATGATTTAAATGTCTTGAAAAGGACATCTTAAGGTACTAATTATGAAATTAAGCCGATTTGTATGCTAGCTGCTTATTTAAGTTTCGATTGAGTTTCGAGTTACGACCTAGTAAAATCATTATGATTTTAAGAAGTGTTTGTGTTCAAAAATTATGGAGAAACATTGTTTGAATTATAAGCAACCCAAGCACCTTAAGTTTGGAATGGTGATAAGTTTGAAAATGGTTTAAGGCTTTAGTTATTATGCATTCCCCTTTTTTGAGTTTTTTTTTTTAAAAAAAAAAGGTTTGGAACGAACTGAAAGTGGCATCTGAGAATTTTATTACGAACCTGGTTTGAATTAAATGCTAACTAAGCACCTAAAGTTCCAAATGAGTTTCGATTTATGAGTTAGCAAACTTATTATGTTTATAAGAAGTTTTTAAGTTAAAAATGAAGTCAATTTACGAGTTAGCAAACTTATTTCATTTATAAGAAGTTTTAAGTTAAAAATGAAGGCGATTTACTAGTTAGCAAACTTATTACGTTTATAAAAAGCTTTTAAGTTAAAAACGAAGTCGATTTACGAGTTAGCAAACTTAATTTCGTTTATAAGAAGCTTTAAGTTAAAAACAAAGTCGATTTACGAGTTAGCAAACTTATTACGCTTATAAGAAGCTTTTAAGTTAAAAATGAAGTAGAGTTAGCAAACTTATTTTGTTTATAAGAAGTTTTAAGTTAAAAACGAAGTTGATTTACGAGTTGTCAAACTTATTACGTTCATAAGAAACTTTAAGTTAAAAATGAAATCGATTTACGAGCTAGCAAACTTATTACGTTTATAAGAAGTTTTTAAGTTAAAAACGAAGTCGATTTATGAGTTAGCAAACTTGTTACGTTTATAAGAAGTTTTTAAGTTAAAAACGAATGAACTATAAGCATTTCGAAACTTATGGTCGTTTTGTTAAAAAGTAAGATTTTAGCGAAGTAAGTCACTAAAAAAGAGAAATGAAGCATGTTTAAAGGCTAACAAAGTGCTAGGCGATTGGCCAGACCTTGAGGGTGGGAACTGGATGCAAAGATGGTATGAGCTATTTCCCCCAAAGGCAATGTTGGGAGCTGGACACAAAGATGGCATGAGCTGTTCACGAGAACTGGACTCAAGATATGACTATCTTGGTGTGAGCTGTTCCTGATATATATTATGATGTGTGACGCGTGATAAAACCTTGAGGGGGACTGGACTCAAGACATGACTATCTTGGTGTGAGCTATTGCCCCATAGAGGACAATATCAAAGTTAGAGTTGCTATGCTAAGACGCGTTTTGGCCAAAAAGTTAAGTACGTATACCCCGGGGATAACGTGAGTTGTGAGTGACGATCTCACTTAGGGGCAGTGTAGATCTCCCATAGCTAGTGCAATAAGATATTTTTATGCTATGAGTAAGTTCCTAATAAATAGGAAACTAACATTTTGTCATTTTAAGTATTTCAGAAAAGAAAGATTTCTAGGGCCATTACGAGGCCATATTGAATAAGATTTGAAAAGCTTATAAGGATCATTAGAGGACCATTACGAAAGAAGTTCTTTTAAAGAATATGAGCCTCAAGAGGCTAAGTAAAGTTTTTTTAAGAAAAGAAAGAAAGCTTTCAAATGTACATATCATGCACATATTTTATGAACGTGTCTCCAAGTATAGTTAAATGAAGTTTCAAATGAAGTATGGTTACATCCTAGTAATGCATCGTACATTCAAGCTTTTCAATGTGCATATTATATGGATGAATGTTTCCTGCCAAGTCTTTCTTACCAGTTTGGATGTTTCGAGAACTTTTGGAAAGAATTATAAGCTTTAAAGAAGTTGGCGTGAATTATAAGCTATTCTTGGAATATATCGAGAGTCACTGTGTTTTCAAAAGTATGTGGAAAGTTTCACACTCACTCTTTGTGCTTACTTGTTTACGTGCTTGAATGCTTGTTAGAAAGGAAGATTGGTCATTAAGGGCCTAGGGATGGATTAAAGGACTAGTCTGAAGTATAAGGGTGGTAATCTTTCCGTAGGGGCTATGATTGCCTAATATGATAGTATTGTATAAATACGTGATATGTGACTATTATTGGTATTATTACCTATAAATGGTTTTGGTTTTAAGGAGTACGGGAATTCTCACTGAGCGTGTGGTTGCTCATCCCTTTACTTATTCTCTTTTCCAAGTTCAGTTTGAGCAGGTACAACAGATACTTTGAAGTTGTTTTGATGCCGACCCATCAAGAGTCTTTTACTAGCCGTGCGAAGTGTTCGATACTTATTATGTTGTAAATATGCAACTCACGTTGTATGTGTAAGCATGTAGCTGGCTCTGTACCTGTATATGTATCATTCTGACCCTTGTGTTAGTTGTTTAATTGTGAGTAATCCCGAGCGAGTGGCCCGAGGCGGTGAATTTGGGTTATTTTAGCATATGTTGCCCCTTATCACCAGTTTATAGGCCCTTAGCTGAGTTAAGACCCTAAAATGTTGCTAAACAGGGGAAACTCTTGCAACTTTGTTTTAGAATGACTCTCTAAATGCTAATCCCAACCCCCAATCTTAAAGAGCCTTAGGGATTTTGTTTGTGCAAAAAATGTGTTATTTTTACGATACTTTTATACCCAATTATGCTCGTTATAATCGTTATTTTTAGGTTTTTATTTGATTTTATTTTGTTTTGAAGGTACCAAATAAATGTGAAAAAAATGTGGGAAAATGATGGAAAATGTTGAGAATAAAGTAGTGGGCCAGATTACTCAAACTCGACCCAATCCTTAAGCCCATTTTTTGTTTAACCCAAAGAAAAGGAAAAAAAAAGGGAAAAAAAACCTAAAATATCCAGCACTCACGTGTCCTGCACGTGACCCTTAAAATTCACACCCCCCTAATCTCATCTTTTCTCTCCTCTCAGGCTTCCACGAAACCCAGACCCTCGAAACTCCTTCTTCTTCATCCTCACCACAGTGTCATCATCATCGCCATTTTCCACATCTCCCCCTCTCTCTCTTCGACAACGCTAGCACATCATCATCCACGCTCCATACAGCGCCAGCACACCCACATAATCACCTCATCTCCACCATCTGCACCATCCACGTTTGGGCGAGATTGACGGCTGAGAACCGATCAAGTTCGAGCATAAAAGGAGGGTACGACGCATTCAAGTTATAACTAGGTTTTTAATTACATTTTATTTTAGGTTTAGGTTGAAGTTTTAGTTTAATTTGAGGGTATTTTGGTTGTAATTTCAATAATTCGAGACTTAGAGTTTATTTTTGTTTCAGTTATTTCGATTTCAAACCCATGCTTTAGCTTCGAACTCATGTAATTATGCTTCGATTTCGTGTTTTCTGGTGGTAATTCATAATCTTAGTTTGTTTTTGTAAGGTTTGGATGTTAGTTTTGGTTAATTTCAGTCATCCCCTCCCCTGTTTTCATCTTGTTGACACGACTATGGTGTTTTCACCATTAATGGTGATGGGTGAAGCTCCTTTCTGATTTGGTTGGCCTTTAGCTCTGTTTATTCATCTCCCTTGTTCCAGTTTCTGAAGTTTGTTTGTCTCCTTTGTTTGTTTTCGCTCTCGGTTTCCCTTCCCAGTAGCTTAGCTTTCTTGGGTTTTTTTTTGTTGGTAATGCAATCGTATACTATTCTTGGTTAAGTTAATTTTAGGGGTTTGTTTTCTTTAGTTTGGTTAATGCAACTGCTCTGAGCCTCTAATTCGATTGCTTATGCTCTAGTTGATTTTGGTTTAGTTCGATTTGGCTTGGAAGAGTACATTTTGACCCTATGCTCGGCTTAATTTGGCTGGTTGAATCCAAATCCCCACCCCCTTCCCTTGATTCCGATTCTGAAGTTTTGTTCAAAATGATGGCATTTCATTCAACATTTATTTGGTTTGGTTTATGGTTGCCATGACTCTCTAAATGATGATACGGATTATGTTTGCTTTACCCTGAATTCCTCTCACCTGTTGAGTCAGTTCTATGCATCATTAATGGACAGTGAATGATTGAGTGTATTTAGGTTCATGGCATGAATTCGTACTTAATGTGCCCTATTTTTGACCCCTCTGTGTTGGCTTTAAGTTGCTAAGCTCTGATTAGTTCATGTTGGATTGCTAATAGCTTTGGCTTTTCATAGATTTCATTGAGTTAGATTTGCCCTAGGTTAGATCGTTTGTTGAGCAATACTTTCTTTCTTTTCTTAAGTTAGATCTGATCAACTTTCTTTCTTTTGCTGGTTGTTTGATATAGATTTGCTTTGGGTTGCTGTTTTCATTAAGTTAGATTTCATTAAGTATGTTTTATTAGTTTTAAGATAATTGATAATTAGATGAGCTCTTTTCCGTGACCTTAACCTCAACCTCGTCCTCGAGGACACGACCCTCAACTACTACAGCGAAAGCTGTATACTTGTGACACTCTTAATTTACACTCGAAATATCCTAACAGATTTCCTTCTAGGAAGTCCTGGCGGTATGACCCCTCTTCGGGTTGGGGGCATTACAGCCCCATTCGGGGTATTATAATTATATAAAACCCCGGAAATCCAATATAGGGAAATCATGTGACATGGGCCGACCCTTATAATCCAACTCAATGCGAAAGATTTTTCCTTTATGTTTTCCTTTCAAAATTTTATTTATTTCATAGAAAGAATAGATTGTTGTGAATTTTCCGCAAGCGTACGGTTTCGTTGTACGTTTACGAGTATCGTCCTCAGGGATGAAGGAAATTTGATTATTATCAATTTTAACCTAATTGAAACTGAAAATTACAATTGACTGGGCTGAAAATTATCATATTTGATTTAGTGAATTTA
>JACYFF010003369.1:48768332-48775832 GCA_017589665.1 Selenicereus undatus
ATTAGGTATAAAGGTACTGTAAAGATATCACATTTTTAGCGTCAACATAGATTAATAAAAAACAATTTATTTGGGTTATTTTTCCCTCAATTTATTTGTTATTCGATTTCTCATTCACTTACCTCCCTTGACTTCAGTATTTGTTTACCCAATTATTTATTTATCCAAACATTTATTTACCCAATTGCTTATTTGCCCAATTATTTATTTACCCATTTACACTAAATTTTTAGTGGACCATCAATAGGTCAATTTCCTCTACAATTAACCCTTGACCCAAGATATTCTTTCTAATTTTCCAATATTTGTTTTCAAATTTTTTTCCCCTCACTTTCACCCTAGCAGCCGGCCTACACCCCCCTCTCTTTATTTTTCTCTCCCTTCCTCCCTCAATCTCACGCCTAACTCTCTGCCTCACTTTCTATCTCTCTACTTGTCTTATTCTCTCTCTTTCCCTCGCTCTTAGCAGCCGCCGCCAGCCCCCTCACCAGCCACCTGCTGCCGGCTAACATGCAACTGCCACCACCATTTCCTCCCCCCTCTCTTCTCTCTTGGCGTGGGTAAGTAGGGTGCATGGGATGCACCCCATGCACACAAATCTTGCAAGTTTATGTTTTTCAAGTGTGCAAATTATGTTTTGGGGATTAAGGATTCAAGTGTGCAAATTGTAATATGAGTTTTGTTTTTGTTTTTAGATTTTAACCTTTCAAGGGTGTGACGATCCAATCACTCTTCCCCCCCAAAATAGAACCAAGGTAAGCACGATAATGTACTTGATTCGTTCGATTAAAAGTTAGAAATCTTGACTTTTTGGCTTGGATTAGGGGGAGGCGTAGGGTCGTTAGGATCATTATGGATAGTCGTTGATTCGTTGTATGAAAATCGTGGCTTAAGAGAGGCTCACGTTAGAGTTAAATATTGGACAGAATGTCACTGATTAGAGGACAGATTTTACCTTGACTTTAAAACTTTGCCCACAGAGTTGTGCTGCTCTAAAACTCACAAAATTTTTATAGTAGATAATTTTGAATGTATTGGGTAATCTGGTCTTTCAATCAAGGGAATCAGAATATTATAGAGTGAGATATGACCGAATTACCAAGGGTTGCCTAGATCTGGGCAGCCAGTGACAGTGTAGAGTAATTGAGAAAAACGACCTAGTTTTAGATAGATTATGAGAAAACACTGAACATAAGAGTGGTAGAGGATGGACTGACCTTTCCAGAATGTTCAAGAACTTAGAGTTTCAACATTGGGAGCTATAGATATGGGCTCTGAAAGTTGAGCCCAGATTCTGATCGAATCTGGATTCAGGGTTTAGCTATGTTGGGAACTTCTAAGGACGTTTAAAAATTTTAGAAAAATTATCATAAGTAGGAAATGGGCTGTAGTTATGGTT
Organism: Selenicereus undatus; assembly: GCA_017589665.1. Taxonomy (NCBI): domain Eukaryota; kingdom Viridiplantae; phylum Streptophyta; class Magnoliopsida; order Caryophyllales; family Cactaceae; genus Selenicereus; species Selenicereus undatus. Next base: position 48,769,732 of record JACYFF010003369.1, read on the forward strand.
TGTAAGGAGTATGACTAAGTGCAAGCCCTGTTTGATCCGGTGCTGAGCATTAGGCCCAATTAAGTAAACGAGCTCGTAATTGTATGGATTGCAGGTAACAATCATGCCCTAACCCTTCCCCGAAGTTGTTTGAAAAATATGTGTGATGAATATGCTAAGGGCTGCATTTGAATGCTATTTTATGTGAACTTATAGATTTTACTGATTGAACGTGGAATGGAATAATTATGTGGCTTGGGTTGGATTATCTTGCTATGTTAGTGAGCGTAGGCAATTGAATTGATTGTGTTGCAAATGAAAATGTACATTATGACCTTGGGGTTTGAATTGAGTTAGAAAAAAATGTGTACATTGGTTTAACTTTCAAAGGAAAAAAAAAAAGAAAGGGACAAGCATGAATGTATAAATAAATGATTGTATGGGTGAGATTGTGAGCTATGTTATGATGTTGAAGGCCATTAGCCTTCTCTGGGTAAAAGTGCATGCATGTGAGTGGCCACGTGCCCTGTTAGGACGTGGGTCAGGTTAGCGATAACCGTCCATGTTGACGGTAGGCCAGGAAAGGGTTAAGCGATAACCGTCCAAGTCGACGGTGGGTCAGGATTTAAGTTAAGGGGATGCGTTAAACCCAAGCACAGGCCATAAGACTTAGTGGGGTTGCTCACGCCTAAGAAACAGAAAGTTATGCAAAACATTGGTACGAATGTGTGCATCATTAAGAATAAGTGTGGGTTGTTGCGTCAACTAAGAATGAATAAGTGTGGTCTGGTTGTCTTCCCTTCCCTTCCCCTAAAGTGCTTTAAAAATGAATTTGTGTGTGTACCTTGACTGTTAGTGGTGATTATTATTGAGCTTATCTAATTTTTGTGTAAAAGGTTTTGTTTTCAGGTGAAGTGATTGCGCACGGGATTGGGGATCCGAAATTAGAGCGAGGCTCTGACGTTTAAGTGGATAGTTGCATCAAGTAGTTGTTTTGAGAAAAGACTTGTATTGGATTTTGTTAAGTTTAGTAGTTGCTTAAACTGTAGTTGAAATCTTTTAACTGAGGTATTACTGAAGAATATTTTGCATTAAAGTTTGATCGATACTCAACCTGATGTTTCCCCAAAGGAAACACGGCGGTAACAACCCTGTTAGGTTCTGCTGCCATATAGGTTAATATTAGTAATAAAGAAAGGAATTAGAAATTCAGGGTGTTACAAAGGAATCTCCAGGTTCACAGGGGTCCTTGCAACGGGGTGGGGTCCGGTCTGAGACTCATCATTGTTTCCCATCATCCTTTTCGGGAAGTAATTCAGGTTTAGCTTCTCTCCTAATAGTTCACGACACACATACTATAATTCAATAAGACATCATATGCTACTATAGAGGAAGAAGAGCATGAGGAGGATCCAGAGGAAGACCCCGAGGGGGAACCTTTAGAGTAGGATGATCCTGATGAGGACCCTGTAGAGGAAGAAGACTCTGAGGAAGAACTCGAGGAAGTGCCTTTAGAGGATGAGAAGCCTGAGAAGGAACTTTTAGAAGGCGAGGGCCTACAAGAGGAATAGTTGATGGAGGAAGATTTGGGGGAAGACCTAGTCGAGGAACAACCTGAGCCTAAGGTCCCCCTATAATCGGGGCAGATGTGGTCGTATACGTCGGGGTACCTGCCCAATGGATGCCCCTGACTAGTAGAAGTTAGTAGTTGCTTAAAAGTTTCACCTTCTAGGACTATGCTGTGAGCTATCTTTCTGTTCTTTTGTGAAGCCACTGTGGGCTAATAAAGTTATTGATCAGTTATGTAATGAGGAATACTAGTATGGAATGTTTAAGGTTTAAAATCAATGCAATTGAAATTTCTTTTGAGACACTTGAATGCCAATGTTGTTATTTTGTGTGATGTGAACTTTGTGAATGTGATGCCAACGTGATGTGTATGAAGCATGTGATGAAGTGACTAGACCACATGAGCGTGGCCAGGTTGATATGATTATGAACAAAAGCATATGTTAAGTTTTGCATGATGCAGTAGTATACGATGTCTTATTGAATTATAGTAGTACGCGTGACGCGAACTATTAGGAGAGGAACTAAACTCCACTTATTTCCCAAAGATGATGGTAGGAAATAATGATGAATCTCATATTAGGCCCCACACCGTCGCGAGGACCCTCGTGAACCTGGAGAAACCCATGTCCCACTTCAGGGAGCAGTTGGAAGCCCTCCGCCTTAGGAATGTGAATGGCTCTCGTAGTTAGGTGGATGAAACCAGCCCACCTACTGGAACAGAACTTACCAACCTCCTATTGCTAGAGCTACTGCAGAAGCAAGGGAACAAATGCAGTGCCAGAACGAGCACCTGCAGAAGCTAATGGAGGCTAGGGAGAGGAAGGTTGAGGAAGATAATTCCTATATGTTCAAGATATTTACGAATCACAACCCACCTATATGTGATGGCACCCTTGACCCAAAAACTTTCAAGGACTAGATTTGGGGCATAGAGAAATTGGTTGATGCCTTCTAATGCCCTGAGGAGTGGAAAGTGAGCTTTGCGGTGTTTTACCTGAATGACAAGGCCGACCTATGGTGGCCCACGGTGCGAAAGAGACAGTACGAGCCTGGATTTGACTGGAGGCAGTTCAAAGAGTTAATCAAGAATCACCTTTATCCCGTCTCCCTCCAGAAGGCGAAGGCGAACGAATTCATACAGCTGCAACAAGGGGACATGAGTGTGCTAGAGTATGCCTCCAAATTTATGGAGCTTTCCCATTTCACCCTGACCTTTGTAGCCAATGAGAGGCTCAAGATGAACCAATTTGAGGCCAGACTCAACCCCGCCATCAAGGAGAGGATGTCGATACGCCAATGTACCTCCTACGTGGACTTGTACAATACCGCTATCGATGTGGAGAGGGCGATGAAGGAGAGAAGCAATTACTTCAACGAGCAGCATGGAATTAAGAGGAGGGGAGATCATCGAGAAAGCTTTGACTTGCAAGAACCGCACAAGAGGCCTCCTGGAAACCATCACTCCAACAACAACATGTGTGGAGGCCAGCACTACAACACTCAACCTAGGGTGACCTGCAATGCTTGCGGGAAGTCGGGACATTACGCCCGAGATTGTCGTTCGGTCAAGAAGTGTTTCTGTTGTGGGAGCTTGCAACATCAGATCTGGAATTGCCCACATCCCCTACTTCCTACCGATCAAGGTCACGGGGGACAAGGACAGCAGTTTCAGCAGCACTACCAGAACAGGGGTGGGTAGGCAGCCAACCCCAGCCAACAGGGTCGAGCACCTCAGTAGGATCATGCTCAACCTCCCAACCCACCGCCGCGGCACAATGGAGGCAGCGTTTACGTGATGCGCAAGGAAGAAGCGGAGGAGGCCCCGAACGTCTCAACGGGTACATTCTCTATCCAAGCTCAACTCGTAGATGTTTTGTTTGATTCGGGTGCTATGTACTCCTTCATTTCTATTAAACTCGTTGAGACACTAAGGCTATTACCAACCCGTAAATCCTCCCTATTGTTCGTGATCCTCTCTGATGGGAAAACTGTAAGATATGAGGAACTATATGAGAACCGCCCTATTTGAATGTATGAGCATGAGTTTCTAGCCAACCTATATAGGTTCGAGTTAACTGATTTTGGGTTCATCCTGGTAATGGATTGGTTAGCAAAATATCAGACTCGGATAGGCTGTCCAAAACAAAGAATCACCCTGAAGGTTAGGCTGATCACCATAATGCAAGCCCGTAAGTTGTTGGAAAGAGGATACAAGGGGTTTTTATGTAACGTAGTAAAAACCAAGGTTGCTGAACTCTCCCTCGAAGACATTCTAGTAGTGAGGGAATTCTCGGATGTATTCCCAAAGGAGATCCCTGGCATGCCACCCCTTAGAGAAGTAGAGTTTTGCATCGATCTAATGCCCGGAGCACCCACATCTCTAAAGCACCCTATTGAATGGCACTGACGGAGCTTAAGGAGCTAAAGACACAGCTGGACGAGCTGTTAGAAAAAGGGTATATCCGACCAAGTACATCTCCATGGGGAGCCCTGGTATTATTCGTGAAAAAGAAGGATGGGACTTTGAGGTTGTGCATAGACTATAGGGAACTGAACAAGATAATGGTCAAAAATTGTTACCCTTTTCCCGGGGTAGACGACCTCTTCAACTAACTCAGAGGTGTAGGGACTTTCTCTAAGATCAACCTTCGCTCAAGGTATCACCAACTCCGAATCAAAGACGAAGATATACCTAAGACTGCCTTCCTCACCCGATATGGGCATTATGAGTTCGTAGTAATGCCCTTTGGGCTCACTAACGCCCCAACAACGTTCATGGACCTTATAAATAGAGTCTTCAAACCCTACCTGGACCAGTTTATGAGGGTGTTTATAGATGACATACTGATCTATTCGATGACTCCAGAGGATCATACCCACCATTTGAGGAATGTCCTAGAAGTATTGAGGAAGAACAAACTGTATGCCAAGTTTACAAAGTGTGAATTCTGGTTGAATAAAGTGGCATTTTTGGGGCATGTGGTATTTAACGAGGGAGTGTCTATGAACCCTTAGAAGATAGAGGCCATAATGAACTGGCCAAGACCTAAGAACCCGACAAAGGTGAGGAGTTTCTTGGGCTTGGCAAGGTACTATCGTAGGTTTGTCCAAAACTTCTCAAAGATAGCCATCTCGTTCACCAACTTGACTAGGAAGGTCGCTAAGTATGAATGGACGGAGCAATGCGAGGAAGTATTCCAAGAACTTAAGAGAAGACTAACAAGTACACCTATATTGGCCTTACCCACCACCGACAAGGACTTTGTGGTGTATAGCGATGCATCTAGGAGTGGATTGGGATGCATGTTGATGCAGGAAGATCGTGTTATAGCCTATGCCTCGTGACAACTGAAGATCCATGAGCGGAACTACCCGACTCACGACCTAGAGTTAGCGGCTGTTGTATTCACACTGAAGATTTGGAGACATTACCTGTACGGGGTACATTATGAGGTTTTCACTGACTATCAGAGTTTAAAATACCTCTTTTCCTAAAAGGATCTGAATATGAGGCAGACAAGGTGGTTAGAATTTCTGAAGGACTATGATATCCATTTCCAGTACCACCCGGGAAAACCTAATATAGTGGCTGATGCATTGAGTCACTGACTGTACCCGACACTAGACTGCTTGCTAGCACTGCCCAATGACCTATGTGAGGGGCTTCGAAGGTTTGAGCTTAACGTGGTCACCCCGGAGACTAAGTCTATGCTTTGCACCATGGAAGCACAACCAACCCTCATAGAGGAAATTCAAATAGCACATGCTACGGACCCCCAACTGGAATGAATTAGGGAGGAGATATTGGTGGGAAAATCACTCGGGTTCGTGATCCATGAGGATGGTACCATCAGGTTCCATAACTGGGTGTACGCTCCCGCAGTAGAAGCGCTTTAGAAGAAGATTCTAGATGAGGGTCACAATACTCCACACTTGGTGCAACCAGAGGGAAATAAATTGTACAAAGATTTGAAATAAACATTCTGGTGGCACAACATGAAGCAGGAAGTAGCCGACGACGTGGCAAAGTGTCTAACCTGCCAGAGGGTGAAGGTTGGACTCCATAGATAGTGCGATTACATGGAGTGCCCAATTCTATAGTGCCAGACCTGGACACTAGATTCTAGTAGGGTTTCGAGCAGAAGTTACAGGAGGCATTTGGGACATTATTACGTTTCCGTACTGCCTTCCATCTAGCCACGGATGGGCAAACTGAGCGTACTATTTATACATTGGAAGACATGCTGAGGGCTTACACCCTGGACTTCAAGAAAGCATGAAACGAACAGCTGGCGCTAATCGTGTTCTCCTACAACAACAGTTACTACGCAAGTATTGGGATGGTCCCGTACGAGGCACTGTATGGAAGGAGGTGCAGAACTCTGCTCTGCTGGCAGGAAATCGATGAAGCCCTGACTATTGGGCAGGAATTAATCCAAGCCACCACTGACAAGATCCGGGTGATTCAAGAACGGATGAGAGCCGCCAGAAGAGCTATGTCGACCGAAGGCGTAGGCCCTTAGAATTTCAAGTGGGTGACCAAGTTTTTC
>JACYFF010003369.1:48780832-48816816 GCA_017589665.1 Selenicereus undatus
GTTGCAGTAGATTGTCTTGAATTTTGTTTGCTGTGGAGTAGTAGACAACCAATGATTCTAAGAATCCTTAGATTAAAAAAGCCCGAGGCGCAAAAAAGCGTAAAGGGTCCTAGGGCTCCGGGCGCGGGCTTCGAGGTGAAGGCGCGGGCTTTTTAGACGCGAGACGCACTTTTACTAAAAAAATGCTTGAAAATAATTCCAAAACCATATTTCTTCTAAAATCAACTAGATAATGACATCAAATAAATGATTTTCACCAGAAAAAAAAAGAGAATCAATTAAACACGACAAAACACAAATAAAGCATTAAACACAACTCAATTAGATTACTATAAATTGAATCCCCAAAACATAACGCATGCTGCCAGCATGCCAGGAAGGAAGAGAGAGAGAGAGAGAGAAAGAGAGTCAGAGAGAGAGAGAAAGGGAGAAAGATGAAGAAGCACAAAAAAAAGGTAAGGGCTCAGTACGATTGTAGCATTGGAGGAGGCACCATTTCCAACCTCCTTGAAGCTGCAAAAGAACAAAAAGAAACAAAGAAAAACCTTCCATGGTTGTCCAATAACTGAGGAGAAGGATGGAGAAGGAAGTCTGAAAGAAGACAGAAGAACAAAGCATTTACTAGATTGTTGTCACCACGGTTAGGGTTTCCAGCTCCAAACTCATGTTCAGTAGTAGCAATATGCTTTGTTTACTTTTAGTAACATCTTGATTGAAAGACTTCCACAAACAAAAAGAGGAGTCGAGGCCGCTTAAAGTTTTTTTTCTTTTTTTTCCCAAATGGTTTGTTATGATCTATAAAGCGCAGGCTTTGTGGGCTTTGGGCCTCGATCTAAAGCTCAGAAAAGCCCAAAAAAGCGCAGGCTTTAAGAATGGGCTGAGCTTGACCCATTCCAAGGCGCAAGAGGGTGGGCTTCGGGCTTTTGTGAGCCTAGGCGCGCCCCGAGCACGCTTTTTTAAACACAGTAAGAATCTAGAATGCACTGGAAGCAACCTCCGGGTAATCCAATTAAGGCCATGTACATCCCTGCCCCTCCCCAGCCCCCCCTCCAAAGAAATCTAGGTAAGTGGTTTTTTTTGTTTTTTTTTTGGGGGGGGGGGGCATTTGTTTGTTTTCGATTAGTAAGCCATCCAATCCTTTTCCTTGTTAAGTTCAGAAGAAAGATATTTTTGTTCAAGGGTATTTTCTGGTCCTACCTGACCTTTCGAGGATGACAAACCTCTTCCATGGTAACTGCCTCCAAACAACTCTGAATTCCCATGGGTAGACTTTTGAACTTGTAACAGTGAGGCCAGCACATTTTTGAGCTTGGGCAAAGAGACTGTGTGCGTGCTTATTTATGGATTATGGTATCAAATTTTAGGTTACCTTTGTCTAATTCTAGGAGTAAGAGTTTAAAGTTGGTTTTAGAATTCAACAAGTTTCTGTTCCCTGCTTGAAATCTTTAGAGTATATGATCAGCACTGTGCCTTCCTTGCCACCTGAGACAACAGCTAGTAATTATCTTAATGCGAGAATGTGGTATGTCTGGGGGAACTAAATGTATGAAATGAATTGGGTAATGCAGTGACTGCAGTGTGTGGAATAGTTCAATGCTAGCCCTGGAGGTTTTAAAAATCATGAGAAGATGGGAACTCCTACAAGCACACAAGAAGCTTGCATGAATAATTTCTGACTAAATTTAACTGATATCCCTTATATTTCATTTCTTAATTTACATTGCGGAGTCATGCAAAGTATGATAAGATGCAGTATGTCTGTTGTGGATTGGTCACACTAACCAAATACTGTTCGAGCAAGGAGGCCTTCATTAGAAACAAAAATGGATCCTCTTGCACTTGTACTTGTAGTTGCCATATATACTAGACATTACCGGTACGGTAGTATGGTGTTATGTAAGTATGAATGCTATGTGCTGCGAGTTTTTTTTTGCTGAATCTGAAAGTTTCTTGACCGGATGATGACATACGTGTTTGCTTCTTATATTTTATTGGCGTATGAACTATGAAGTAGTTTCCTAGATATTGCCTGTAATATCTTCCCCGAACAGGCATAGGTGCATGGAAGCTGAGCTTCTTGTTGATTCCTTTTATCCCTTATCACATTGAAATCTAGAAGGCTAACAAATAGGGAAATTGTTAATGAACTCTAACATATTGGATAATTTCAGATTAGTGCATTCAAACCTCGGGATGCCTCAAAAACCAAGAAGACACTGTCAGCCACTGACGCGACCAATCACATTTTCTCGATTTGCTCATTCAGCTGCTCAAATTACAGCGGCGTACTTATCGAATTTCAAAATGTTGAATTTGAGGTCTCACAGTAAATCTCCCTTAAATTTGTTAGGTATATCATATCATAAGCCTTTGTTCTGCAGTGGAGGTGAAGCTATATGTGTCTTTGCTAACCATACATTATTTGGTGATCTAATCTGGTTTTTGATACACTTTACTGTCCACATTCAGGAAAGGAGCCTGTAAAGGAAAATTTGAGAGAGAACAAATCACAGTGAGAATCTTCTGATGAAGATGTGCCTGAAGTAAGGATCAGATCAATTCAATTCCGATGGGAATGTTAGCCCACTGTTTGATGTGGCGCTTTTTTTTTTAAATAATATTGTTCCTCTTTTTCTGTTGCAGGAGATTGTCCAGGCGATTTTGCCTTCTTTGATCCGAAGCCTGATGATTTTCGCGGAGTTGAGATATTGTTGCAGAACTATCTGGATGACAAACAATGGGACTTGAGTGGTTTTGTTAACTTAATATTGGCTCAGACAACAGTTGGCACGGTCGTAGAGATAGAAGATGATGAAGATGATGCATTGTTGGCACTCCTCACAGCTCTAAACTTGGGCAGATACAAGGTGGGTGTAGTTGGTTCATATTTTTTGTCTTCTGGATTTTGCTGGGATGTAGTATAGTTTCAGTAGAGTCCTCTGGCCGGCATCTGGCAACTTTCTGCTGCTTGGGATTAAAAAAATTTGGAAAGCTGCGGACAATGTTGATGCTATTTGTGATCTGTGGACAAAAGGAATTGTTCTATCCACATCTTTGTTTTGGCTCCTTTGTTTTTATGGTTAGTTTTGGGAGCCGTTGTGGATTTTTGCAGGAGGAATTGACACTTTTTGAATACTCTGAATAAGGTAGCATAAATGTTGCCTGAAGTCGAGAGGTCACTCAAAATAGGCAGTAGAGCATGCAATGTCGGGGTATAAACATAATGTTTATAAACTGTCATGTGAATCATAAATGCCTGTGCAGTGATTAATAATCTGCAATGGATTATCGTGAGAGATACATCTTTAAGAAATTTAATCTGATAACATGGCAACTCAGGTACTCTTTTCTTGTGATTGCCAGGATCATAAATCTATGATTGAACTTAAATGCTACTTGCTTAAAGTATGCCAGGAGACCGTGCTAGCTCGTGACTTAAAAGGACTTTTGGAAGACCAAGCTGAGCATGTCGGGCTCATTGTCTCACAGCGTGTTATGAATCTTCCTCCTCAGCTCTTGCCACATCTTTAAGTTGGCCTTTTTGATGAAATTTCATGGGCTATGGAGGATGAGGTTAGACAACACTTTAATTTGCAGTTTCAAACAAAGGAAAAAAGAGAGAAAAAAAAAAATTCTTTGTAGTTTTTGGTGCAGGAAAAAAAAAAGAATTCTTTGTTTGATGTTTTAGGATCCCATCATAAGGTTAACCTTTTTGTTTTTGTTTTTCATTGTTATTTTTTGAATTATCAAAGCCAACAGAAGATCTCCGCAAATCGTTCCGCTTCAAACACTACCTGCTGATGACTAGAATCTACAAGGTCCAAATCCTATACTGGTTGCTTTGTTGTGGATGGCTATATATTTTAAATATTTCAAATATGACCCGGTAGTCCATTTACATTTGCTTCTATCTTCTTTTGGACTCGGACAGAAGAATGTACACTCTAGAAAGGGATCTACTTCAACAAGTAACAATGACGACGACATAATTTATCTGAAGCTAGAAGATGAGCCTTTTCACAAGGTTTTTTTCTAACCTTTAGACGTTTCATGGATGTTTAGGATCTTGCCGTAGTAAAATGTCTCTGATTCCTCACATTGGATTGCAGCTTTCTTTGTGGTCCTTTACTTTTCCCTTGCAGAGTCAGCAGCCAGCACCACATCAGGCAAGTGATAATTACAAAATCACTCTCTCTCCTTGTGATTCATTTGCTGTGTGTATACGTCCAATCTACTACTGAATGACATGGTGTCCTTGGTTTAGTCTGGTCTCAGCTTTATATTGATTAGCAATTTTTAATGAATTTGCACATTGCTTACTCCTTTGAGACTCTTCTTGAGAACTTGTTGATCTTGGTCATAATTGTATTTATCCATTACTTATATATTCTTTTGTTTATTATTTTTGTCCTCTTTGTGGAAGCGAAATATTCGATTTGTATCATGTTTGCCATTGTTCTCTTGTTCAACTTGTATCTTATCAAAGCTTACTTTTGCAGCTCAGAAATTACCGGTTGATGGGCCTAGTGATGGCTTTAGAAGCTGATAAAGTGCCAAAATTCTGCAATCTGTTGCGCTCATTTATAGACGAATCTTGATGTCACATCAGGGGGTACTGTTCTTGCAAGCTTTGTGCAAAATTTTTATTTATTGTTTAACTTGATTTATTTGTTTTATCCAAAGCAGTTTAGGATTTTTCTGCCATGTAATCATGGCATGGTACAGTGCTGATATTTGCTTGATGTTTATTGTAGGCGACCCAGTCTTCTCTTAGTTAACAAAAGTGCTAGTTCCATTCATAGTTACCTGGTTCGCGGGTCGTCCCCTGGAACCGCGAACCGGTTCGTGCGTCCCAGAACGTGGGTCAAAGACGATCCGAATTGGGGTGGATCGCGACCCAGTACGTTCATGCCGGCGTCCCAGACAGACCTCTCTCTCCTGTGGCAGTGGGAGCCAACTTGGCATAAGGAGAGAGAGAATAGAATGGAAGGAGACTGGGAGAGGGACCGTGGCCTTTTTTAAAAAAAATAATGATGACAGTGGGTAGAGAGGGAGAGAGAGAGAGAGGAAGAGGGAGAGGCTGCACATTAACCGAGGTCTCTTCAATACCCTGTGTTTGTATCTATCTTGTTTCAGATAAGCACAGTAAAAAGGTTTGACTCTTCATTTATTGCTGCCTATATGCTCTGTATCCCATGACATTATGCAGCCTATTTACACAGATTCCAATGTTTGGGCATTTACTCGTCTGAGTGAGGTATTACTTTTCAGTTGAAAGGATATCCTAATTATTTAATTAGTGTGCTAATATCTACTACCGTCAAATTTTTAAAAGAAATTAAAATTATATATGTGTATATGTGTGTGTGTGTGTGTGTGTGTATATATATATATATATATATATATATATATATATATATATATACACACCTGAAATTGTACCTCACGTACCCAATTCCTTAGAGATAGCGTTCCATGTCCCCGTACCCGTACCACGTACTGGAACGAATGGCGTCCCGTGTAACTATGGTTCCATTCCATGAATGGTAGATAAACCAATTCTACCTGACTTTTGGGATTTCCTTGGAGTTGGAATGAACTCAACTTATTCACCTAGTACTCAATGATCACTCTCATCTTTGGTAATCTGTTTGCAATATTCGATGGGACTGATGTCTAGGTAATATTGGTTTGCGTAAATTTTCTTTTTCACTTTTCTTTTAGCTGACAGCAATGATTTTTGATAGACGAGATTAATGTTTGTCTGGCACTTATCATGATTCATGACCAAGAATATGGTACTGGCAGAGGTGTTTTGAGGTTTAGCTAGCTGCTAACCAGATTTAGCTGTCTGTCTTTGTTAAGATTTTGCATGGAGTTGTATACTCGTGCTCTTTGTGCATTGTCCATGATATAGTGAAACCCCTTGTTTGACATCAAGAAGAGTTACATGGGCTTTGATTCTAGAAATTTTGTTAGACTTATTTTTCTGAAGCATGGAGCTAAGATATGGCCAAAGGCTCCTCGCCCAAGATTGGCAGTTTGGTTGTTTCGATTCATTCACATAATACATTTAAAGCACTGTCCTGGAAGTCGTCTCCTTTCAAACCAATTTTCTTGTTTTATACAAAATCCATGCCTGTAAACCTTGTGAGAACAGTTTGAATATTCATGCAAACAACTTATGGTTCGGGATTTGCCGATCTTATATTGATCCATGCAGAGCCAAACAACCAGAAATTAACCGTCAATACTACTTATATAATGCCCGTGATTTGAAAACAAACTGATTGGCCGATCAATAGCAGAATCCGAAATTACATGCTAGACAGTCCAGCTGAAATCCTTTTTGCTTGAATGTTACCTGAATTAAAATTGACTGTGGTCAGACTGAACCAAACAGCTGATTTGCCAGGTCTTTGAACTGAAGTTTGTTGCCTGAGACAAACAACCCCTTTTCACCCCTTGCATGAATATCAGGGCTGATGTTATCTCGCTTCTGTGCTATGGTTATTCTTAAACAATACTGTAATAGAAGTCGAGACTTCCTCACCTTCGCATGGGTTTTGAAGATTGTGATGTAGCTCGTACTCTGTTGCACGCTAAACTTTGGGATCTATTTGTCAATCAAATAACTAATCCATGAATAATAAGGCTGATGACCCCCAATCATAGGAAAGTAAAGGATACATGTAATTAGGAAATAAACAAACAATGCAAGACAACAAAACTCTTTTGTGTCTGTATACTCATTGCGATGTCTAATCCCAACATGCACACACTTTATTAAATAGCTGTAACATGCACATCTCAAGCCTTTCTTACATTGCTCATATTAAACTGTCAAGGTCAAAACAGGAAGAACAAGAGAAGAAAGTAGAACTTGTAGAAATGAAGTCGGGCAGAAACAGCAGGAAAATTAGAGGTAACTGATGAGTAGGCTTTCATTTTATGGAGATACGGCTGAGGCAACTTCAGAGCTTTTCTTTGCCCTCGAAAAGATCCCACCTAACAAATTGAAAGGTATCAAGGGCTTCTTCTTCTTTTTCTTGAGAGAAGGGTGTCTCTCTAACACGGGGCCATTCTTTCCAGGTACTACAACTTGAGACAAAGGTGCATTGGCAAAGGTGACATCTCTCTTCTTTTGATACTTGTTTGGATCCTCACATGGGCTTCTTTGTGGTAACCTCATCACCATGGACTGAGGTGAATCTTCAATGAATTTGAGGTGCTCAATCTCAAACTCCATCATCTGTTTCTCTGACTCTCGCTCTAGTTTGAGCTCTTGGAGCTCTCTTTTTGTCCTCTCAAGCTCCTCCTGTAATGTGGATAGGCAGTTTGCCATCACCGTAGTCTCCTGTCTGGCCTTTTGGAGGCTCTGTTTTGTTTCTTCTAGCTCAGCAGTCATGTTTCCAACTGCTAGCCTGCCTTGCTCATGTTGGTTGCTTATAGTCGTGTCCATCTGCATGCATTCATATATGCGTTTGTGTCAGTACGTGCCACATCAAAACAATTAATTATGTACAGGTAACCTTTGTTATAATGAACTATTTAGCTTTCTCTAGCTTCTGAAAAAGTCGATAATATATCTTTCTATTTTGTTGAATACGATCTGTGTCCTTTTATTGATCAATGAGATTGTGCTTCAGGACCAAAGATTGAGTTTTCAGGATTGCATATGAATAATTCAAGGGACGCAATATTTTTGTTTTTTGAAAGTTATTGATGTTGCTAATTCTTTCCAATAGACAGAGATCTCCCTGTAGTTCCACGAAAAAAAAAAATGCATATTATTTACTAGCATTTATCAAACTGTTGTGTGAATGTGTGTGAGGAAGCTGGATTGGTTTTCTGTGTGAAATAAGATGATGGAGATTGGTGCTTCTGGTATAATTAGGGAATTATTGCGGTAGGATTCTTGGGGTTGTCCTGACCGGAGCCAAAGAGTTTGATTCCTTATGGTGAAGCTTCCGTTCAGTAACATTTACAATTGGAATAATTTGATAATTAAAATAGCTGGTAACTGACTTTATTGTAAACAAGTCAAAAAGGCCCTGTTATATCCTAGTATACTAACTATAGTGCCCCCGATTGATCGTAGCGAGCAAGAAGACATCATTGGATTCATGAACAATCAACAGAGAAATCAATATACGTTCAGACTGAACAGGAATTGTTCATTTGAAGATTTGTTTGTAATCCTAACTACTTATCGTAATATTTTTCAGGGATTAAATTAAGTGCTAAAGATTTCTCGATCAGACTGTCATAGAACATATATATTTGAGATCACTTTATGGGTGAGTTGTTAAGTTTTTAGAGTAATTGATAATTATTTTAGGGCAATTCTTTATTCAGAGATGACCCATGATTCTTTAAGGGATACTGTTCATTTAAGTTACCTTAAAAGGGTATAGTAGTTAACCACATAATCATAAAAAGCCGTATTCAACAAATTTCCAATTTACTTACGAGTCGTCATTTATAAATTTTCACATAACTCCATATCTTAATAGAGTTTAAGGGGATTCAAGAAATAACTAAGCAACTTCATTTATAACTTCTTTATAGGGTGGAATATATGACATTAATTTTACAAAACATAATAAGGTTATTATTATTATTATTATTTTTTGAAACAAAGAAATCAAGGGTATTGTAGGAACATATTTTGGGTGACATTTTACTATTCGAGAAATTCCCGATATGAAATGTTTGATCATTAAAAGAACGGTTGTCCTTAGGAAAGCAATTAAGGAGACAATTTATAAAACTTGGGGTTTCTAATTAGTCAAATTTGCGCAAAATTTTGATAGCAATTCCCTAGCTACTACCTGTCAAACTTCGAAGTGATCATATGAGGAAACATGGCATGCCGCCATGCCGTGTAGCAGTCAATTAACATCCATGCATGGTGGACTCATCCTATTGCCAATGTGAGTACTGTATTTAAAGCCAAGACCAGGGCTGACAGCAATTTAACAAAAAATCAAACTTGTCTTCAATTTCAAGGCTCATAAACTTTGTCTTCAAACTTGTACTTGCTAAGGTCTTAAAGTTGGATCTAGCAGCTGTTTTTGTATTTTGTTACCTACATTTCTATCTTCTTATGTATACCCATATATAAGCGAAATATAAAGATTATTTTATTAATTTTTCTAATGTAAGAAATGACACTTAAGCGATCCTTCTGATAAAGAATTTGTCAAATTTATTCACTTTTACAATCAAATTGAACTTAAATAGCAACAGTGAATGCGGAATTTATTTTTGAAGACAGTAAGATTGTAGACTATAGTTACATTAAATGTAAAAAAACAATTGATTGAGTATTAGAAGGTGCATGCTAAGAAGTTGCCTAAGAATAATAACCTATACTACGGCTTCATTCAAAATTTAATTTTTACAAATAAAACACGACATAACTGATTTCGAGTTCTAGGTACATACCTCTTTAACTTTGCCAGCATTATAAACTTCCCCGGCCAAGACTCTTTCCCCAAACATTGAAACTGCCTCTTTCACGGACCTAAACGGAGCTCGGGTATCGATCTCCGCCCTTCCGTTCACACCCCCCTGGCTTCTACTTCCCATGACTAGACACGACGATGTCAAGAGAGAGAAAACAATCAGGAAGCCAGCTAGATGTAGCAAGATGAGCTAAAAGACACTGAGACTTGCAACTCCTTTTTAATAGAGATCGAAACAAAAGAGGGTGGTTACAATTTTACTGGAATTCCACTTCACTGGAAGCCAGCTAGGTAGAAGAAGACCAAGATATAATGAGAGAGGATAGCTAAGGACTTGGAAAATATCAAAAGCTTCGTTACTTCGCGTCCACTTCACTGGAATTCCGTTAGTAAAAAGAAATTATGTAGAAATGAAAATGGTGGGTGGAGGGAATGGCATACTTTGATGGGATTGTTTTTATAGTACGGAATTGAGTGTGTGGGGTCTATGAGATTCGGCAACGCCACGACAGGGACCTTTCACCTGTAAGCCCAACAGAATGTTTGCTTTGCTTTGTTAATTTTTTGGACTAAGATACGTAGGTGAAGTATGTGGGTGCGAAAGAGAGTACGGAGACTGAGCTTCCTGATGTAACATTCGTATCTGAAAATGTCATGCCATGTGAGTGACCAAGCAATTTCCGATTGCAATGCAAGTTTCTTCCAGCGGAAACAATTGACATAATATGTGAAGCAGAAACAAACCAACATTAATGGGTAAATGGGTTTGTTTGGTAAATGACTTTCTTAATGATTTTTGATCAAATATTTTTTAAGGGGTTTTGGCTTTTTTTAAATCAACCAAACAGCATTTGCGACATAAGATTAAATTTTGTTTTCTTTTTTCTTAGTGCAAGTCAGGTTTTAGCAATTATAAGGAAGTTGACTAAGTTTTCCCTCCCTTGGGTTCCCTTGAAGCATACTTCGAGGCCCAAAAGCAGGAACTTAACCAAACCACTTAAGTTTTTCGATTGGGCTTTACCATGGATTAAAATCTAGGGTCCAATATTCATATTCTACCTAAATCATTTGGCCCTTAAGGCTTGACTAATTTGTAAATCACGTGGGCTTCAACCTTAGTGACTTCCATTGGTTTACATACCTCTACAAAAGCATGTCCGCTTTTAGAGTTTCCCTAGGTTTTGGGCATCTCAGGGTTGGTTTTAGCTCTCCTCATGGACCGAGGTTCCCACCTATAGATTCATCTGATTTTATCCCATGGTGGATTTTTTTTAATTCAATTTTTGGAATAATTTTCTAATGGATGTTTTTTTTCCTTATCTTTGAAGATTCTCTTTAGTAGCAACGATCCATTTCCCTGTGATCTTTGCCTCCATGTGTCAGCAATTAATTTGTTTTTCAATGGTTTTGCTCCTCATCTTCTAATTGTTTCCCATATGATTAGTGATGAGTTTTAACTGGTTTTAAGAAGATAGATGATTGGACATCCTATGTCCTTAAAATTTCTTCCCTCTGAAACAAGGGAATTATTTTACCCTAACTATGGATGTAAATGTTTGCTAAGTCTAGAAGAATTGTCCTCATACTTTAAACTTCAAAGGTTCTTTTTTGGGTCCCAAGTTCTTCGTTTCTTCCCAACTTCTTTCTTGTAACTACTGGAATTTCTTTTAACTCTATCTTCAAAGGTGTTAAATCTGTGCTCCACTTGGCTCTGTGGGTCTTTTTCCTTCCCTCCTGTACCATTGAAGATGTTGGCTAATAGTACTACTTAAGACGAGGCCCTGGAGAGATTAGACGAGGAACAGTAGAGGGAACTGATCCACAGGTCCAAAATTGAGGTGCTCTGGCATCCAAGGTTTTTTCCAAATACAAGCACCAGAGTGATAGCATTGAGGGTGGTGACTGGTCCTGCTTCCGAATTTGGTTCGTTATGTTTATGTGGAGTCAGTTCCTTTTCGCCCCCTGAAGTGGGATACACATTTATGAAGGTTTATGAACACCCTCGCCATTGTCGATGCTGAAGGCCCAAGATCCCAGCCAGACTCATGGCTTAGCTGCCGTTTAAATATTTCGCTATGCCTTATTAATTTTTAGGGGCTATTAGGGGCTTTTGCAATACCTACCTGCCTGATCCCACTTTATGGGCTCCTAATGCCCTCCATCTACTTGCTACTCTCATTCCCCTCTCCTCTCCTATAAGGGAAAAACATGGGGTTTCCCTTTAAAAGAACCCTTCAGGGCTCTAGTTTCCTTTTTGGAAGGATATCACTAGCTACGACAGAGGAATATGAGCCCCATAAGTCACGTTTGCACTGAAGAGGAGCAGGAGCACGAATAGGATGAGGCCTAAGAGGCTACTACTCGGGTTCTCAACTTGATCCCCTAATAGGAGGAGAAGTAGAGCAACAAGAGGTAGGAGGAGGAGATGGAGAAGGTGGAGAAGAGAGGTCCAAGAGCTCATAGACCATATCAAGGCAGAACAGACAACCTTGAGGGCCGAGGTCACCTCTAAGGAAGCTAAAAGGTTGAGTCCTAGAACCCTTTAGGGTAGTTTCATTGATCTTTTTTACTACATCCTTATCCTTTGGCCCCAAAGGTGATAGCGCGGGAGCTAGAGCTAAAGACGTGAACCACGAGTTCTTACTACTGTATCTTTTCCCCTCTGGATCTCATACTTGTTCTTTATTTCTATTTCTTATCATTTTTTTCCTTTGAATTTTTTAGCTACATCATAAGTTAGAGCAACTTACTGGAATTAATAAAAAGTGTTCATTTAGTCAAATCACATTATTATAACAATATTCCTTTGTATGCTTTTAATTTCCAATTTCCTTCCCCAATCAAAATTATTTGCTTTCAATTCCAAGTTTAGGGTTTTAAGGATGTAATTCACAATTGAGTCACTTATTTGATTCTTTATTTTGATAGAGCTTCTCCTTTTTCACCTTCTTCAAGATTTAATTCAAGAATTTTTGAGATTTTTGAGAGAATTTCTAAGAGTGGTGGGGAGATGATCAATCCTAACACCAATCCATTTTTAGTTGGAATCTCACTGTTCCTCTCCTATTCCACCATTCCCATATAAGACGTTCCTGGTTCATGTACTCAATTAGCTAGGGGAGTATGCTAATATCCAAGATGAAGAGGGTACAAGAAAATTTAAGGTTTCTTTTTAGTTGTATCATGTGTGAATGATCTATCGATACTCAGTATTGATCAAGCCACTTGCAAGAATCCACGGGAGAGTGATCGAATCAAAGAGTGAAATTGCTACGTGGTTTGGTGGTGGAATTTTTATCGTGAAGTTCTCTACCACTAATCCCTCCTTTAGGTTCTGCTATTCTAGATGGATTCATTAATTACAATAGATTTTGCCCCATATTGTAGAATTCTGAGGGACAATTTCTAGAAGGTTCGAGCTGGTTTCCTAGAGGCCATCATGAGTG
Organism: Selenicereus undatus; assembly: GCA_017589665.1. Lineage (NCBI taxonomy): Eukaryota > Viridiplantae > Streptophyta > Magnoliopsida > Caryophyllales > Cactaceae > Selenicereus > Selenicereus undatus. The sequence continues at coordinate 48,793,749 of JACYFF010003369.1, forward strand.
GAGCGCTTTTCAACGCCTTTGTCCAAATCTCCCTTGTTGTTCAGATTCTACCATGGTTATCCTGGTTCTAGAGAAAAGGCTTCCATAGGATCTCCACAAAATTTGCCTCTTAGGTATCCCAATTAGATTTACCATGCCTCATGATCTAGGGCTCCTCCCTCAGGTCCTTGCTGAGAAGGAGATTGTGATTGCACTTGAAAGTCTTACACTTTGGTAAGGTGCCAGGATCCTAGAGAATTTGCCCACTATATCTTGTTTCACTTGGTTCCACTAATCAAACAACAAAATCTAACTAAAGGAAGGAAAGAGTGAAATACTCAGATGAGAGCTTGAGATACATGTCTAAACATAAGCCTCATGGAAGCTACCTTCGTGGTGTATGGCTATAAGAAGTGGCCAGGATCTTCAACCCTCCATTGAAGTTGGAACTTAAGTCTTACGTTTTGCTAAAGGAAAGGAGAAGGTGGTTGATCTAGTCCCAGAAACTAAACCTTCGACTGACTCTAATGTTTCTTCGACTGATTCATATTAGGAATTGCCTAATTATAATGCTTAATTCCCTTTTTTCTTCCGAATGACTTGTAAAGTAAGCCTTGTACAAGCTCCTAGAATGTTGTAATGGAATTAAAAGATTGAACATCAAAATCATGTTAATTCTGTTAATTTGAGTGATTTTAATGGATTGTCTTTTTGTTTGAAAATACGAGTGTTCATGGGATTTTCCATAATTACCCTTATTCAAGTCCATAGGCATCTTCCCATGTAATTGGGAACCACAAGTAAGGCATCTTCCCATGTAATTGGGAACCAAAAGTGACTATTTAAGTACTTGGAATCACTTGGTTTTTTATTATATTTGAGATTATTTTTGGATTTTATTAGGGTTTTGTGTGTTTGTGCAGAGAGTAATTACTTGATGAAATATAAGCAAATAAGTGTGAAAATAGAATTAGGAATAGATGTTGAATGGAAAAAATATCAATCAGACCTGAGTTCTAAGACCAATACTATCACAATTTGACAAGTTTTCAAAAATGAGAATTAAGTGAAGAAAAAATTTGGTAAATCAAGTGCAACTTGGAAAGCAAAGATGTGGAGTAGCAACTTGAAAAAAAAAGAAAAGAAATCATGGAATTTGAAAGTATAGGATGACTATCATTAGCTTAAATAGAGGTTAGAGGCACCTTTATCAAATTATCAATTCTTCCCCATCTTAACTTACTTTTAGTTTAGATCCTAGGAGTAGATCAGTTTAGTTCTCTCCCAAAACATTTGATTCAAGCACTTTATTTGTAATTCAAGTTTACATTTTGGTTATTCAATTTAGTTCTTCTTTTAGTTCTTCTCTCAATATGCTCTTGGTAATTTCATGCCTTTTTCTCTTTCTTACTTCTCTTGATCAAAGATTACTGTTTTTTGATTCATTATGCTGATTTGCCTGGAAGTAGTTTTTCAATTCAATCATGTTAAGGTTAGATTTAATTCTGCAAATTGAATAATTTTTATTTGATTGTTATTGCTTTGACTTTAGTTATTATGGGTTAGTAGTTAGTGTAATGGTTTAGATTCAATTAGACCCCTTGGATTTGACCCTTAGGTACAATGATTAACAATCGTATGCTTGCGATTAAAATTTCAGCTCTATTTTGGATCACACAAGTTTTCGGCACCGTTGTTAGGGATATTGGCTTCATTTAGTTCGTTATTTGTTTATTTATCATGATTAGTTTCATAATTTCCATTAGGTAGATTAGTTTCACATTTTTTTTTGTTTAGATATGTTACTTAGTTAGTTTGATTAATACTTGATAAACTCATTTATCTTGTCTTTCTTGTTTGACAAAACTTTTTAAAAAAATTCAAAAGTTCAAAAAAATTGAAATTCCAAAACTCAAAAAAGAGCATACTGATTTTTCATTTTCTATAATATGAGCATGAAAAATTTGGAGATGTTTGAGTAGGTTGAGTGACTTTTGTGCTTAATATGCTAATCGATATTCAAAAAATAGAAAATCTCCCAAGTTATTTTTGACTGACTAAATTTTGAATATCGGGAGCATCTTGAAACCATGTACCGTGGGGGTATGGGGTAGGGTTTGTTTTAAGAGGTCACTGATGAATTTCAAATTATTTTAAATACTTAGCTAATGGTACATAGGAGTATGGTAATGTTCGAGGGGAATTTAGTTGCTATACTCCCAACCTTATTTAATACACAATACATCTTTGCTTCAAAGAAAGTATAGAGTACATCTTGTGAAGAACCTCATATTTATGTGCCCTTACATATGATGATTGTTATAATACTAATCATGTTATTGATCCTTGCCCATTTTTTATTATGCTCTTTGGATTTGAACGTCAATTGAATGATGACTTAGAGAATGTGACAATGACTATGATGGAGAATCTTGTGGCATTCCTTATCAGACTAGGGAGGATCCTAATGTGCATGACCCTGACTTTAGTTCAGGATTTCCTAGACCTATGCTTAGTCTTGATGTTGATTTTGAATCTCCTGTTCCTTTTAGGTTTGAGTTCTCAATTGATACATATTTGACGAACCTAGCTAGATCAACTAACTTCCCTATATCTCCATTACTTGACTTAGCATCAGAGACTGGTACACCTAGTGACATCACTAATGATGTCTTGGTCATATTTAACCTACATATTGCTTATACTTAACCTTGTAAGCGTGAAGAGGGAGAGAGATCTAGGGATGATGTTAGTATTTATGCTAAAAAGTGATATATTTCTAATTGAGGGAAGTCATGTAAGGAAGAATTGACTGGAGTTTCACTCTCTAACTTTGAATTGGTAGATAACATGCCCTACTGTCCTAAGTTAGCCACCAATTCATTTGGTTTGTCACTCCTTTTGCATATTGTTGTTCACCACCTTTTGAATCCTTCTGAGTTAACATTTTTAGAGATTAACCTTACTCTTGTGACTGAGGGTTATTACCTAAGCCAGACTCTTGTTGATCACACCAATGTAGTACGACATGAGGATCCTGTAGGGGGAGTGTTACAGTTTAGGTGACCTTTTATGTGCTTATTTTTCCATTTATCATGGCAGGATTTGCTTAGATCCTCCCATTTTCCCTTTAGGAGATATTGCATTTTACGTTGCACATGTAGACTCATCACCATTGTCCAGTATAGGCATCATTTCCAGCCCATTCATTTTATTATAACTGATGGGTCTGGTCCTTACTTATATATCACCATTGTCTTAGGGTCTTAGGGTTCCGTGGTTGATCCTCCCACCTATCTTGCTGTATAGTTTATTTTGTTTTTGCTTTCAACAAAAAAAAAAAGAAGCGAAAAGAGAAAAAAAGTCAAAAAGAAAAAAAGAAGGGCAAAAAAAGAAAGAGTGTATCTTTTGAGGCAATACTGCTAGTATGAAAACTTGCTTTCTCAGTTATTGAGTCAATAAAGTAGTTGGTGTCTGTCACGTAGGATTGAGTCGAACTCAGGTTAGCTTAACTCCTAGGTTGATGGTGAGCACTAGGGTGGATTCATTAATGTGATGGTCTATGGGGTGAAAAGTTAGTGTTTAGATGTCATTAGCGAGGACGGAGTGTCTTGACATATACATTCTTCTTACATATAATCTAATATTTGGGTCGCAGAGGTGATATGTTATGTTTAAGGAAAATGTAAATTTGAGTATGTTTTGAGAAAACTTCAAAAATATTTTTGGTTTTCTCTTCTCTTTCTCTTTCCTTCAAGATTCTGGGATATATCTTCCGCAAACTCTCATATGACTACGCTTGTCACTAGGAGGAACCTAAGGCCCTAAAGGGCTTGTTGCACGTGCTAAACGCAATCGCGGGTCTTTTAAAGGGGAGTTAGGTGTCGTAAGTAGATTTTATTTTTGTTTGTTTTACTCATAATCAAAGCATTCAAAATTGTACTTACTCCTTCTATTTGTACCCATCCGAGGTGGGAGTATATAATACAAATAAATATTTCACACAAATTCCTAGTGAGATTTCATTGATACAAAGCAAATTCTAATAGAGTCATTAGGGGGAATGAATCTAGGTGTAGGGCTATTTGTTTAGGCACCCAAAGTGATTATTTAAGTACTTTTAATCACTTGAATTTTTATTGTGTTTGAGATTATTCTTTGGATTTTATAACAATTTTGTGTGTTTTTGCAGACGATAATTGTTTGATAAAATATCGACAAATAAGCATGAAAAGAGAATATGGAAGAGATGCTAGAAGGGGAAAATATAAATAAGACATGGGTTATAAGACCAATATTATAAAATTTAGCAAGTTTCCAAAATTAAGAATTAAGTCATGGAAGAATTTGGAAAAACAATTGTGACTTGGAAAGAAAAGTGATGGAGTGGTAGATGAGAATAAAAAGCCATGGAGTTTGGAAAGTATAGGATGACTATCACTAGTATAAATGGAGGCCTTAGGTACCACCCTCATAAAAGCAACAATTCTTTCACATCTTAACTCAGTTTTAGTTTAGAATGTAGGAGCATATTAGGTTAAATCTTTCTCAAAATCTTTAATTCAAGGACTTTACTTGTAATTGAGGTTTATGTTTTGGTTATTCAATTAAGTTTTTTTGTCAGTTCCTTTGCTCAATATATTCTTGGTAACTTCTTCTCTATTTTTCCTCTATACTACTTTTCTTAATTAAATATTATTACTTTCTGATTTGTTTTGCTGATTTAACTAATAGTAGTTATTCAATTAAATCATTTTAAGGTTAGATTGATTCTGCAGATTGAATGATTTATGTTTTCTTGTTTATTGCTTTCGATTTAGTGATTATGGGTTGGTAGTTAGTGTGATGAGCTAGATTTGATCATTTCCCTATGGATTTGACCCACAAGTACTATATGTTTGCCGTTAAAATTTTACCTCCATTTTTTATTGTACACTACATGTCTTTCTCATTGACTTTATTTTTCATGCTCATTTGTTCAAAGATAGAAATGTAAAGACATTCGTTGGGGACATTTGTCTTTTTGCGCCTTAACTTTATTGTTCCTTCCCTTTTTCATAGAGGCAAAATTGAAAAGTGATTCTTTGCACTGGGATTATGGTTTTGGAACCTATGATCTTTAAGACTTGACTTAGCCCATAAATCATCTAGGTTTTGGTAATATGGTGATTTACACGTTCAAAAATTACCCATTCTCAAACTCATTCAATTTCCAAAGAATAATTTTATCCATTTGTACCACGGCTTTCCGAGAAAGCCAAATGAAGAAGCACCAAAGTGACCATTCTTCACTATATGAAGGTATTGCCTTTATATGATTTGATAATGCTGTCACGTTCGAGAATTTTGTTGATTAGTTAACTGAAATTTGGAATCAATGTCAAGAGAGAAGCCATTAGAAGTGGGTGAAGAGTCATCCCATAAGGAGAATATTCTGAAGGCTTTGAATCTTGACCCTGGAAAGTTTAATATTCGCCTTCATACCCTCACAATCAACACTGACAATTGTAAAATTTATGTTGATATTTTCAATCAAGGGCTCAGACTTTCATTGCCTCTCTTCTTTAAACCCTTCTGGGAGTTTTATAGGAGTAGCCTTTGTGAACTCTATCCTAGCTCTGTGGTCTTTATTATAAACTACTTGCTCATTTGAAGATGACATAATATCAAATCCTATTTTGTTGAGTTTTTGTATATGTACCAGTTTCAACGCTTCAAGGCTATTAAGTGTTATAATGTCTAGGCTTATAATGACTATGATGTCCTGGCTGACAAGCCTTAAGACTATGGGAAGTGGAAAGGTTCCTAGGTTTATGTTAGAGGTCTCTGTAAGAAGTGACCCTATGTTCCAGTTGGTCTTAGTCTTGTTTGTGATATTGCCAAGAAGGTAGCCTAGTTAAAGAAGAAATTTTCCTTCAATAAGTAAGTCATGATTGAGAAGTTGTAGTTAATGAAGCCCAAGCTTAATAATTTAAACACAAATTATTAGCAAATAGTTCAAGCCTTCATAGATTTTGAGGATACCCTTAAGGGGAAGGATGGGAATAATTGCCTACTCAGGATAGGAATAGTTGAACTGGGAACTAGGGGCTGGTGCTTTAATTGCCATTACTGGTGATTATCTCATAGTGAGTGTGACTACCCTTAGTGAGATTGGCTGAATCTCGAAGGTTTTCATGCGTGAGGAGCTAGCCACTCTTCTACTCCAAGGATCCAGGATCTTGCCGTCGACGAGAGAGAGTCTAGTCTAGATTTTGCGAAGCTAAGCTAATGTTTATCACTCCTATTTCTATCTTATCTCTTGGTGATGACATCTTGCCAAAAGGAGTTATGAGAATGTTCCTGAATTGGAATACATACCTCCATCCCTCTAGGATTAGCCGAATGATATATCAAAGATGGTGTTTAGCATTTTGATGGAGCTAGCTTCAGGTTCTGGTATTCCAACTGTCATTCGCTTATGCGACAATCCTTCGAAAGAGACTATCGAAGATTCTAATGAAATGTCTTTGTCCCAATTGTTAAAAAGGTCTTCCAAGGGCACTTTTAAGACAACAATTAGCTTCCAGCCTTCCTCTAAAAAATAAAAAGGAGATATTTTAGTCAAAAGTCAAGGCGTGGATTACCAGGCGAGGACTATGTCAACTCCTTTCTCATATGTTCCTATCTCTGAGTATTCCTAGGTTAGGGCTATACTTCCTTCACCTGTTGATAAGATTATAACTCTCAGTGGGGCTGAGCTTCCTCACCAGGACTTGAAGGATGTTGATACTATGCCTCTTGATGAGCTTGTTGTTGTTCTTCTACGAAGTGTAAGGTATCTTACTGAGGCAAGACATAAAGAAGTGGAGTCTCTGAGAGCAACTTGAAGCCAGGGACAACAAAACATCTTTCAAGCACACAAGCCATTATCACACTTCCTTCCTTATCTTTTCAGAATCACACTTCCATAGTTCAGTTCAACATGCATCAATTTCAATTCGGTTTTGGGGGAGCGACCCCAGTGGGTCTCATGGCCTGCGCTTATCACAGCGCACCCGCTTAACTCATTCCTGGCGTATCGCTGCTCAAGCGGTTACCGCTTAACTGCTCCTAGCCTACCACCAACACAGGTGGTTATTGATAACCTGGCCCACGTCTCAACCGAGCACGTGGCCGCTCACATGCATGCACTTATTACCCGGGGAAGGCTATGGCCTTCAACTCATTCAAATACATGAAAGTCACCCCAATCAGTCCTTTCAATTAACAGGTTCTTACTTCTTACTAGAGTCAACATAGCACAATCAGTTCATTTGATTTCAAACACCTATCCCACACGAACGCAATGAAAGTTTATGTCTCCACTCTAAATCACATTATGTTTCGACTTTCTTAACATAACAAGTTTCAATCTTTTTTTTTTCCAGAACATACACAACGCACTTTTTCCATCATGCCTTTATTTTACAATTCATGATTCAGTGTTCCTTCAGTTTGAACAGTAAAGCCAGAAATTCTTACTCACGTTCCAAAACATTTGCAGTTGAGCCACACAGGGAAAGGTTAGGGCATGATTGTTACCTGGTTACCATATAGTTTACAAGCTCGGTTACTTAACAATAGGTTCCTTGGTCCGCACCTAGCCCATATATAGTCCACAATCAGTCCACATTTAATTTAGGACCTCTTTGGTGCTCCCAAATTTTTTTATAACATTTCTCTAACTTTTTAGTTCAATCCATCCTTAACCCTAGTTAAGGGTCAATTAGCCAGATTCTGGGTGCGACCTTCAGCAGCCATAACTTTTGTTTTCGGCGTCCAAGTTCAATGTTCTAGGTCCATCCTGAAACCTTAAGTCGTCCCCTACATTTTCTGTGTTTGGGGTTTGGCCAGGGTCTGTCCTGAACTAGGTCATAATCTCCGTTATTTCAGAACTGTCAGTGACTGTTTTCCCATGATTGTCCCTTGAAGAATTTATTGCATCTTGGGCTATGCTACTCAAAACGGTCTGATTCTAAAATGGGAATTTTTGTTACATCCAGAAGTTCACACCTAATAAATTTCATGATTTTTAGCAACCATTTCTGTCCTAGGGAATTTTCCCAAATTCATGGTTGTAACAATCCCAGTTTCAGCTTCCCGGTTTCTGCCCAGGTTTTTAACCTCACTTCCAAAATCCATAACTTTTTCTCCCTATTTCCAAAAATCAACATCTTCCCCAACTTGGAAAGATAAGTTTGTGTACTACAACTTTCATGTTTAGAGCTTTTACTAAATCGAACAGTAACTAGGACAAAACTTCAAAAAAACCGAAACCGAAACCTATACCAACAGGCTTGATTTTTACAGGGTTCAGTATTTCAGCCATAAGTTCCTCATTTAAACTCCGATTCACTTGACTCAAAAACCCACATAATTTTCACATTCCAATCCATCTACCATAAAAATTTCAGAATTTTTGAACGGCTAGATTAATTCCCACAAACTTTCAAAGTCAGGGTAAAACGGGGATGAATCTGAGTATTTTTTTTCCTTTCTCTTATGCACGGTTTTTGCCCAGTATTGGTGCACCAAAAATTTATCCATTCTCAACAACATCATTAAACCCTTACCCAGACCCAATCATGCCAAAAGAATCCCTTCTTTACCAAAGCTAAAATTAAAACGATATTAAAAACATCGTGGCAAAATACCTTGGATCGGTTTCGATTTCAATTTGATGGGAACGCCACCTTCACTCACATTCAATGCCGAGAAAGCTGAAAGAAAACATTAGGCTTGAATTAACCCTTGTGATTTCAACGAAAATGATCAAAAATCAAAAGAGAAGAGGAGAGGGGTGAAGTTCTTCAAACATGCTGTATCTTCTCCTCTTTTTCCTTTGTTTTGAAAGCAAAAGAGATGGCGGCGGCTTGGCGGTTGCTTGGTGTATGTGATGGTGGTTTTAGGGTGGATGAAGAAAGAGAGGAAGGATGTGGAAAGGGAGTCGTGAGAGAGAGAGTGAGGCGTGAGATGGGGAGAGTGGGTGTGGGTAGTTTACATTAAATTTTTGAATTTAAGAGGGAGGGAGGGAAGTGGGGTGAGTGGGAAGTTGTACCCCTTCTAGAAGTAGGTTAATTCTTTTCTTTTTTTTTCTCTTTATATACGCTGCCAAGGGGGGGAGAAGGAGGGGGTCGGTCTAGAAATACATGATCGGTCCAAAAATACATTTTTTTAAAAAAAGCTATGGAAAATCACGAAAGGTTGGTCCGAAAATAGCGATGTTTACAATAGAAAATAACGTACTAAAAAGAAAAGGTTGTTTAACTGAAACCAACCTAAATCAAAACATAAAAGAGTCAATCAAAAAGCAAAATAGTTATTCAAAACTCCCTTGACATAACCCGGGTCCAGGTCGGTCCATCTTGATCTTGATTATCCACAACGAATTTTCTGGGTTTTACACACTACCCACTTAGAAAGGTTTCGTCCTCAAAGCCTCACTGGGTTGTGACACCCTGACACCATTAATCTGACTTTCCGACTGACTCAGAATTCTTAGGGTTTTGCATTTCACTCCACTTAGAAGGGTTCGTCTCCAAAACCACTACACACCTGATCACAGAAACAAATGGGGGTACTTGTCTTGCATCTCCTGCTCCGGCTCCCAGGTGGCTTATGACGTCTCGTGGTTGGCCCAAAGGACCTTCACCAGGGGCACCGTCTTTTTTCGAAGATGATTTTCCCATCGATCCAGGATTTGAACAGGCTGTTCCTCATATGATAAGTCTTCCTGAAGCTGTATAGGGTCGGGTTCAATGACATGCGAGGGGGTCTGGGATATATTTGCGTAACTGCGACACGTGGAACACATCATATACCCTCTGGAGTTCAGTCGGTAGCTCTAGTCGGTAGGCTACCTCTCCAATCCTTTGTACAACCAGATACGGCCCGATGTACCTCGGGTTAAGCTTCCCCGCCTTCCCAAATCTTGCCACTCCCTTGATTAGAGAAACTCGAAGAAATACTTGATCCCCAACCTGGAATTTAAGGGGTCTACGCCTCTGATTGACATGACTTTTCTGGCGGCTTTGGGTAGCTCTCATTCGTTCCTGAATTAACTTTATTTTGTCCGTAGTGGCTTGGATTAGCTCCGGTCCTATAGTCAAGGCCTCGTCAATCTCCTGCTAACAGAGCGGGGTTCTGTACTTTCTCCTATACAAAGCCTCGTACGGGGCCATACCAATGCTCGCGTGGTAACTATTGTTGTAAGAGAATTTGATCAGGGCCAGCTGTTCGTCCCACACGGCCTTAAAGTCTAAAACGCAAGTACGCAGCATATCCTCCAAGGTTTGGATGGTACGTTCTGTCTGGCCATCGGTTGCGGGGTGAAACGCAATTCTAAAGCGTAGCAATGTTTCGAATGCTTCCTGCAGTTTCTGCTAGAATCCCAATTGGAATCGGGTATCTCGATCTGATACTATGGAACTAGGTACCCCATGAAACCGAACTATTTCCTCGAGGTATGCTCGAGCCAGTTGATCCAAGGTTTATGTGTTTCACAATGCAACAAAATGTGCTGACTTTGTTAGCCTATCCACTATGACCCAAATCGCATTATGTTTTCGTTGAGTCAACGGCAAACCTACAACAAAATCCATAGATATGGAGTCCCATTTCCACTCAGGGACATCTAGTGGCTGCAAAAGTCCCGCCGGTCGCTGGTGTTCTATCTTCACTCGTTGGCAGGTCAGGCACCTTGCCACATAATCAACTACTTCTCGCTTTATATTACTCCACCATAACGTCTGCTTCAGGTCCTTATACAGCTTATTACCCCCAGGGTGTACCAAGTGTGGAGTATTGTGCCCCTCGTCCAGGATTTTCCTTTTCAACTCCTCCACGGCTGGACATGGATTACGAACCCAAATGCTTTTCCTACCAATATCTCATCTCTTATCTACTCAAGCTACGGGTCGGTGGCTTGCACCGTTCGGATTTCTTCTATGAGGGTAGGTTGTACCTCCAGGGCGTAAAGCGTAGGTTTAGCCCCTGGGGTAACTACATTAAGCTCTAACCTCCCAAATTCCTTACACAGATCATCCGGAAGTGCTATTAATCAACTCAATGTCGGGTACGACGTAGGACTCAATGCATCCGCCACTACATTGGCCTTTTCTGGGTGATACTGGAAATGGATGTCATAGTCTTTTAGGAATTCGAGCCACCTAGTCTGCCTCAGATTCAAATCCTTTTGTGAGAATAGATACTTCAGACTTTGATGGTCGGTAAACACCTCACAGCGAACACCATACACGTAATGTCTCCAAATTTTGAGAGCGAATACCACCGCCGCTAATTCTAAATCATGGGTTGGATAACTCCGTTCATGTGTCTTCAACTGTCACGAAGCATACGCTATAACACGACCATCTTGCATTAATACACACCCCAATCCATTCTTGGAGGCATCGCTATACACCACAAAATCCTGGTCTGCAATAGGTAGGGCTAGTATCGGCGCACTCGTGAGTCGCTTCTGCAGCTCTTGAAAAGCTTCCTCACACTTTTTCGTCCACTCATATGTGGTGATCTTTCTAGTCAAATTGGTAAGCGGGGTGGCGATCTTCGAAAAGTTTGGTACAAATCGACGATAATACCCCGCTAAACCCAGAAAACTTCTTACTTCCGTGGGGTTCTTAGGTCTGGGCCAGTTTGTAACTGCTTCAATCTTTTGAGGGTCCACCGATACTCCCTCGCTAGAAATTACAAGACCTAATAAAGCAACCTTCTCTAACCAAAACTCACACTTCGAGAATTTGGCATACAACTCGTTTCTCCGTAACACTTCCAGGGTTATTTGTAGGTGGTGAGCGTGCTCATCCAGAGTTCTCGAATAGATAAGAATGTCGTTAATAAACACCACCACAAATTTATCGAGGTAGCTTTTAAAGACCCTGTTCATAAGGTCCATAAACGCCGCTGGTGCGTTGGTGAGGCCAAACGGCATCACTACGAACTCATAGTGGCCGTATCGGTACGAAATGCCGTGTTGGGTATATCCTCATCGTTGATTCAGAGTTGATGGTACCCCGATCGGAGGTCAATTTTGAAAAAGGTTCTCGCGCCCCAAAGTTGGTCAAATAAGTCGTCTATTCTGGGCCGGGGATAACGGTTCTTAACCGTTATCTTATTTAACTCCCTGTAGTCTATACACAACGTCAAGGTCCTATCCTTCTTCTTCACAAATAAGACCGGGGCTCCCCATAGAGACGTACTAGGGAGGATGTAACCCTTCTCTAGAAGTTCCTCCAACTGTGACTTCAATTCCTTAAGCTCAGCTGGCGCCATCCGATAAGGTGTCTTAGAAATAGAGGTGGCTCCGGGGGTCAGATCTATACAAAACTCCACCTCTCTAAAAGGTGGCATTCCAGGAATTTCATAAGGGAATACATCTGGGAATTCCCTCACTATGGGGATGTCTTCTAAGGAAGGGCCCGTACTCTCGGTTTTGACTGCGTGACACAGGAACCCTTCACATCCCTTGCCCAACAACTTGTGAGCTCTTAACGCTGATGCCAACTTTATTCCCTTTCTGGGCCTCTGGCTCCTATGCACTACCGTTTCTCCATTAGGCCCTCTCAGGGTGATCTTTCGTTTAGAACAGTCTATTTGAGCTTGATACCTAGAAAGCCAATCCATTCCCAAGATAATCCCAAAGTCCATCAGCTCAAACTTATACAGGTTCGCTAGGAATTCACATTCATACATTTGCACACGATGACCCTCATATAGCTTCTCGCACGACACAGTTTTCCCATCAGGGAGCATCACAGACAGCGGGGAGGATTTTTGAGTAGGGTTTAGTTTCGGGATCTCAACTAGTTTAGCAGAAATAAAGGAATGTGTGACACCCGAATCAAATAAGATTTCTACAGACTGAGTTAAGAAAGAAAATGCACTCGTCACCACATTCGGAGCATTCTTAGCTTCTTCCTTACAAATCACATAAACTCGACCTCCATCGTCCTGGGGAGGTAGGTTGGAGGGTCGGGACTGAGCTGATTGGGGTGCTTGGTACTGCTTACTGGGGTGGCCCGGCTGCCCTCCCCTGCTCTGGTATGACGACTGGGGCCGCTGCCCCTGCCCTTGGTTCTATCCCTGCCCTTGACTTCGCCCTTGTCCTTATCCGGGAGGGGGTGGAGGGAGTGGGCAGTCTCGCACTTGGTGTAGGTGGCTCCCACAGCGGAAGCACCTCTTTACAGTTTGATATTCCCTGGTAAAATGCCCCGGTTTCCCGCAAGCATTGTAGGTCACCTTGGGCCGGGTGTTGGGATATTGGCCCCCTCGGTTGAGACCACCCGAGTGTTGTCCCCTAACAGGTCTACGACTCTGCTCCTACATCTGGAAGGTTCCCCGATTATCTCCCTTCCTCTTGGTACCCCTCTGTTCATTGAAGTAATGACTGCGCTCCCTCATTGCTCTTTCTACGTTGACCGCAGTGTCATACAGGTCAACGTAGGAGGCATACTGCCTCACCAACATTCTCTCCTTAATGGTTGGATTCAGCCCGGCCTCAAATCTATTCATCTTCAGCTTTTCATCAACTACGAAGGTTAGGGCAAAACGTGACAACTCCATAAACTTTGAGGCATACTCGAGAACGCTCATGGTCCCTTGCTGCAGTTGCATAAGCTCATTCTCCTTAGCCTTTTGGAGGGAGGTGGGGTAGAAATGATCCTTGATCAATTCCTTGAACTTACCCCATCCAAACCCAGGCTCGTTTTGTCTCTCCCTCACCGTACCCCACAAAAGGTAGGCCTTGTGTTTTAGGTAGAACACTGCGATTCCTACCTTCCAGTCCTCTGGGCACTGGAGTACATCAAATAACTTCTCCATCCCCCTAATCCAGTCTTCGAAGGTTTTGGGGTCGGGGGTGCCATCATAAATGGGTGGGTGATGGCTAGCGAAACGTTTGAACATGTACGAGTTGTCCTCTTCCACTCTCTTCTCTTTAACATCCACAAATCTTTGGATTTGCTCATTCTGGAGCCGTAGTTGCTCCCCTTGCTTTTGTAGCATTTCCAACAGCAACAAGTTGGCGAGTTCTGCTCTTGACGGTGGGTTGGTCTCATCGAAGTGGATGCAAGACCCATTCACATTCCGAGGGCGTAGGGTCTCCAGCCGCTCTCTAAAGGCAGTCATGGGGACGTCCGGGTCCATAGGGACCCTTGTTGCAGGGTTAGGTCCCGTTTGCGACTCATCGTTGTGGTTGTTCCCGCCATCCTGTTCGGGAAAATAACTTAGGTTTAGTTCCTCTCCTAATAGTTCACATCCTATATTTTACTAAGTTCCAATAACATAGTACATGCCAATGCATTGTATAACAGTTCTCAGAACTTGTTCATAGCATAACATCGCATTCAGAGCACATCACATCAAGTTTAGGTGTGTCATATCACACCAGCAGTACATCCGCATAGCACACACTTTTGATAATCAGGTACACAGGGATTTAAATCATCAAAACAACTTCATTCCATGAGATTTTTTTTTTCAGTTTCCATCCAGGTTCCACGCCAATACTTTCATTGCATCACAATGCTTAATCCTAATAGCCACAGTGGACTTATTACAACAAAAGAAAAACAACGCTACTATTACTTGTGCTAGGAAAGAAAGAAAAGGAAAAAAAAAGGCAAAGAAAAAGAAAACAACCTCCGAAGGCTTCCAGCTCTCAGTGGTTAGGGTTATCCAATGGGCAAGTGCCCCTACACATTCGGCCGCACTTGCCTCGCTTTCAACGGTTCATTCGCACCTCGCGCTCGGCTCTTCCCCATAAGGAGTTTATCCTTTGCTCTACTTCCCTCGAGCTACTGGCTTGCTCGTCTTAGGCGGGGTGATTCCTCTCTTCCTCTCCCTGTTCTCCCTCTAAGTCCTTAGCACTTATCAGTTGCCCTTCGCTTATCTCGGAGTCTCCCTTAGGGTCTTCCACGGGGTCCTCCTCAGGATCCTTCTCGGGATCCTCATCAGGATCTTTCTCGGGGTATTCCTCCATGGGTTCTTCCTCTTCCATGGGGTCCTCTTCAGGGTCTTCCTCTGATTCACCCTCACCCTCACTGTCCTCCCTATATTCCTCAACCCTTGGCTCTCTCTCATCTTCGGACTCCACAGTGTCCTCTACAAGGGATGGTGGTGGGGTTGCATCCTCAGAATCAGGGGTGGGTGGCTCCTCGTAGGGTCCTATGTCTATGAGATAATCCACCAACGCATTTAGGGTCATTTCCATGGGTTCCCACTCACAAAGACAACATCCCCCAGGAATTTCAATATGTCTCCTTTTTGCGTGTAACTGGTTGATCCTATAGTGCCACATAGGATCCCTTAACAGAGTCAGGAGGAAAAAGAAGGTTTGGTTCTGGCCAAACCTCAAACAATCATTAGGAACCTCAACCAATCTTGCAAAGAAGAAGATCTCCACTCGTTCTAGTTGGCTCTCCAAACTCTCCCAAAGCGGTTTTCCTAACCTCTGGTAGCGGCATTGCCATCTCATACACCCACAATGTCGATCATTATTCATCCTAGTCAATAACACGTCCATATCAGACATATACAACACATAAGAGGCAAAAACATGCATAAACACATTCCCTTCCCATCTTACACTCACACTCCGAGTAGCCCTCATGTCCACTAGACTTTGGGTTATACATTATTATTACTCTTTTCACCTTTTAAGCGAGCTTCAGGTCAGTCAACCTGGGCTCTGATACCACTTTGTAACACCCCCAGATTTCTAGTTCCATGTTTAAGGCCAGGCAGCCTTAAAGGCAGCGGGTCAACCTAGCGGGGTGTTACCGCCGTATCTCCTTCTTGGAAATACCAGGCTAGATACCGAGTCTTATAAAACAAACGAAAGGAAAAATCTTCGATACAAAGAAGGTTACATCCAACCAAATCTAAAAAAAAACAACAACTAGTAATAACTACTGTTCATCACCATCCAACCCTAACTTATAATCTTGTAGCATTCGTGCCTCACACTGATTTGACATCCCCAGCCCCTAGCCTACTCATATCACCTGAAAACAAAACATTTTATAAACGTGAGATAAACTCAGTAACAAGCACCCCTAACAGTTAAACACGCACACAAATTCCTTTTGAAAACATTTTAAGGGGAAGGGACAGCAAAGCATCTTCTAAGCACATAAGCCGTTATCACACTTCCTTCCTTATCTTTTCAGAATCACACTTCCACAGTTCAGTTTAACATGCATAAGTTTCAATTCGGTTTTGGGGGAGCGACCCCAGTGGGTCTCATGGCCGGCACTTGTCACAGCGCAATCGCTTAACTCATTCCTAGCCTACCGCTGCTCAAGTGGTTACCGCTTAACTGCTCCTAGCCTACCACCAACACAGGTGATTACAGATAACCTGGCCCACGTCTCAACCGAGCACGTGACCACTCACATGCATGCACTTATTACCTGTGGAAGGCTATGGCCTTCAACTCATTCAAATACATGAAACTCGCCCCAATCAGTCCTTTTTAGTTTACAGGTTCTTACTCCTTACTGGAGTCAACATAGCACAATCAGTTCATTCGATTTCAAGCACCTTTCCCACAACAACGCAATGAAAGTTTATGTCTCCACTCGAAATCACATTATGTTTCGTCTTTCTTACATAGCAAGTTTTAATCTCTTTTTTTTCATAACATACACAACGCATTGTTTCCATCATGCCTTTATTTTACAATTCATGATTTAGTGTTCCTTCAGTTTGAACAGTAAAGCCAGAAATTCTTACTCACGTTCCAAAACATTCGCAGTTGAGCCACACAGGGAAATGTTAGGGCATGATTGTTAGTTGGTTACCGTACATTTTACGGGCTCAGTTACTTAACAATAGGTTCCCTGGTCCGCAACTGGCCCATGTATAGTCCACAATCAGTCCACATTTAATTTAGGACCTCTTTGGTGCTCCTAAATTTTTTTATAACATTTCTCTAACTTTTTAGTTCAATCCATCCTTAACCCTAGTTAAGGGTCAATTAGCCAGATTCTAGGTGCGACCTTCAGCAGCCGTAACTTTTGTTTTCGGCGTCCAAGTTTAGTGTTCTAGGTCCATCCCGAAACCTTAAGTCATCCCCTACATTTTCTGTGTTCGGGGATTGGCCTGGGTCTGTCCCGAACTAGGTCATAATCTCTGTTAATTCAGAATCTCTGTTATTTCAGAACTATCAGTGATTGTTTTCCCATGACCGTCCCTTGAAGAATTTATTGCACCTTGGGCTATGATACTCGAAACGGTACGATTCCAGAGCGGAAATTTTTGTTACATCCAAAAGTTCACACCTAATAAATTTCATGATTTTTAGCAACCAATTCTGACCTAGGGAATTTTCCCAAATCCGTGGTTGTAACAATCCCAGTTTCAGCTTCCCGGTTTCTGCCCAAGTTTTTAACCTCACTTCCAAAATCCATAAATTTTTCTCCCTATTTTCAAAAATCGACCTCTTCCCGAACTTGGAAAGATAAGTTTGTGTACTACAACTTTCATGCTTAGAGCTTTTACCAAATCGAATAGTAACTAGTCAAAACTTCAAAAAAATCGAAACCAAAACCTACACCAATAGGCTTGATTTTTACAGGGTTCGGTATTTCAGCCATAAGTTCCTCATTTTAACTCCGATTCACTTGATTCAAAAACCCACATAATTTTCACATTCCAATCCATCTGCCATAAAAATGTCAGAATTTTTGAACAACTAGATTAATTCCCACAAACTTTCAAAGTCAGGGTAAAACAGGGATGAATCTGAGTATTTTTTCTCCTCTCTCTTATGCACGGTTTTTGCCCAGTATTGTTGCACCAAAAATTTATCCATTCTCAACATCATTAAACCCTTACCTAGACCCAATCATGCCAAAAGAATCCCTTCTTTACTAAAACTAAAATTAAAACGATATTAAAAACATCGTGGCAAAATACCTTAGATCGATTTCGCTTTCAATTCGATGGGAACGCCGCCTTCACTCACATTTAATGCCGAGAAAGCTTAAAGAAAACATTAGACTTGAATTAACCCTTGTGATTTCAACAAAAACAATCAAAAATCAAAAAAGAAGAGGAGAAGGGTGAAGTTCTTCAAACATGCTGTATCTTCTCCTCTTTTTCCTTTGTTTTGAAAGCAAAAGAGATGGCGGCGGCATGGTGGTTGCTTGGTGTATGTGATGGTGGTTCTAGGGTGGAGGGAGAAAGAGAAGGAGGATGTGGAAAGGGAGTCGTGAGAGAGAGAGAGAGAGGTGTGAGATGGGGAGAGTGGGTGTGGGTAGTTTAGGTTAAAATTTTGAATTTAAGAGGGAGGGAGGGAAGTGGGGTGAGTGGGGAGTTCTACCCCTTCTAGAAGTGGGTTAATTTTTTTTTGTCTTTATATACACGGCCAAGGGGGGAAAAAGGAGGGGGTCGGTCCAGAAATACATGATTGGTCCTAAAATACATTTTTTTTCCCAAAAAAGCTATGGAAAATCATGAAAGGTTGGTCCGAAAATAGCGATGTTTATGATAGAGAATAACGTACTAAAAAAATGTTGTTTGACTTAAACCAACCTAAATCAAAACATAAAAGAGTCAATCAAAAAGCAAAATAGTTATTCTAAACTCCCTTGACATAACCCGGGTCCAGGTCGGTCCATCCTGACCTTGATTCTCCACAATGAATTTTCTGGGGTTTTACAAACACTTAGTGTAAAAGGCAAGCTAATGAGCTTTGCATAAGAAAATAATGATAACCCACTCAAACTGACAGCATATCTCCTTCATCCGCTTCACATGTACCACTTGTCTTGTTTGAGGGTTGACTTAACCTTTGGTTGTCTTTCCTTAAATTAACCTCAAGTTTATTTTATCTTGTTTTATGCATCGAGAGGGAAAAGTGATCCTCTATCAATGGTGGATCTTATGTTGTCATGCAGTGAACCCCTACATGCTGTCTTCCTTTATTCTCTTATACTCCAACAAAGTACTTAAAACAAATCTAAATGTTGGTTTATATTATGAATCAATAGTTATTAGGTTTGGTCAAATGATGTTTAGGAAATTGATTTTTCTTAGTGATGTGTGAATATGAAGATTATGAAGGTGTCTTAAGTATCCAAGTTAAGCCCACTTTTCGGCAACATTGTATGACATGAAAGGCATACATTTAAAGTTGCCTTAGGTAATGCTTGAAATAGTTGGCTCCTCAATGAATCTAGTTTTCAAGCTTAAGGTTATCTTAAGTCATACTTCATTTTTTAATAGTGAAATATGCAAATAAGACTTGTTTTTATAGAAGTTATCCAAAATTCAAGTTTTTACTCAAAGGTTAGGGAACTATCAAAGTTCAAATAAAGCGCAAGGAGGTGTTTTGGAGATACTTGGAGAGGAAAGTTATTAAACAAATGTTTGATGAAGCAAGGATGAGTTTCAAGATCCTAGAATAAGTCACATGTCATCTCTTGACAAAACGTATGGCTACACTAAGGATATGAGTGAAAGCTATTTCCTTTTTATTCTTGTCATGTATAATAAGCTCACTATGGACCTATGGTGTATAGTATTTATTGATTACATATTTGTTCCGTAAGAGACCATCAAGTATTTAACAACAAGTTATATATGTGGAGGAATACTCTAAAGTCGAACAAGGGGAAGTCACCATTAGCTACGTAGTAATGCTTAGAGTTGAGAAGTTCAAATACATGGGCTCGATAACATAAAGGGGATATCAAAAAGACAACATTAATGCCTGTTTGGTGAGCAAAACTGAAATAGAATGAAATCCTTCATGATTTTAAGGAGAGTTGGGTATCAAATCCTGAAGCCTTAATCATTTGTTTGAAGAGAATAGGAATAGAATCATGTTTCAATCATTGTTATTTGGTTGATAATTATGGAATGGAATCAAACTTGTTTTAATTTAAAAATATTTCCATTGCATTTGAACATATTTTCCTTAATATTGTTATTAATTAATTTTTTAATTTTTTTGGAATTTTAATTTTTGAATGTAATATAAGTTATTAATAATAAATTAATTTAAGATATAATTAATTCAATTTTAACTTAATATATTTATCCTTTCTTTATTTGAAAAATTTATTAATTTTGTATCTTTTTTATCGATAATGGATTTTATAAATCCTTGACTTCAAAACAAATTAGCTTTGAAATTGAGATACAGTAGCCAACCTGTAACTTTAAAAAGTATTGTCATCATTATCACTTTTGGAGTAATAGTAGTTTAGACTTTGTAAAAATAAAGAAAAGAAAAATACTATAATTTTTCCCTAATTGTAATTCATCAGATTTGGAGTCATCTATTCCTTGCAATTATCGCTATCTCGCAGTTACCACTGCTGGTCCCTTTTCTACTTCTACCTCTCATCTTCCTCGTTGTTGATTCGTGGTGGAGCAGTGCTTAGTAGATTGGTTCCCAAAGCACCATATCTTCCCGACCGACAGTGAGCAAGCAATGGCTATAGTGGTGACACTTCATGTAGCGATGTCTTCACTGCTCGTCGACAACCAATGCGGTTGCCCCACAACTATGGCGGTGCCTTGACCCTCCCCCAGCAATTATGGTTTGGGAAATAGGTTGAACAACAAAGAAGAAACCAAATTGGTGAACAACAGCGAAGAGCAACACTCCTTTCTCTCCCTGCCCTTTCTCTTTCTCTCTCTAGAGTTTTGGATGAAAACTACAAATGGGAAGGGACGAATGATGAGAATGGTGAAGACAAAAATTTATTGATTTTTATTTTACTTTTAGAAAATTAATACGATTCCTGGAGGGTGGGAACTTGATACCCCTTGGTTTTAGGGGGGGGGGGTTCAAGTCCCTTAGAATTAGGGGGAACTTGATATCTTAGGGTATCAAATCCCTTCCCCCTAAAATCTTAACCAAACAAAATGGAAGGGAGCTTGAAACATGAGGTTTGAAGTTCCATTCTTTTTTATCTCACCAAACAAGCCCTAAATGTATAAGCTTAGAATGACAAAAATATAAAAAGGCACGTGTTTTGACCTTTTTAAGATGCGAAAATCCCAATCTTAAAGGAGGATTCAACCATATAGTCTGGTCTTATTATATGACCTGTAGTGTTGTCTATTGAAAAAGAATTACAGTGTGGATAAGGTAGATTCATTATGTGTGACCAAAAAGATTTAATTTGATAAAAGAATAGAAAAACTAAGTGACCAAGGAGAATACGAGTGTGAGTGTGATGGTGAACTTATTAGATAGATGGTAAGAGTGGCTACAATAGATGTTAACCGGTGGGAGACAAGAGATATATCTAAAGGAGGAGCACATATTCTCTCATATACTAGTGTAAGAAGATTCACATTTCAGCATGAAAAGAAATTGAGTGATGTGTTTCAAAGCAGTTGACCCCATTTTGACATGGCTCAAACACTCTGATACTAACGAATGTGGTTTAGCCATAAATTATGAAAGTCAAAGTTAGTCCGCTATCAACTGATACAGAGCAGCCTTGGGCACTAAGAGTCAAAGTCACTATATAAAATTGGACCTGAATTGCTTCAGCTAGTATATGTGCGTCAAGTCCAAAGAACCTACTCTTACATGTGTCAAATTTAATCGAGGGGGAAATATAGTTGTGTGTGAGGGCTAAAAGAAATATAAAAATAATTTTATAAGATAAAGAAAATTCTTCCAACACTTGAAGGGTTGAACACCACTTAATGGTTAAAGATTAAATCACTAATGATTAAGTAAAGCTTGGACTCTAAACAACACCCGCCAATACGGGATATAGTCTGAAATATTTTCAGAGAAACAACAATAAATTCGGTCATATATTCATTAGTCAAGTTATTTCTTCAAGATAGAAGTTGACTTACTAACAAGATTATAAGAGGGTCGTAACTTTTTTGTCAACCAAGGAATTGGCCAATAGGAGCATTACAAGCAATAAAATCTAACATAATAGAAATCAGGCACAAATCCCTCCTGAGATAGGTAGAAAATTAAAAAAAATAAATAGGCCAATAGTAGTGAGACACCGTTCCCTCACTTATATCCATTTCTATTCAAAATGCTTAAAAGAATAAGCACACAGTTAAAATTCAAATTTAAGAGGAGATATCAATCTTCTTTTTAGCTATGCATAAGTTATAAAAGGAAGGTTTTTTTTAGACCTTCCAAATTGAGGAGAATTAAGATTTGGTTTAGGGGGTCTTCAATTTGACAAGTAAAGACATCCCTATTCTTCATGCATACTTAAAATCCACTAAACCTATATTCTTAGTATCCTAAAGGGTGATTAGTACATGCCTGATTGTTTTACATTATTCATTGAAAAAGTTTGTTCTTGATGCTTAGAGCTACCCAAAACCTTTCATATGGTTAGAAAGTACACTTAGATATCATTTCATGCTTGCTGTGAACAGTTTAGTGAGACATCATTTGATACTCCAAAGCTTAGATCAGATTTCATTCATATTTTTTTGAAATACCTGAGCAATGGGGGAAATTAGTCAAGACTCCGCATTTAATGTTACTAATTGCCTTTAACCCAATATTGAATTTCTTGGAACTCTGTAAATATTCCAAATAGGTAAAAAGTAGGAGGTTAGACCCCAATG
The DNA here is from genome assembly GCA_017589665.1 of Selenicereus undatus. Taxonomy (NCBI): domain Eukaryota; kingdom Viridiplantae; phylum Streptophyta; class Magnoliopsida; order Caryophyllales; family Cactaceae; genus Selenicereus; species Selenicereus undatus. Next base: position 48,816,345 of record JACYFF010003369.1, read on the forward strand.
TCCCCTGATCATTAGTGAAAAGTGGAGATAGTTATATAGAGCCTTGATGATGTGCAAGATTGAACTCAGGTTGACTTAAGGACATTAAAGCAAGTTTCTTTGCATATCCTTTTTGTTAATTTCTTAGTCTTCTATGTCAAATATTGATGTAGCTGCTATGTTTGTATCTCCTAATAATTCAAGCTTGTAGGCATTTTCTCACGTATTTCTCACCACCTTACATGGTACTTCGGCTCTTTCCTTGAGTTTACGCCTCCGTAAGAGAAATCTTCCTTTTATCAAATAAAGTCACAGTAGATTACTTGTTTTGAAATTCAAAGTGCGTGTATTGGTTATTGGAGTTTTAGAATGAGAAAAAAAGGTGTTAGCCTATTCCTTTCACATCGCTAGTAAATTTTACTTTGGCCTTGTACTGCTAATTTACCGTCTCAATTTTTCCTCTTACTTGCCCATGCAATTTCTCCATCTCCTT
>JACYFF010003369.1:48866816-48879293 GCA_017589665.1 Selenicereus undatus
TGTGAGACCCAGAGTTTTGTCGTAATCGTTTAATGAATTTTATGCCTGTTGGGTTGGAATAGTTTACTTGAATACCCTTCAGCCTTGGGAGTAGTTCGATGTTTTAAATCGAACCTGGTTAAATTTGGGAATGAATAGTCGATGAAGGAGTATATTATCGATTTGGGTTTGGAATTCGGTTACGAATTAGACTAGCAGTGTTAAGTTTGGACTGTCGAATAAATGAAAGGGAAAAGGGAGGGGCAAACTGGTAATTTCGCGTGCCCCTTATTTCTTTCCCCCATTGCCGCGATCCCCCCCCGACACTCTCTCTCTTCCTCCATTCTTCTTCTGCTGCTGCTTCTTCTTCCTGGCGCCCTGTCCGTCCTCTCCTTCGCGTCACCACCACGCACGCCGGAGTCAGCCACCGCCCCCTAGCCCCAGGCGACGCCCACCTAGTTGCCGGCGACCCACCCCACGCGTGGCTGGGCCAGAATCGGCTACGGGCAGGACGAAAATCCGGTGAAGAACCGGTCGAACGCCGGTGAACTTGGGGCATGCAAGGTGAATTCGAACCCCTCATTCATTCATAAGTGTATTCTTGACCTAGATTCTCCCTAATTGTGGTTGATTTCTCCAGAAATTGCAAGTTAGGGTTTCGGTTTGGAGGAACCCGAACCCCCACGCGAAAGCAAACAGATTTCTTGGGTGTGTGGAGTCCGAATTCAGCTTCAACCTAGCCATTGCACGCAAATTGTTTGAATTCAAGTGGGTAATCCTTTAATCCCACTTATTTTAAGAATTTCGTATGATTATCAAGTTTATGGATTTGCTAGTTATAAGTATTTATGCCTAAAGAGTATGAATTATGCTAAGAATATGTATTTGAGGTGAGTTATAAGCATTTAGTTTCGATTCGAATCAAACTGGGTAAATTATGCTTAAGGTGTTAATCCGAAGTGAATTATACGTGGTTAGCTTCGATTCGAATCAATTTGGGTGAATTAAGCGTAAGATGTTATGTTGATGTGAATTATTTATGTTTAGTTTCGAATCGAATCAATTTGGGTGAATTCGAAGTGAGTTAAATGTGTTCAGCTTCGATTCGAATCAATTTGGGTGAATTATGCGTAATATGTTAAGTCGCATCAATTTGGGTGATTTATGCTAACGAGGTTAATCCGAAGTGAGTTATAGCTTCGATTCGAATCAAATTAAGAGAATTATGCTTGAGGTATCAAGTCGAAGTGAGTTATAAACGTTTAGCTTCGATTCGAATCAAATTAAGAGAATCATGCTTGAGGTATCAATTCGAAGTGAGTTGTAAACATTTGGTTTCGAATCGAATCGAATTGGGTGAATTCAAAGTGAGTTATGTATGTTTAGTTTCAATTCGAATCGATTTGGGTGAATTCAAAGTGAGTTATATATGTTTAGTTCAATTCGAAGCAATTTGGGTGACTTATGATAACGAGGTTAATTCAAAGTGAATTATACATTTGTTTAGCTTTGATTCGACTCGAATTAAGGAACTATGCTTGAGGTATTAATTCGATATGAGTTATATACGTTTAGCTTCGATGCGATTCAATTTGGGGAAATTACGCTCGAGATGCAAATTCGAAGTTGTATGAATTCGATTGTATGCGTGGATGAGCAAAGGGATTAAGCTTACTATGTTTATAAGCAACCTGATTATGTTTGTAAGCAAACGAAGACGGTTTTACGATTTAGCAAACTAATTACATTTTTACGAAACTTTTAAGTTAGAAACAAGTATCGCCTTACGATTTAGTAAACCTATTACGTTTTTACGACGCTTTTAAGTCAGAAACAAACTTCTTTTACGATTTAGCAAACTAAGTATGTCTTTATTAAACTTATAAGTTAGAAATGAACTTGTAAACGTATTTCATAAAGTAGTTCACATGTTATTGCAATTGTTCGATTATGGAAAGTTTTTAAACCTTTCGCAAAATCGATTTATGAGTAGTAACTAAAGCTTTAACTAGCTTTTAAACTCGTTATCTCTTGCGGATATTATGATTTAAACTTACGTAACTTACATAAACAAATCGGTTTTGCATCAATTTCATTCTTTTGCGTTTAAAAGAGTTGAAACGGTCTTAAAAGGGCAACTGGAGTTGCGTATTGAGAATCATATCTTTGAAATGCATGATTGTAACTACCCAGGTTTTGAATCGTGAGTTAGTATACTCACCATACTTTTAAGAAGCATTTCTCGTTGTTTGCCTAAAGCTAAAGGTGTAAGAAAATTATGTTTTCAGGTTTTACGTTCATAAAACCTATGTACGGAAAAGTATAAGCATGTTTGCCTTCTAAGTATGTATGTTTATGTAAGTATTTACATGTATGAATGTTATAAGTTCTTAATATACATATATATATATATATGTTTAAGTATAAGTATGTATGCTTACGAATACTTATGTTATGTTTAAGTATAAGTACGTATGTTTACGAATGCCTAAGTTTATGTTTAAGTTTATGTTTAAGTATAAGTATGTATGTTTACGAATACGTACGTTTATGTCTAAGTATGTTTATGTCTTCCTAAGACATATATATGAAAAAGTACGTATGTATATGAATGATTATGTTTATGTGTATGTATACGTGGAGGAGCTACTCTAGAAACTTTAAGCTTAAGTCTGAGACCCAGGGATGGTGGCTTAGTTCCCGCCTGGTATTATGTATGTTATGTTATGATAGATTCAGGGATGGTGGTTTGATTCCCGCCTGAAGTCTATGTATGAAAATTTATGTCTCAGCATAGTATGATGTCTGTCCGGATAGGCGTATGTTGCCGCTCGAGTTTGGCCGACTCGGGATGGCAGTAACAAAGTACCTCTAAGAGTCTAGTCTCCTCATTTACGTGAATAAGATACTACGTATGTTTTCAGTAAGTTTATGTTTTGCTAGGTTTATGCCTTACGATTTCACGCAACGGTTTATGCCTTATGATTTCATTGAAGTTAAACTTTTTAGTATGTCTATGATTCCTTTTAGTTTATGGAATGAATATGATGTATGATATGTAAGTCTTCAACTAAAATGAATTACGAAAGGCTTTTGGTAAGTCATATGTATTTTAAGTATGTTTTGGGAGAGAGGGTTTACTCACTGAGCGGTGGTTGCTCACTCCCATTACTTTTCCCTTTTTTCCCAGGTTCAGGTAACTGCTGCGTGGAGCGCCCAGGGTAGATTTACTTGGTCTTGGTTGCCATAATTATGATTTTGTTGTGTATTGTCAATTGTGGTTGGAAAGGTTGCAAAGTTATGTAAATAACCTGTTTCTTGTAAGTTTATGAATGATAGCAAACTCTGTGTACTCCGGGCGTGTGGCCCGTAGAGTTTGGACTTCGGCGTGTAGCCGTTGAGCTGTTGTGGTTGTTGACTTGTATTGCAGGGTTGAAATGTAAGGCTTTAAGCCTGGGAAACGGTCAGTTTTCAGGGGAAACTCTGCCCGTTTTGCCCCAGAAAATTAAGAAAAAAAATTGGCATTTGTAACCCGAGGGTCAAATTTGAGACTCAATTATGTTATAGTGGTTTAGGTGTTGAGCGCCTTTTATGCTATGTTATGAATAAGTCTTAATATGTTGCTTTAACAGTCCTTCTCGGGGAAGGACTGTGGCGTGTAACACGACCCGGCGAGGTCGGGGTGTTACACTATTGTTTCCCAAAGTAGCACAGAAGCTCATCAATGAAAAAAAGACACATGGGGAGCACGAAAGCATCGTTGTCATCAATGCCCAAGAGAGGCTAAGAGGCTGTGGGACCCATCTATGCTCACAAAGCATTGATTGTCTGAAGCTAAGGGTAAACAACACTACACAACACTTGGAGGTTCTTGCTAATGGGAAAGTGATGAAGGTGACATGCATGAAAGCCTCGGGAGGTTGTATGCCCGCCGAAGCAAGCAATGACGATTTCTAGGACAAGAATGAAGAAGAAGACTTTTGAGGAGTGGAGGACTAGGTGATAGTCTAACATCTTACAAAATATAGGAGACACCAAGGAAAACGGGGCCCACAATAGGCCCTAGAAAAAGAAAAGGCATTATCAGCCAAATAGGAAGATCCAGTACTGAACCAATTAAAGAAACTTAAAGCAGAAGTAACAATTTGGAAACTCATAGTAGCTTCTCAAAAATATAAAAAGGTCCTGGTCGATGACCTAAATAAAATTAACTTGTCTCATGAAGCTATACCTAAGGAAATAAAAGCCTCAATTACTTCTGGTAATGACACCAAAACCTTTAGTAGTGAAAATCTTCCACCAGGAGGTTCGACGCATAACAACGCCCTCCACCTTACCATCTATAATAACCCAACCCTAGCCTATATTTATTTATTTAAATCATATTTATTTATTTAATTAATCATGTTTATTCATTTAATTAATCATATTTATTGATTTAATCACTTATCATTATTTGTTTAATCAAATCATGTTTATTAATGCAGTTACGCTTAATTGATGTATTTACCGAGTTACCTTATGTCATTTAAATTTTTCGCTTTCATTTATCATATTTAATCATCCCGGCTGGGGGATATTTCAGTTGGGTCCCATTTTGCAATTCAAGTTTCATTGATTGTTAATTCAAGTTTCGTTGATTGATTAAATATCAGGTGAATCGATAGTAGTCGTCGATAATTATGGTTTAAAAAATTATTATTATTATTATTATTATTATTATTATTATTATTATTATCGTTGTTGTTGTTGTTATTATTATTATTATTATTTTTATTATTATTATTATTATTATTATTATTATAACCTTGCAAAAATTTAATTTTGAGCTATGAAAATTTAATCGCATACGGTTATTTCCCTTCTCGGGCCCAAAGCATATAAGCCAATCATAGCCTAGGAAGCTTGCATTGTTAACCATGATTTAAATCTAACCTTAAACTTAACAATGGTTAGCCAAAAAGATCCTTTATGGGAGGTTAAATATTAGCGAAGTTATGTTGATTTATTTCTAACCAAGTAAAACCCACACACACTTATCTTCTCTCCTCTTTCTCTCACTTTTTAAGCTCTAAGTAAGTGATCTCAACTTGGAGTCTTTTGATTTTGATTGCTGTTTTTTTTTTATTTAGGTTTTGATCATGTTCTTTGGAAGAAAACAAGAGTTATTCTAATGTTTTTCATTGTGGATTGAGCTTGAAGCATGCTAGGGTTTGGGGGTTTGCCATGATCATGTTAGCTTAAGTCAAGTGATGGATTTGGATTGTTTTGTATATGGTTTTGTAATCTTTAGTCTTATTGATAATTATGATGGTGTTTTTGGTGATTTGGAATGAGTTGAAGGTGAGTTCCAGCTGGCCATAAACAAGGGTTCTAATCATATTGAGAGGTTTAGCTCTCCTTTAATGGTTAGCATGTTATTTGTGTATATTTGATTGAGAAATGAATCTTTGATGTACATGATTATGAAGTCAAATTGAGTATTATGGCTTAATATGGTGATGAGAAAGACCAAAGCTTTGTTACATGATTTTGAGGAGTGATTTTAGATGAGGATTTATGTGAAAAGAAAGGAGAAAACAGTGACAGTGTGGATATGAACGGACAGAAAACTGGGGACACTTTGCCAAAAAACTGGTAATGATCCGCCTGGCTAAAAATTATGATTTTTGGTGGGTAGATAGATGATTGCGTTATCTTTCAAATACATTTTTATTCACCTTAATCCGAGTTCTGTGGAAAACGTTATGGCTGTTTTACTAGAACTGCACAAGTTCGACCAAAACTGACACACTTGTGTTCTAGCACCATTTTGGGAACCCTATTGTGGGAATCATATTTTGTGTTGTAAGTGAAAGTTTTTCAAAACTTTGTAATCTTTTCATATTAGGGTTTTAGGTCCCCATTTAAGGTCAAGGGTGAAAGTAATGAATTTTTGAATTAAACTAACTTACTTTGGTGCAAATTGGGATATTATTACAATTTCTGTACAGCGTATACCTGGAAGAAAATTCTAAAAATTTTACTGTAGATTTTCCATATTATTTTCGAATTTCCTATATGATTTCATGAATTTTAGTTGAGTATTTTGAGTTTGGTGATTTTTGGAAGTATTTTGAGTAATTGTGTAAAGAGCAATAATAAAGATTGAGTGAGATTAATCATGCACTCATTTTGTGTATTTTGGGCAAGTAAGGTCATTTAAGGGGGGGGGGGGAAATGTTATGAGGTTTAATAGGGCATTTAACTCAATTATGGAGCGAAAGGAAGAAAAGTATGTATTGTGGGAGTATATTTATGAGTTATGGACTTTACAAAGGAAAATACCAAGGTTAATGAGTTTAATAGCTTCTATGGTTTTCAATGATTCATTTGGGGTGGAAAACTACGTTTATTGGGCTTATGAATGAAATATGAGAAATGGGAAGAGTAATGATTTAGGAAACAGTGTTTATCTGATCAAGTCAGTGTTGTATATGCCATTTTGAACCAAGATACATCTCTCTTGGCCTTGAATCGATATTATCAGTTCGTTTCAGAGGTATTCAAAAAAATCAATCTTTTGTTATAACCGTCATGAAGGCCTATTGCCAGGAATCATTTACTCTTATTGTCAATCCATTTATAACCATCAAGGCCTTTTACGTTTTAATCTCATCTATCTTATTGTGGTTTATTTTACTTTCATTTAACTTCATATTAAATTAATTACTTTCAATTATCCAGTTTTGGGGTTATCCTAGCATAACCTATCTTACAAGTTATGTGAGTTACTTATTGAATTTCTATCAAAGTTACAAGTTATTTGAGTATCATTAACTGGCTACACATATCTACAATTACATTTGTGAAATAGAGTCGAGGCCTAATTTATCGTTTCCCATTATGCATAAATTTTATCAATTCGGAACATATTTATCAAGTCCGAATCCATTTTAAAGACTCAAGGTACGTTCATTTTCTGTACCTTTAAGATTCAACACCATTTTATCTAGTTATTATATCATTTGGTAATTATACCAATGAATCAGTTTAAGCAGAGGTTTACCACATAATTAGTGACCCCGTTAGTGGTAGGCCGACGACCCTTCAATCAGTGATACGTCGCGATGCCAGGCCAGGGTTCCTGATCGACCTGGCAGGTGTGCACCTATTAATGGATTGTCATATCTATCAAGGGGCTCACTTACAGATAATAATGAGCAATTCAGTGTTATGTTACTTAAATTTCCATTGCTATTGCGAACTAAATGAATTCCAAAAGTGGGTACCCATCAACAATGTTTTTACGCTCATTTTACAATACAGGAATGCATGTACTTAGTTTTGGCTTACATTTTCGAATAATTTTCATGTTTTTCATTTTAGGTGATGAAGTATCACATGTTTCTCCATTTAGCAAGCCATTTTGGAAGTCATTAGATGCTCACAGTGGATTCAGCATGGCATGAATGTTGGGATCAACCTCAAGGTCAAGTTGGGCCTATATTTAATATACTTATGTAGTGTGGAGTGCTAGTTAGCACATAGTACGATTAAGTCGATTGTACTGAAGTTGAACTGTTATGGACTTTGGACTTCGAGTGTTTCAGTTTAATAGATATTGTGATTGTGAACATGCATTGCAAGATTCAATAGTTTCAGTGAAACTTGTCCTTATCAGAATGGCAGTAGTGCCTTCCATCATTAAGTCTTCTATTGCGATTATCTATGAATCAAGTAGTTAGCAATTTGGGGGCGTTAGAACTTTGGTGTTAGAGCTAAGGTTTTAAGGGTCACTGTGAGTTATCAAGTGTTTATGAGTTAGCTATCAAGGTGTGTATGGGTTATGTTAGACTAGTTAAATGAGCTATTGACTATAAGTTCATATGTATGGGCATATATGGAGGAACCATTTCTATTTGGGTGACTTAATCATTTGGAAATATCCTGAGATTCAAGCATTAGCAAAGCGGAGTGTTGAACTATTTGGGTCACCTGTTAGTGAGACATGCTCTCATTTATCTAGGAGTTGTATTATATGTTTCATTTCTCCCATTTGTTTAAATTTTTGCAATCGTGCACTCCGGGTGTGTGACTCGTTGAGTTATGAACTCCGACGTGTGGCCGTTGAACTATTGAAGTGTTTATCTCCATTTCAGGTATCTATTGTAAGGTTTTAAGCTGGGTTCCGTCCCGTTTGCCCAGGATTTGAGAGTTTTCCTAAGGTGTGTTAATATACCTAATCTTGAGTACAGTGATGGTTGAAACCCGATGTGGGGATGCCATTTGCAACTTCTTAAGGGATTAATACAGTGTCAAGTTAGATGTAAACCTCTAGATGAGGAAATACCTTGTGGGGCAATATTTTTGAGGTGAACTAGTATGAGATGAACATTACAATGAATGTTTATGTATTATGATAACAATTAGTAGCTTATGGTGTGCTACTTGGCATTATATGGGTGGTACAAATAAGATTAAGCTGCCATGTATAGGAATTATTTGGTCTTGACACTAAGACCTTACATCAGCAATGCTCCCATTACTTCCTATCATTGACTTATTATTGGCCTAGTTACCTTGAATTGTTCAGGGGCATCATTTCTTTGCCACTAACACTATCTTGATTTGTAATTGAGTGTTTATGAAAATCTTATATGTAGTATATGGGGATCCCTTTAAACACATCTGAGCAACCTTTCTTATAGGTGATTCAAACCCTAACAATCATAATCGTTTAATTCTGTGTTTCCATAATGGAGCCTATAATGACCCTCGGTATACGTTACTGTGTGATTTGCAGTTCTTCCTAAGTATATTTGACCTGTTCTACTTACAGTTCAGTCATCACTATGTTCATATTTTTATTGTCACCTACTTTAACTCCTTGCTTCTATTTGGGCACTATTCATTTATTGCTTGCAAAGCCTTTGGTTGCTTCAGACCTAGTCATTGACCGCCATTTCAGCAATTTAATGGATCCATATTGTTCGTGTTTCTATAGCATCATAACGTCATGTTGGCATACTACTCTATGGTCGTGACTGCATGTCATTACTCAAGTTATTTTGGCAATCCTTTCTTTACTAGTACAACTTATCTTATTAATGATAAACAACGATTTGTGCTATTTCCATATGCTAGTAGTTTCGAAGTTTGTATGCCTACCAGAGACTTCCATTTATTGCAGAATGTGTTATTGATGGATGGTATCATGTTCAGTCATAAGACTTACTCATTCATCTTGATGTATTGGCCTTTCAAACACCAGATGAATAAAATTTCCCTTCTGGTGGTGTTGACCCTCATCTTCATCAATTTACTCACATACGGCTATCATATGACTTTTCGAATGCCTCTTTAGTAATCTATTAGATTTCTTCACCTTCAGTACTTAATACTCCCTCTCAACTTCGTAACACCGTTCATTTACTTTACTATCATGACCATCAAGAATAAACTGCATGTCTTATATATGTAGGTTATTTATATGCCTTACCTCTTTCATTGCGAATTTTCGTCTTTTCATTCATTCAGTTTACATGCCAATCCTTTATAACCAATAAAGAAATAGCTTTATAAGAGTTCATGGTGTGATTACATCTCTTTACACTTTAGATCGTCCCCCTATCTTTAAAATTTACTCGGACCAGTAGGCAGTTGTATGCGTTATCTTGTATAAATATGCCTCTATTAGTATTGCTAGAACCATATTTATTAGGCATGTAATCCAATTTGATTGGCATACCTTGTTATCATTATGGGGATGAACTGATTGTGTACTTATAGAAGATGACTTGTAAAGATCTTAAAGCTAGTTTGAGAAATAAAGAAAGACTAGACATGTGTTTCCATGGACCGAGGGAAGAAAAATCCTATTTTCGCCCTAATTACACTGTGCAAGCAAGTGAGTTATCATGCCGGTAATGCATTGAATATTAGTGATATGCCAACCATGCTCAGTATATACATATCCATAATTACAGTTTGTGCATTTTGTGATGTTTCATCTGATGATTTTCAGGACTGTTTTCCTCTAAGAAACATTGATTTTCAGGCCAACCTAGTTCTAGGTGTTCAATCCATTTTCAGAGCCCCTATCATATGACCCCCAGCAGAGTTTAAGGAACTAAAGATTTAGTAAGATGAGTTGTTACAGAAAGGAGTTATTTGACCAAGTGTGTCACCTTGAGAAACCCTTGTTTTATATGTGTGAAGAAGGAAGGCAGAACCTTATGGTTGTGTACTGCGTACAAAGAGTTGAACAAGATCACTATCAAAAACAAGTGCCCTATGTCTTAAATAAATTATTTATGGGATTAACTGCCAACAATAGAAGTCTTTTCCAGGAATGATTTGAGGTCTGGATATCACACCTAAACCATGCAACCACAATTTATCTTTTGCAAGAATGCCCTTTTATAGTAATTCTTGAAATTGTTTGCTTGTCTCATCTTCAAAACTTGATATTATCCAATATTGTTTAATCTTCCTTGCATTTCAACCTAATATTTCCTATTAGCGTGATCTTCCATTTCTTTGCAAACCCATTGTTAAATGTACAATACATTTTTGTTCGACCTTGTATGGTTGTCAACATTCCAGTGCTCTCGACCTTCACCATTTTTATTTCATGATCATGAGTTGTAGTTCATTCTGTTGAGAGCCGATTCACACATCTACCCTGCATCTCATTTATTCATAATGATAAGCTTGTATAGCTTGTTCTGAATTCATGACGTAATTCAACTCTCATTGGTGAGGGTCATTGCGATTGTCATAATCCTCTTACTCTCTTTGTTTTGAACTTCAACTCCCACACATATATCTTACATTCTGATAAATAAACTTCTGCATTCTCTATTTAATCTTATTGTTGTACCCGAATTGGCTTCATATGAGCATAGGCATGCTCCTATTATAACTTGCTCAATCTATTTATCTATCCATTGGCACTTTGCTCCTCCAATCCATTTATCTATTCATTACACTTTGCTTGTCCAATCTATTTCTCTATCTATTGCACTTTACTTATCCAATCTATCTATTTATTGCATATTGCTTGTCCCATCTATGTATTACACTTATCTTCTTGCTTGTGGCTACAAAGTCACCTTGTTGAAGCTCAGTCGCTTATCATCTTGTTTCCAATTCATCAGTTAAACTCGAGTATAACCGGGCCATATTTCCCCTTGGTTGATTATTTATTGGACCTTTTATGATCCATATTTATAAATCACAATTCTTGTGGCATTATATTTCAGAATTCATGATACACATATGGTTATCTTTATTCTAACCACCCCATGTTAATCCCTCCTTTATAAATACTTTCTAGTCTCATTGTTTATTTCTTTTGTTCCTAATGACTCACTTGACTACGAATTCCATCATTTTCATCTCTGACCATGTTTATTCTAGCATTTAATTCAGACTTAGAGCAGATCTTAGACTAGTCTGATAAGGGAAGATCATGTGGTACATTAAGAACATCAAATGAAGACACTTTGATAAGGGCATAATCTCAAACAATGTCTAGCGGTATTAGTGTAAGCTGGAAGAAATATCGAGAATAATGAGATAGTTTAAGTACATGCTAAGGTGACACAAGGACTACACAAGAGTCATATGGTCATTTTAACCAAAGAAGGAGACAATCAAAGTTCAGATAAGATATAAAGTATTCCAAAGGGCTTCTCTAGTCAAGGGTGTCAAGAGACTGGACATTAGAGATAATTGAGTCCTCATCACATTGGGCTTTATGGGTCCGTATCAGAGTACATATTAGGAAATGCAATGGTTTCGATACCTATTAGTGGTCAAGACAGAGAACCAGTTGAGTAGAGTACCTCCTTTGCAGTAGCAAGTTTTTCTTTTGAAGAGAATATCAATTTTGAACCAAAGTAATTGGGCCAGTGAAGTCACTGAGGATCTAGATATTCGACTGCAGGATTAAGCGGCTATGCACTTTGGACTAATCATACCTTTTTGGAGGGAAGTAGTGAAAACAAACTATCCATACTTGAGGTGACATTGCATACATAATCAAAATCATAAGTTTTGAGGACGAAACTCTTGAAGGGGGGAAGGCTGTAATAACCTAACCCTAACCTATATTTATTTATTTAAATCATATTTATTTATTTAATTAATCATGTTTATTCATTTAATTAATCATGTTTATTGATTTAATTACCCATCGTTATTTGTTTAACCAAATCATGTTTATTAATTCAGCTACACTCTAGTGACATATTTATCGAATTACCTTATGTCATTTAAATTTTCCACTTTCATTTATCATATTTAATCATCCTGGTTGGGGGATATTTCATTTGGGTTCCATTTTGCAATTCAAGCTTCATTGATTATTAATTCAAGTTTCGTTGATTGATTAAATATCGGGTGAATCGATAATCGACCTCGATAATTATGGTTTAAGAAATTATTATTATTATTATTATTATTATTATTATTATTATTATTATTATTATTATTATTATTATTATTATTATT
>JACYFF010003369.1:48879303-48946368 GCA_017589665.1 Selenicereus undatus
TTATTATTATTATTATTATTATTATTATTATTATTATTATTATTATTTATAACCTCGTAAAAATTTAATTTCGAGCTACAAAAATTCAATCGCATACGGTTTACTTCCCTTCTCGGGCCCAAACCGTATAAGCCAATCATAGCCCAAGAAGCTTGCATTGTTAATCATGATTTAGATCTAACCTTAAACTTAACAATGGTTAGCCAAAAAGCTCCTTTATGGGAGGTTAAATATTAGCGAAGTTATGTTGATTCATTTCTAACCAAGTAAAACCCACACACACTCATCTTCTCTCCTCTTTCTCTCTCTTTTTAAGCTCCAAGTAAGTGATCTCAACTTGGATTCTTTTCATTTCGATTTTTGTTTTTGAAATTTGGGTTTTGATCATGTTCTTTGGAAGGAAACAAGAGTTATTTTGAAGTTTTCAATTGTGGATTGAGCTTGAAGCATCCTAGGGTTTGGGGGAATGCTGTGATCATGTTAGCTTAAGTCAAGTGATGGATTTGGATTGTTTTATATGATTTTGTAATCTTTAGTCTCATTGATGATTATGATGGTGTTTTTGGTGATTTGGAATGAGTTAAAGGTAAGTTCAAGTTGGCCATAAATGAGGGTTCTAATGATATTGCGAGGTTTGGCTCTCCTTTAATGGCAAGCATGTTATTTGTGTATATTTGATTGAGAAATGAATCTTTGATGTATATGATTATGCAGTGAAATTACATATTATGGCTTAATATGGTGATGGGAAGGACCAAAGCTTTGTTACATGATTTTGAGGAGTGATTTTAGATGAGGATTTATGTGAAAAGAAAGGAGAAAACAATGATAGTGTGGTTGTGAACTAACATAAAACAGGGGATACTTTGCCAATAGCCTAGTAATGATCAGCCTATCCAAAACTTATGATTTTTGGTGGTTATATAGATCAGTTTGTTATCTTTCAAATACCTTTGGAATTGCCTTAATCCGAATTCTGTGGAAAAAGTTACGGCCATTTTGCTAAGACTGCACAGGTTTGATCAAAATCGACACACTTGTGTTGTAGCCCCATTTTGGGGACCCTATTGTGGGAATCATATTTTGTGTTGCAAATGAAAGTTTTTCAGGATTTCTTAGTCTTTCCATATCGGAGTTTTAGATCTCCATTTGAGGTCAAGGGTGAAAGTTATGAATTTTTGAAGTAAACTGACCTGCTTTGGTGTAAATTGGGTTGTTATTGCAATTTCTGTACAGTGTATACTTGGAGAAAAATTCTACAAATTTAACTGTAGATTTTTCATATTATTTTTGAACTTCTTATCTGATTTCATGAATTTTGGTTGAGTATTTTGAGTTGGGTGATTTTCGAATGTATTTTGAGTAACTGTGTAAAGAGCAATAATAAAGATTGAGTGAGACTAATCATGCGCCCATTTTGTATATTTTGGGCCAAGTAAGGTCATTTAAGGGGGGACAAATGTTATGGGGTTTAATAGGGCATTTAACTCAATTATGGAGAGAAAGGAAGACAGGTATGTATTGTGGGAGTATATTTATGAGTTATGGACTTTACAAAGACAAATACCAAGGTTAGTGAGTTTAATAGCTTCTATGGTTTTCAATGACTCATTTGGGGTGGAAAACTATGTTTATTGGGCTTATGAATGAAATATGAGAACTAGGCAGAGTAGTGATTCAGGAAACATTGTTTATCAAATCAAGTTAGTATTATATATGTCATTTTGAACCAAGATACATCTCTCTTGGCCTTAAATCCATATTATCAGTTCGTTTAAGAGGTATCAAAAAAAAAAATTCAATCTTTCATTATAACCATCATGAAGGCCTTTTGCCAAAAATCATTTACTCTTATTGTCAATCCATTTATAACCATCAAGGCCTTTTCCTTTTTAATCTCATTTATCTTATTGTGGTTTATTTTACTTCATATTAGATTAATTACTTTCGATTATCCAGTTTTGGGGTTATCTTAGCATAACCTATCTTACAAGTTATGTGAGTTACGTACTGAATTTTTATCAAGGTTACAAGTTATGTGGGTATCATTTACTAACTACACATATTTATAATCACATTTGTAAAATAGAGTCGAGGCCTAATTTATCGTTCCCTGTTATGCATAAGTTTTATCAATTCAGAACATATTTATCAAGTTTGAATCCATTTTAAAGACTCAAGGTACATTCATTGCCTGTATCTTTAAGATTCAACACCATTTTATCAAGTTATAATATCATTTGGTAAGTATACAAATTAATCAATTTAATAAGAGATTTACCACATAATTAGTGACCCCGTTAGTGGTAGGGCAACGACCCTTCAATCACTGATACATCGTGATGTCAGGCCAGGGTTCCTGATCGACCTGACAGGTGCGCACCTATTAATGGATCGTCATATCTATCAAGGGGTTCACTTAAAGATAATAATGAGCAGTTCAGTTTTATGTTACTTATATTTCCATTGATATTGCGAACTAAATAAATTGCAGTGGCGGGTACCCATCAACAGTGTTTCTATGCTCATTTTACAATGCAAGAATACATGTATTGAGTTTTAGCTCACATTTTTGAATTGTTTTCATGTTTTCCATTGTAGGTGATGAAGTATCGCATGTTTCTCCGTTCAGTAAGCCCTTTTGGAAGTCATCAGATGCTCACAGTGGATTTAGCATAGCATGAATGTTGGGATCAACCTCAAGGTCAAGTTGGGTCTATATTTAATATACTTGTGAAGTGTGGGGTGCTAGTTAGTACATGGTACGATTAAGTCGATTGTACTGAAGTTGAACTATGATGGACTTTCGACTTGGAGTATTTCAGTTTAATAGATATTGCGATTGTGAACATGAGTTGCAAGAGTGAATGGTTTCAGTGGGCCTTGTCCTTGTCAGGATGGCATTAGTGTCTTCCATCATTAAGTCTTCTGTTGCAGTTATTTACGAATCAAGTAATTAGGAATTTGGGGGCGTTACACAATCATATGTCTTTAGAAGCATATGCCCCTCCCCCTAGCTAATAACGGGTTAATTGTGAAAGTGTCTCCTTAAAGAACAACTAAAAGGTTGAGGGTCAAGGAGGAACAACTCTCATCATCACCACTCCTCTAAGAGCATACAATAATTCAAAGAGGCTGGTCTTAGGTACTATTGTGCTTCCCATTAATGTGCGTCATATTAAAAGAAATGTGGAATTCCAAGTGTTAGATATGCCAACTACCTGTAAGTTACGTCTAGGCAGGCCATGACTTCATGACCACCAGGCAGTTCCTTCTACTTTACACTAGAAGGTCAAAATGTTGACAAAAGGACAAGTAGTCACCGTTGAGGGGGATAATCTATGTGCTACAATCACTAACAAGAGACTAATGTTGGAAATATAACATAATCACAATGATGATGAACTCTATAACTCCTATCGACTTCGACCCCTATTTGAATCCAAATGTCAATGCTATCCTTCAAAAGCACGGCCACTTGCTAGGAATAGCTATAAGACGAAGGGAATTAGGGTGGACTACCTTTCCCTTGACCCAAAAGAAGGATTATAAACTTTGACTAGGTTATCAGCCCTCTTTAACAAAAGTGACTAGAGTTAGGCAAGAAGCCCAAGCTCAGAAGGGCTGCTGTTAGTGAAGGGTACCTATAACAGTACACTGTAAGTTACCATCCTCACACTCTCATTGGACTAAAGTATTCAATTACTACCAGCTATTCGAGAAAGAGGTGCTTACTACTATGAAAAGAAATATGTTCACAAAGGGCTAGGTCAACCTAGTTGAAAGCAACATTTTCAGGATCCTATTGGGGCAAGACTATAGGAAGACAGAAGACAATGCTGCTTTTTAATCCCTCGGCATGTCTAATAGTGGTTTTGACCTTACCAACTTCATTACTACAGCTAGCACTGAAGGCCACAAGCAATGACTTAGACAGCTGCAGAGGAAGAAAAAGTATTCACCAAAGCTCTTAGAGGTTGTTTAATAAGGCCTAAGATAGAGCCCAAGAGTTAAACTTTAATTTTTTTTCCCTTCAAAATCCGCATTAGATGTACCTGCTTCTGATTTCAATAAGATGAACTCTTTTGCTTACGACTTGCCTCATTCCTTTCCTTTTAAATGTTTTGCATCTTCTTATAATGAAAATGAAGACAAAACTTCTAAGGAATTAATCAAAGCAGTGGAAGATCATGAAAATCAAGCTTCCATAATTGAAGATACAATACTAATCAACTTGGGGAGTCCTGACGAGCACCGAGAGCTTAAAACAGGAAAATCACTAACACTTGAGTTGTAAGAAAGTTTTACTTCACTTATATAGGAATTCATAGATGTCATTACACGGTCATATAAAGACATGGCAAGCATAGATCAGGGTATTCCTGAGCATAAAGCTCCTCTCTATTAGGGTTGCACACTATCCCCAATGGGTAGCAAACATTGCACTAGTTCTAAAACAGGATGGGAAAGTAAGGATGTCCATGGATTTTGGGGATGTCAATAAGGCCAGTCCAAAAGATGATTTCCCATTACCACATATAAACATCTTAGTTGATAACACGATCAAACATGCCCGTCTTTCCTTTATGGATGGATATGCTAGTTACAACTAAGTTAAGATGGCAGTGGAAGACATAGAAAAGACTACCTTTATTACTTCGTGTGGAACTTATTAGTACACTGTGATGCCATTTGGGATGAAGAACACCACAGCCACTTAGCAAAGGATAGCTACCACTTTACCACATGACTAAATACATAACGAAGTGGAAGTATACATGGATGACATGTGATAAGTGCTTCTATATACTTCATTTTTGGGAAGTTTTGGAGCACTTTTTAGAGAGTTCATGGGTTTTATGTTATAATTTATACTTCTATTCTCATTTTATGCTTTGGTATGGTTCTTTGGTGACTTTTGCAAGATTTTAGACCATTTGACCTAGTAATTGACCCTCACTTGAGTGCATGTTGGCCCACCATGAAGGCCCCCCAAGTCCTATGTCGGTGGAGCAAGAGAAGAGCAGAAGATTTCAGATCAAACAAGTACCACGACCTACTTGTGATGGCTCCCACGGATCGTGGTGAACCTATAACTACTAACCTCTTCATCTTCCTTTGTTATGCAACTAAAGATGCTTGTTTTTAGTGCTTAAAAGGCGTGTCTTTGGCTGAAGGAATGATCATCATCATCATCATCATCTTACCACTACTCTCTCATCCTTCTCTCTTAAGTTAGAATTTTTAGTTTATTTTTGGGAGCAAAAGGAGAATTGACGGGAGAAGTTTTGCCCTTGGAGGCTTGAAGATACTGGCACCATTGAAGGGCTACCATTGTTGTAAAACTTTCTTTGCCTTTGAATCTATCTTAGAACTCTTGTGCTAATTTAATTTGAAATACGAGTGAGTAGTTTCATTTAATCTAGGGATTTCTTAGCCATAGTATTGTAGTTGGATCCTAAATTTTTACAATCTTGTGATTACTTTATGATTGGAATGATTTACTTCTATCTTGAGATTGAAATGTTGTGAGTAAAGTTTGGCTAATTTTGATTCCTTATGTTAGGTAGTCGAATGAAGTACTGAAAAGTGAAACTCACTATTAAATCACCTTGATAGAACTTGAACTAGTAAAACTCAAGAGAGAATTGCATGTTGAAAGGAGACTTAGCATTCATAAATCTTCAACCTAGACTAAATCAAAGACTCTTGAACGAGTGTTAGCCGAATTCTTTGGGCAATTTAATTTATTTTGAAAGAAAGGATTAAATTTAACTCGATTGTAATTCCTTCAATCATCCAATCCATGAAAAGTGCATGCTTAATTTTATGATCTAACTCGTTACTTGGCGAATCAAAGCCCTAGATGCTTTACCTTGATTGAATTTCTAATTACATAATTAGTATATTTAAAACAACTCATTGAAAAGATTGATTGCTTAGCATTTTCTATAGGACATTAGCTCGGTAGATTACTTTAGTCCTTGAGGACAATATTTAAATCTAAACTAAAACACCCGTGCACTTGCGGTGTGTCAAGTTTTTAGTGCCATTGCTAGGGATCAAATTGTTAACTATTGAGTTAATCTTACAAAATTGACTAAGTGTTTTACTTTATTTTCCTTTTCCATTTGATTGGTAGTGTTGGTGATTGTGCTTATAGGAATTATTCCCTTTCATGCGAGGTTCATTTCTGTATAAATCTAATCCTGAGATTGAGAGGATTTTCCGTTTAAGGTGGAAGAAGAAAAAGACTTGAGAAATAAAGGCACAAGGCTCGGGAGACCTCACCAATTATAGTGGGAGGAGGTGGTGACCAACAAAGGACTCTTAGCGGTTTTGCTATCCTAGGAGTCCAAGGCATCGCCTTAAGCATCGATCGTCCTAATGTGGAGGCAAACAATTTTGAGCTCAAGCAAGCTTTTATTTACATGGTGCAACAATCCCAATTTGAGGGCACCATGTTGGAAGACCCTAACTTACAGCTCTCGGTCTTTTTAGAGGCGTGTGACACATTGAAACTCAATGAAGTCTCTACCGATGTCATTCATTTACAGCTATATCCCTTTTAACTTAGGGACAAGGCAAGAGCACGGGTTCATTCTTTGCCCCCTAGATGCATCTCCCTATGGGATGAGCTTACTAGAGCGTTTCTTGCCAAATTCTTCCCACCAAGCAAGACGACAAGCTTGAGGAACCAAATCACTAAGTTTACCCAAAGAGATGATGAGACACTCTATGAGGCTTAGGAGCAGTTCAAAGACTTGTTGCAGTTGTGCCCTTACCATGACCTTCAAAGATGAAATATTGTTCAAGCCTTCAACATGGAGTGACCCAACCTGTAAGGTCTACTATTGATATGACGGTAGGGGGAACCTTGATGAATAAGACTGAGTATGAGGCCTACAATTTGATCGAGGAGATGGCACCTAACAATTTTCAATGGTCTGACGAACGAGGCCAACCCAAGCAGGTTGGAGGTAAGGTTGAAGTTGATGCCTTTACTTTAATTAATGCTAAAGTAGATGCTATAACTCAAAGGTTGGAACGATTGAATGTGAATGATGTGACTTCTAGTACCCCTCTCCTGTTATGTGAAATATGTGGTTCCATTGACCATTTGACTGAAAATTATCAAGTTGCAAGTCCTCTTGCCAAAACACTAGCGACCAAGTCAATTATGTTAATAATTTCAAGTCGAGACCAACCAATAACCCTTATTCCAATACTTATAATCTAGGTTGGAGGAGTAATCCAAATTTCTCACATAGGTCTAACCCTTCCATCATGCCCCAAATGCATGCTAGGCAACCCTGTAGATTTGAAAGACCTCCCTTTCCCTACCAAGCTCACCAAAAGTCCAACCTAGAAACCATGATAGAGAATATGCTTTTGGCACAACAAAATCAAGATAAGCATATAAAGCAATTAGCCTCAAAAGTCGATGTGCTTGCAACTCATAACAAGATGTTGAAGCCCATATTGCCCAAAAAGCTAACTCTTCATCTAAACCTTAAGGACCCTGAGAAAGGGTAGAGGACCCTGAGACCCCGAGGACATACCACTTGAGGAGGGTAAAGCAATGATCATGGTTGAGAGTAAGGAGAAAAATGATGGTGGTGAGCCTATAACATTTATGGAAAGTGATAGCTTTGAGATTCCCCCAGTCTTTCCACCTAAGTTTCCTGACCTAGGTAGCTTTTCTATCCCTTGTGTCGTGGGAAAAATGAAAATTGAAAGAGCCTTATGCGACCTTGGTGCAAGTGTTAGTTTGATGCTCTACTCTATGTTTCATAAGGTTCATTTAGGACCACTGCGACCCGCACCCTTTTCACTCTAATTAGCAGATGGTTCTGAAACGTGACCTTTGGGTACATTAGAGGATGTGCCCATAAAAATAGGAGATTTTTCGGTGTTAGAAGACTTTATCATTGCTTATATGATTGAGACCAATAATGCCCAAATTATTCTTGATAGGCCCGTTTTTGCTACTTCATGTTGTAATATTGATGAAAAAGGGGTACGGATAACATTTGAAGTAGAAGGGTGTTATGCTATGTTCTGTTTTATGGGTGAGGAAGTGGTTTCCTGTAATTCTTCCCTATCTGATGCACTTCCCCTTTCTCCTGATATTGAAGTTGAGGATGGTTTAAATTGTCTTCACCTTTCCGATTTTGATTGAATTCTACTGAGGATCTCGACTAAAGTTAAGTTAAGGTTGAGTTTGCAACTCCTATGCAACCTCGCATACCCGAGGTTGAGGCCTATGCTTCTAATGAATCTCCCATAAGTGATTATTATAGGTTTGCCCAAGTGTCTTTGCCTCCTATGGAAGGAGTCGATTTAGACTTTGATCTTAGGATTGAACATGATGATAGTGGCCAGTCAGATGAACCACGATATCGATTTATCTTATACACTGATAACTCGTTATGGCGTCATTTGATGATGAAGAAGGACCTCCAACTTGAATATCTAACGTGGCACCTCCAGTTGGAAGACTTCAATTTCGTGGTTCACAACAAAAATGACACCCATATTCTTACCAATCCCGAGCGCACATAAAAACACGGTCGAACTCTTGATCTTAAAACAATGCTTCTTAAAAGGCAACCCAAGCCCTTTTATAGCTTTGATTTCCATTTTTAGGTAGTTTTTTAGAAGGAAAAAAGGGGAAAAAAAGAAAAAAATAGAGAGAGAAAGATGGTCAAGGGGCTAAAAATAGGTGGCCCGTATTTTCCAATACGGTCTGTGGTCTGTATTTTCCAACACGGTGTGCAGTCTAGCCCGCGTAGCAAAAGAAAGAAACATGCAACTAGCAGCCATCACAGTTAGACTATGGTGTCACCTACGGTCCATGGTGGACTACTACGGGCCATAGTAAAGGGTTTTGACCATGATGACGCTTCATTCTCCCCCATTTTCATCTTTTACCTCTCTCTCTCTCTCTCTCTCTCTCCACCTCCCTCTTTCTCTTTCTACATACTCCATTGTTAAACCTTCAATTTTCTACCTTATTTCTGCTCATTTTCACTCAAAATCTCCCCTTTTATCTTAATCTTTCGCTTTCTTAAACAAATTTCATCTCTTTCTACCATCTCTTCCCCAAGTTCATCTCACTTTCAACCTTCCTCTTTTCTACTCAAATTATTCATTTTCCTTTCTCATACCTCCTTCTTGAGGTTTTTGTTTCAACTTCTTACATTTTTACATCCATGGCACCCCCCAAGAGACAAAGGAGCATCCCTAGCCAAGTGCCATCACCAACTCAACAAACCTCCCACACTTCCATCAATGCACAGACCTGAGGTAACACTCTTCATCCCCTTGGTTTGACTAACCTCGAACATATTACTAGATATAGTTGCTTGAGTGAAATAATTATTGTGGCAACCTATTATTATGATCAGGAATTGCTGGGACGTTTGGGATTGTTGGATGACATAAGATGGTTATTCACAAGGGGGGGGTATGGGCACTTTATTGAAATGAAAGAGCATACCTATATGGACCTCACACTTGAATTTTTGAGTACTTTACATGTTGAGGTCACTCTAGGGCCTCAATGTTAAGCGGGATATAACTCATTTTATTTACAAGGGTATCTTATGAGTTGAACCTAAGTACCTTTACTAACATATTTGGTTTTCCACCCAGCATGGACTTACCAAACCGTTAAATTCCTTGTGAATTCAACTTGAATGCATTTTGGGGCGAGTTTTTGGGGGATTTTAGGTACAACACTAGTTCCTCCTCCCAACCTACCTACACTGACTATATAGAAGTCCAAGCCACCCTAAGGTCCAATCAGAAGGAGCAAGTTTCCCTTCGAGCTTATGTTGCCTTTGAGAACGCCGCTCTTTGTGACTTTGTCCAAGAATGGCACGACGAGCTCCGTGGGATGCTAGCAACTCGGATCCAATAATTTCTGGACTTTAGGGCATGTTTAGAGACTTGGAGAGATTGACATATCTCTTGTGGTCAACCTCCCTACCTTCCTTTCCTACCTCCCTTCTGATTGCTTCTTGTTACTCCCCCTTCCCTTTTCTACAACTGTGCTCACATTGAGGATAACGCTTTATTCAAGTATAGGGGAGTTATTCAGTTAATTGATGGTGTCTGAAGCCTGATTTGGTTTGGTGTGTACATGTGTATGTGTTGTATATATTGTCCATGATTGCATTTAGAGTTACATTTTTGGTTTAATCTCATGTATCTAGATCATGTTAGAGGTATATTTAGGTTTCTTTTCACTCTCAGTTCTTTTTCATAGTTGTTGCATTTTTCTTGGTATTTTTATTAGGAGTATCTAGGATTAGTTTCAATTACCATAGCAAGTTGTCACGCATTCACTTTTAAAAAAACGCAAAAAACAACAAATGAGAAAAAATGAAAAAGAAATCCACCGATGATGAACTTTGTAGGTTGGATAGACTTCTTTGGTTTATATTGACCCTTTGATTTGGCCAATTGTGAATAAAAGTGTTTGAAAATGAGATAGGTATGACCTTGGTAGATATCCCATGAGGCATTGAGCTTTTAAAGACTAATTTGTTAATTTACTCTCTTGTCGATTCATGGGTGACTTTTCCTCAACTTCATTTCTATAGAACTTGCTTTGACTCCCATTCAAGATCACATTTGGCATATGCATTTAGGCAACATTATTGAGGCATTCTTTGACTTGTTAATCTAAAAGACCAAACATCCACCCTTGTTATGCATGATATATCCCTTGCTAGCCCCTTTGAGCTTATATCCGTTTTTATTGATGTGAACCTCCGGACATTACCTTTGGCCAAATATTTATCCACCCTTAAGCCAAGACTATAGAAACATTTTATCCTCGTTAACTGAGTTCAATGGGGAGTTAGCAAGGTGCATTGAGATCATTTTAGTGGATATGGTTGGTTAATTGATGAAGGGATTTGTGCTCTTGTGTTCGTATAAAAGATCCCTTGTTTTATTGTAAAAAGATTAAAGAAGAGTTGAAATTCATGTTTGATACACATTCCCTTAGCCAACTATTTTGTGAAACTAAAAGAAAGAAAAAGAAAAAAAAGAAAAAAAAGAACGGAGGTACCCCAAGTTCTATGCCCGTGGAGTAAGAGAAGAGCAAAGGATTTCATATCTAGCAAGTATCATGGTCTGCCCATGGTGGCTCCCACGGGCCATGGTGAGCTTATAACTGCTAACATCCTTATCTTCCTTCATTTTGCGGCTGAAGATGCTTGTTTTCTGTGCTTAAAAAGCGTGTTTTCAGCTAAAGAAAGGATCATCATCATCACCTTACCACTACTCTCTCATCCATCTCTCTTAAGTTAGAATTTTGAGTTTATTTTTGGGAGCAAAAGGAGAATTGAAGGGAGAAGTTTTGCTCCTGGAGGCTTAAAGATTATGACACCATTGAAGGGCTTCCATTGTTGTAAAGTTTTCTTGCCCTTTGGATGTATCTTTAAAATCTTGTGTTAATTGAATTTCAAATATGAGTAAGTAGTTTCATTTAATCTAGGAATTTGTTAGCCGTAGTATTATAGTTGGATCCTTAATTTCTACAATCTTGTGCTTACTTCATGATTAGAATGATTTATGCTATCTTGAGATTGAAATGTTTTGAGTAAAGTTTGGCCAATTTTGCTTGCTTATATTAGGTAGTCGAGTGAAGTACTAAAAAGCGAAACTTACTATTAGATCAACTTGATAGAACTTGACCTAGCAAAACTCGAAAAAGAATTGCACGTTAAGAGGAGAATTAGCATTCATAAATCTTTAACCTAGACTAAATCAAAGACACTTGAAAGAGTGGTAGTAGAATTCATTGGGCAATTTAATTTATTTCGAAAGAAGGGATTAAATTTAACTCGATTGCAATTCCTTCAATCATCCAATCCATGAAAAGTGCATGCTTAATTCTATGATCTAACTCTTTACTTGGTGAATCGAATCCCTAGATGCTTTACTTTGATTGAATTTCCAATTAGATAATTAGTATATTCAAATCTACTCATCGGAAAGATTGATTGCTTAGCATTTTCAATAGGACATTAGTTCGGTAGATTACTTTGATCCGTGAGGATGATCTTTGAATCTAAACTATAGCAACCCTGCGCTTGCGGCATGTTAAGTTTTTGATGATTATAAAACATAACGAAAGGGACAGGCATGTTCCGACTCTTCCAATGTTCTTCGCCAGACATAGAAAATAAAATATGCGTTTGAATCCAAAGAAGTGTGCATTTGGAGTCACTTTGGGAAAGCTACTAGGATATGTGGTTAGCCTCAGGGCAATTGAGGCCAACCCTTTAAAAATTATAGCGATATTTGAAATGCCTTCGCCAAGGACAAAGAATGAAATATGCAGATTCTTGGGTCACATACAATACATTAGTCACTTCATATCAAAGATGTCGATGGTAGGTGGACCCATCTTTAAGAAATTAAAGGATGTGGTGAAGCTAAAGTGGGACCAAGAGTGCTAAAAGGCATTTGACAAGATCAAGGAATACTTGTCTAATCTACCAATGCTAGTACCCCCACAACCTGGCTTTCCTCTCATCCTAAATCTCATAGTGACAGTTGCTACCATGGGGCCCATATTAACTTAGAAGATAGAAAGCAAAGAAAATGTTATCTATTATGTGAGCAAAAAAGTCCTTCAATATGAAACCCATTACTACCCTCAGAGAAGACCGCCTTCGCCTTAGTATAGGCAACCAAGAAGCTTAAACACTACATGTTAACCCGTACAATCGATGTAGTAGTGTTAATAGACCTGATAAGATATTTGCCTCAACAACCATTTATGAGCACCAAGGTAGCCAGGTGGACAATAATGCTGTCAAAGTTTGATCTGCACTACATCCCATAGATGTTAATTAAAGGCAGGGTTATGTTCAACTTCTTGGCAGACCTGCTAACTGAGGATCAATAGGATGAATCTTTTGATTTCCCCGATGAGGAAGTCTTTTAGGCAAAAGAAGTCATGTGAACAATGTACTTTGATAAGGCTTCAAATCAAAAAGGATTTGGGGCACTTCCCTTTAGTGTCTCCAGAAGGGGCACATTCCCCTATTTCAGTTCAATTGGACATTGAGGTTACTAATAATGTGGCAGAGTATGAAGCTTGTATCATTGGATTAGAAGTTGTTGTAGAAATAGGAGTAAAGAATCTGTAAGCATATAGAAACTCCAATGTGATAATTAATCAAAGCTCACAAAATTAGAAAGTAAGAAGTCAAGCTCTAGCACTACACCAAGCTCATTTAGGGGACCTTGCCAGGAACTTTACTCACATTACTTATACCGATCTCCCTCTAGAAGATAACTAGTTTGCAGATGCCCTCGAAAAATTAGCTTCGATTATCAACATCCCTCCCTAGTGACATCCATTCGATACCATTATGGGTAGAAAGGAGGAATAAGCCGGCCCACTATTATACTGTTGAAGTTTGTAGTATCGATCTCACCGCTTGATAATATGATATTTACCAATATTTAATAAAAAAACCCATCAAAGCCCACCATTATGGGTAGAATCTATTGAAGTTTGCAGTATCGATCTCACCGCCACAATCAATGTAGTAGCTTCGGTTATTGGCCTTGCAATCTTTTGAGGATAAGGGAAAACTACATAAGAAAATGGATATGGACACAAAACTACTATACATAACGCAAGAAGAAGGCCGCGAAATGATGAAAGAAGTCTATGTTGGGGAATACGGGCCAGACAAAAATGGTCGAATGTTGCCAAAAATGGCAAAGGATAGGGTATTACTGGTCTACAATGGAAGTAGGTAGTTTGCATATGTAATAAGGTGTTACAAGTGCCAGGTATATGCCAATTCGCAGCATCGGCCTTCCTCTTTTCTCTCAACATTGACTTCCTTATGGCCCTTTTAAATGTTAGAATCGACATCATTGAAAATATTAAAGGCATAGGTGGACATAAATATGTGCTTCTAGCAATTAACTACTTCAATAAATGGGTACAAGTGGCCTTTGATGTGAAAATCACTTCAAGCATGTGGCTATGTTCTTGCACTATAACATCATATGTAGGTACGGCATGCCACGTGAACTAGTAGGTGATCAAGTTGGCCATTTTAGAAAGGAAGCAGCCGCCCTACTCAATAAATGCTTAGACTATACTTCAGTTTGATAAATGCTTAGACTATACTTTGATTCAGGGTTGTTTTGCTGCATTGTTAGGGAGAATTATGAACTTCATGTTATGATCAACACTTCTATTCCCGTTTTACGCTTGGTTGTGGTTCTTTTCTATGTTTTGTAGGTATTTAGACTTTTTGGCCATTTCTTTAACCCCAATTGAGTATGTTTTGACTCCCCATGGATGCCCCCAAGTCACTATGCCTATGGAGAAGAAAGAAGAATTAGGGAACTTTGAGACAGAGCCAACCACGGATGCTTCATGGTGAAGGCTACAGTATGTGGTGAGCTTGAAATTGCTTGCCTCTTCGTCTTCCTTCATCTTGTGGATGAGGACGCCTAAGTTCATGCTTAAATTGGGTTTTTCGGCTCTAGAAGAAAGAGATCAAAAAGCATCTATCACTCATCTCTGTCTCATTTCTATCATTAGTTTTAGGATTTTCAAGCTTTCCATTGAGTAAAAGAGGAAGTTGAAGTGGAAGATTGGCACTTGAAGGCTTTGAGATTATGAAGCAATTGAAGATCACCATTGTTGCTAAGCTTTCTTTGCTTCTAATCTCTTCTTAAACTCTTGTTTAGATGTTAATTTCAATTATGTGTGAGTAGTTTTACTTAATCTAGGGACTTGATAGCCAAAGTATTGATGTTGGATCTTTAATTTTCAATATTTGTGCTTTATCTAAATTCGTATGATTGAATTTTAACTTGTGAATAAACTGTTGTGAGTAAATTTTTTGCCAGATTTGCTTGATGATACTAGATAGTTGAGTAAAGTAATGAAATGAGAAATTCACTATTAGAACAAAAAGTTATAACTTGATTTAATGATTCTTGAAAGGGAGTTGTTTGTTGATAGGAAATCCTAGCAATCGAAAATCTATAACAAGACTAAAAACATGGACATTTAAAAGAATGTTAATTGGATTAGTTCAGGCAATTCAATTTGTTTTAAAAGAAAAGATTGAAGTTTTAGTTCGATTGCGCTCCTTTTGAATCATCCAAATCTGCGTAAAGTGCGTATTTAAGTCCAATGTTCCAACTCTTTACTAGTTGAAATAATTCCCTAGATGTTTAAATTTGATTGAATTTCTAGATCGTTAAATATTGATAGTTGAGATAGCCCATTGGAATTTGGTTGCTTAGCCTTTTATAATACATAAAAACTCAATGGACTACATTTGGTCTATGTGAGAACGATATTAAAACAATATAACAACACCGTGCTCTTGTGGAAATAACCAAGTTTTTGGCGTTGTTGCCTGCAACCAATTTGTGGATATTAAGTTTGGCTATTTAGATTGACTAAGTTTTTTTTTGTGTTTTCCTTTTTTATTGTAATTTCTTGATTTGCATTGGTAGTGTTTTGTGATGATCTTCGCAGGACTTCTCCACTTATATGAGAAGTCCCTTTCTGTTTGAATTTGATCATGAAATAGGAAGGACTTTTCGTTCTAGGAGGAAGAAGCAGAAGATAACGGAGTAAGCATCTCAAGAAGCCTCTTCAACAATGACGGGAGGAGGAGATGACCAAAGAAGGATGCTTCTGGATTTTGTCACCCCGAAAGTCCAGGGCATTGCCTCTAGTATTGCTCGACTAAATGTTGAAGCCCATAACTTTGAGCTCAAGTCGGCCCTTATTTCCATGGTGTAACAATCCTACTTTGGAGGCACCCCACTAGAACACCCCAACTTACACCTCTCGGTATTCTTAGAGGTGTGTGACATATTGAAGCTCAACAGAGTTTCTACCAATGCGATTCGATTACGGCTATTTCCCTTTTCACTTAGGGACAAAGCGAGAGCATGACTTCATTCTTTGCATTTTAGATGCATCACAACGTGTGATGAGCTCATCAAGGTTTTTCTTGCAAAATTCTTTCCTCCTAGCAAGACGGTGAGTTTGAGAAACCAATTCACCACCTTCACTCAAAGGGAGGACAAATCGCTATATGAAGCTGGAGAGCATTTTAAGGACCCATTGAGGCTATGTCCACATCATAGGCTCTAACGATGCATGTTAGTGCAAGCCTTCTACAATGGAGTTACTTAACCAGTGTACACGGCGACATGGCGACAGATGATACACTTATGAACAGCATGGAAGATGAGGCTTACAATCTTATGGAGAAGATGACGCTAAATAACTACCAATGGTCCAATGGAAGAAGCCAACCCAGGAGGATTGGAGGTAAGTTAAAGCTTGATGCTATCTCTATCCTTTTTGCTAAAGTAGATGCTATGTCTCAAAGGTTAGAACAAATGAATGTTAACTCTATTAGTTCAAGTACCCCTTCCATATCATGTGAAATATAGGGGTCGATTGATCGTTTGACTGTGAATTGTCGAGTCGAGAGTTCATTTGCCTAAGATGCTAGTGACTTAGTCAACTATGTCAACAATTTCAATCGTAGACGGACCAATGACCCATTCTCTAACACTTACTATTCTGGTTAGAAGAATCACCCTAGTTTCTCCTATAGGTCTAATGTCCCTCCTATGCCTCAAATGAATTTTAGACTAACCGTGAATTTCACATACCTCCGTACCCTCAACAAGCACCTCAAAAATCCAATTTAGAGCCCATGATGGAGAGTGTGCTCTTGGTGCAGTAAAAGCAAGATGAGTATATTAAGAAATTAGCCTCTAAGCTTGATATGCTTACTACTCATAATAAGATATTAGAAGTCCAAATCACTTAACAGGCTACCTCTTCCTCTACACCCCTGGGTAGATTTCCTAATAAGAACGAACTTAGCCCTAGGGAGCAATGTAATGCCATGATTTTAAAAGGGGGCAAGCAGCTTGAGGGAACTAAAGGGGTTAGCCAAGATGAGCATTTGCATGATGGAAATGATGTGGTTAATGAGAGGATGTGTTTACTTCTTCTAAGGATATCATAGGTGACGATGTCCATAATTCTAAAAAGGTTCCTAATGACCCTAAGAAAATTTCCCCAAGACTTTATGTTCCACCTTTACCGTTCCCCGAAAGAATGGCTAAGGCTAAGCTGAACCAATAATTTTGGAAGTTTTTAGAGGTCCTTAAAAAACTGTACATTTACATTCCATTCACTGATGCCTTGTCATTGATGCCTTCTTATGCTAAGTTTTTAAAAGAGATTTTGTCTAATAAAAGAAAGCTAGAAGATCATGAAACTGTGGCATTATTTGAAGAGTGTAGTGCCGCGATCCAAAATAAGCTCCCTGCTAAGCTTAAGGATCTTGGTAGCTTTTCTATTCCTTGTCTGGAATGTGTCAATGGATCACACCTTTTGTGACTTGGGGTCCAATGTAAATTTAATGCCCTTATCTCTTTACAAAAAGCTAGACTTAAGTGAAATGAGACCCACCATCATCTCTTTACAATTGGCATACCGTTTTTTAAAGTACCCCGTGGGTATCTTAGAGGATGTCCCAATTAAGGTAGGAGATTTGTATGTCCATGTAGATTTTGTAATCCTTGAAATGGAAGAGGATACACACAATCCCATCATTCTTGGGAGTCCGTTCTGAGCCACCGTTGGGTACCATATAGATGTCAAAAACGGTAAACTATCTTTTGATGTGGAAGATGAACCTGTGAAATTTAACTTGATTAAAGCTTCTAATTTTCCTTCTATCTTTAGAGAGTGTCATCGAGTTGATGTAATGGATAGTTTGATACAAAGGACCATTTCTAATAATGTTTCTCATGATCCTGTTGAGCATTGTTTATTGAATGATGGTCCTCGTAAAGATCAAAATCTAGAAGTAGCAATGTGTGCTTAATTCTAGGAAGCTTCTCCACAAGTTTACCCAACCTTTGCCAAGGTGGAAGCACTAGAGAATGACGATGTGCCCTTGTCTGATGAGAAACATGCCCCCGAGGTAAAATTAAAACATCTTTCTTCTTCTTTTAGGTACGAGTTTCTTATCCCTAATTTTACATATCCTGTGATTGTGAATGCAAGTCTAAATCCATCTAAAGTTGACTCTTTGCTAAGGATACTTAGGATGCACCATAAGGCCATAAGGTATACTCTTGATGCCCTAAAAGGAATTCACCCTTCTATGTGTATGCATTGTATTTTGATGGAAGATCACCATAAACCCTCAATTGAACACCGAAAAAGGTTAAACCCTACTGTACAAGATGTGGTCAAGAAAGAAATTTTGAAATTGCTTAAGGTTAGCATTATTAACCCTATATCCAATAGTAAGTTGGTGAGCCCGGTCCATGTTGTGCGTAAGCAGGGCGAATGACGGTTGTAAAGAATGAGAACAATGAACTGATTCCTACTAAGACAGTTACGGGTTAGCATATGTGCATAGATTATAGGAATTTGAATGATGCTACCTGTAACGACCATTTTCCCATACCCTTTATTGACCAAATGTTGAGAGGTTGGAAAAACTTCCTATTTTTGCAACCTAGATGGCTATTCGGGGTTTTTCCAAAATCCCTATCCACCCAAGTGACCAAAAAAAGACCACTTTTACTTGTCTATATGGTACATTTTCTTATAGGAGAATTCCATTTTGCCTGCATAATGCCCTCGCCACATTTCAACGATGCATGATGGCTATCTTCTGTAACTTTATTGAGGACATAATAGATGTCTTTATGGATGATGTTTCTGTGTATGGTGCAACTTTTGACCATTGCTTGAATAATTTGTCTAAAGTTTTGCAAAGATGTAAGGATATGAATTTGGTCTTGAATTGGAAAAAGTGTCATTTTATGGTATAGGAGGGGGTATTTTAGGTTATATTGTTTCAAATAGAGGCATTGAAGTTGACAAGGCAAAGGTAAAGGTAATTGAGAAATTACCGCCACCTTCTTCTATAAAGGGTGTAATGAGTTTTCTTGGATACGTTGGTTTTTATCGATTGTTTATAAAATTTAAAAATTGCAAAACCTCTCACCCATTTGCTCGTCAAAGATATCCCTTTGAGTTTAATGAAGAGTGTTTGAGTGCTTATCAAGCTTTGATTTCTACTCTGATGGTACAAGCCCAGGATTGGGGACTACCCTTTGAGGTAATGTGCGATGGCAGTGACTATGTAGTGGAAGCAGTTTTGGGGCAACGGAAGGACAATAAGCCCTATGCCATTTACTATGCAAGCCAAACTTTGGATGATGCTCAAATTAACTATGCCACAACTGAGAAAGAGTTCCTAACTGTCGTGTTTGCCTTAGAGAAATTTTGCCGATACTTGATCAATTCTAAGGTGATCATTTTTATTGATCATGCCGCATTAAAGAATCTCTTAAAGAAGTTCGACCCTAAGCACCATTTCATTCGCTGGGTGCTTCTTCTCCAGCAATTTGACTTAGAGATTTGAGAGAAGGATGGACATGAAAATGTAGTTATGAACCACTTATCTCTCTTGGATCCTAAGGCCACACCAATAGAGGAGCTTCCCATAGACGACTCCGTTCCAAATGATTAACTCCTTGCAATATCTAACCAAGCTGCTCCATGGTATGCTGATTTGGTGAATTTTAAGATGTGTGGGGTAATGCTACTTAGGTTATCTTATCAATAAAGGAAGAGGTTCCTTTCTGAACCAAAATATTATGTGTGGGAGGAGCCTATCCTCTACAAGCTATGTGAAAATGGTATTTATAGAAGATATTTTCCAGAAGCTAAGGTTCCTTGTGTGCTTCACCATTGCCATACTTCAACTTATGGAGGACACTTTGGACCAAATAAGACCATTGCTAAGGTGCTTCAGGGGGTTTCTATTGGCACACTCTCTTTAAGATGTAAGAAACTTTGTCACGACTTACGATCGATGCCCACGGACGATGAACATTTCTAAAAGGCATGAGATGCCTCAAACTAGGGTTCTTAAGGTAGAACTTTTTTACGTTTGGGGGATTGATTTTATGGGTCCATTGCCTCTCCTACCAATGACTCCAAGGTGGTAATTAAATTTCTTAAAAAGAACATCTTTATAAGATTTGGCACACCAAGAGCTCTTTTGAGTGACAATGACACTCATTTTTGTAACAAGCCACTTGAGTCTCTCTTAAAGAAGTATGGGGTTTTCAATAAGATTGCTACGCCTTGTCATCTTCAAACAAGTGGTCAAGTTGAGTTATCTAATAGAGAGTTTAAAAGTATTTTGGTGAAAATAGTCAATGGGTCTCGAAAAGATTGGCCTAAGAAGCTTGATGATGCTCTTTAGGCTTGCCGGAGTTCTTACAAAACTCTTCTCGGCACTACTCCATACCGGTTAATTATCAAAAGTTCTTACCATTTGCTGGTTGAGTTAGAATACAAAGCGTATTAGGCAATTCAAACTCTCAAGTTTGATCTTAAGGTGGCGGGTGAGAAAAGTATATTGCAATTGAATGAGCTAGATGAGCTACGATTAGAAGCCTATGAAAGCTGCAAAGTATATAAGGAGAGCACCAAGCAATGGCATAACAAGCATATTATGAGGAAAAGATTTGCAGAAGGTGACTTAGTCCTACTGTTCAATTCCAAGTTGCCATTATTTCTGGGCAAGCTGATAACCTGGTGGTCGGGAACATTTGCAGTTACAAAGGTCTTTCCTCACAGAGCTGTGAGGTCTGGAGCAAGCCTACTAGTGCATTCAAGGTCAATGGGAAGTGTATTATGCCTTATTACGTGGGGGGGAGCCATTGATAAGACTGTTGTCCACAATCTTTCTGACCCCGAGCCCTCGTAGAAGAGATAGTTTAGCTCTCGTCCCTAAGAGAGCACTTCTTAGAAGGCAACCCAAGTTTTTCCCTTCACTAGTTTTTCTTTTCTTTGATTGTATATACTGCATTTCTTGTTTTTCAAAAAAGGGAAAAAGAGAAAAAAAAGAAGTAAAAGAAGCAAAAAAAAACATCGAAAAACAATAAGAGAGTTTTAGAAGGTTCACCACCAGCTACCATAGACCCTTAATGGTGCCCAACTCGATCTGTGGAGTATCTACCAGTAAAAAATAGAAAAGAATTGAACCAGAGCTCACCACGTACGGTCTGTGGTGGACCCCACAGTCTATGGTGAGGCTCTCCGTCTGCGGTCAATGGTTTTTCATGCCGTTTGACCTAAAAACCATCTATCTTCTTCAACCCCTCGATCCTTTCTCTCTCTAAAATGTCCATAACCACTCACCTCTAAACCTTCAATTTTAACTTATTTTTCATTAAATTTCCTCCCTTTCTTTTTATTTTCTTTCACTTTCACTCCAAATCTCCTTTAAATTTCTGTTTTCTTGCCTTCTTTCTCTCACATTCTATCCATCTTCATACCCCAACCTTCAATAACTCTACTTAACCTTCCATTCTTCCAAATTTTTTCATATTCTTCCATATTTTTCCCCCATTCACCTTAACTTTAACAAATTTTTCATGTTTTGCCATTTTCCTTCCCCTTTCCACTTTAATTAGTGTTTCAAGCTTTCACTCGTCTATTTTTCCTTGCAATGGCACCCATTAAGAAAGGAAGAACCACCCATGAGGCGAGAACGTCAAGTCAAGTACCATAACATACACCCTGGACTTCCCGAACCTCAAACAACACAAGAAATCGAGGTAATATTCCTAACCCCCTTGGTTTAACACTTCCTGAGCATATTGCTAGGTACAATGTTTTAAGTAGTAAGCTAGTTGTTGGCACTGGTTATTATGACGAGGATTTGTTGCATCAATTGGGTTTGTTAGATGACATTCGTCGGTTATTTGTTAGGGAAGGTATAGGGAAATTTTTAGAGATTAGGGACCACACTTATCGTGACCTCACTCTTAAACTTTTGAGTATGTTCTATGTAGAGGCCATGAGTGGGCCTCGTTGTCAAGAAGGATACATTTCCTTCTATCTAAGCAACGAGTTTTATGAGCAAAATTTGAGTGCCCTTAATAGTATATTTGGTTTTCCGCCGATGATGGACTTGCCTTATTGAGATGTCCCCAAAGAATTTAACCCAAATGCTTTTTGGAATGAAATTTTTGGGGATTATCGGTATGGTTCAAGCAATTCCAAAGGCACCATCATTAAAAACCCCTGTATTCGAGTGGCCCAGAGATTACTTATTTGTGGTATGTTTGTAGACCTGGCAAAACTGACCCGAGACCTGAGACCCGAACCGAATGACTCGGACCCATACCCGACCCGACACTCAAAAAATGCTCACTCGAAAGTGGACTTGAAACCCGAATTGACCCGAACTGAGTCATACCCGACCCGAAATTTTCTACAAAGTTGGTTATTTTAGCATAACGAGCGTATTTGACCAAAAATTAGTTGGCCCGAAATTGAACCGACCCGAATCATACCCGACCCAAAAAGAAACGACCCGAAATGTCACTTAACCCAAACATCACCCAACCCGAACTTAACCCGACTCGTACCTGAACCGAATGACCCATTTGCTAGGTCTATCTGTTTGCTAAGGAGGATAGTTTGAATGTGTCTCACCTGTCTAAATTATATTTCTTATATAGCTTGCTCCAAGGTGACCGACTTGACCCTAGTTCATTCTTGGTCAATTAGTTACACAGTGCAGCCACTAGTTCCACACAGAGGATTGTGATTGGGGGCTTGTTACCCCCATTGCTAGGTCTATTGGAATAGAACCAAACCCTGATGACAAGGCTCCTGGTTCTAAGCGGTAGAACTTAGTTGGTACTGGACAATTGAAGTTTCGTAGGTAGTGGCTAGGTGTATTTGTTGGATTTATCCTAGAAACCATCCCATGCCCCTCCCTAATGTTGACGGAACCTCTCTATTAAAGCGGGCCAATCTTTACTTTTTACAGGGTGATAAAGAGTTGACGCCAACCCAAACCACCTCCTCCCGCTCCTTACCTAAGGGCTTCTAGTCCGTCCCAACTGTCCTCGACCTCTTATTGTACTGGTTTGCATGCTACCCTTCAGTCAATTCAAGAGGAGCAAGCATCCCTTCGAGCTTATATTCAAACTGCGCATGCCGCACTTCGTAACTTTGTTCAGGAGCAATATGATGAGCTCTGTGGGATGATTGCTTTCCAAAACCAATACTTTCAAGAATTTAGGGCTTGTTTAGAGACTTGACATGACTGGCACATTTCACAACCCCACTCTCCTTCTCCCCCTTATCTTCCTTTTTAATTCTTCTTTTTCTTCCCCATTGATTCATACGTCATTGCATTGAGGACAATGCTTTGTCCACACATGGGGGAGTTGTGTGTGGCTATATGTATGTGCAGTGGATGTGTGAGTAGTTTGCATTTTAGATCATGCATTTAGAAGTAGTTTGCATTTTTACTTAATCATTTCATTTTTCTTTCTAATTTTTCGGTTTCTTTTCTTAGTTTCGGCTTTATTTTTGTATTTTTCATTTTTGGTTGCATTTTAGGGTTAGCATAAACAAGAAAACCAAAGCAAAAAACAAACAAAAAAAATCAAATGAAAAAAGAAATATAATTCCTCAATGGTGAGTGTTAGATTAAATAGTTTTCTTTGGCTTATTTTGACCCTTTTAGTTATGCCCATTCGTGAATAAAATGTTTGATTATAAGTTTTTGAAATGTACTTCATGTTTTGTCCGTCATGTTGAATGCGATTTGATTACGTAATGATTCTTTGCATGACTATTTGGCACATGTGATCTAATGAGCTAGACGAGCTTTGGTAGTTGTCCTATGAGACTTTGAGCCTTATTTTGACTAATTTATCATTTTAGTCTCATATTATTTTTCATGTGTGGCTCTTCTTAGATTTCAAATTTCTAGAACTTGCTTTGAGTTATGTTCAAGATCACATTTAGTATGCATCTTTAGGCAATATGATTGAGGCATTCTTTGAATTTATGACTACATTGACCAAATGGCCACCCTTATTATGTATGATTGATCCCTTGCTACCCCCTTTGAGTCTTGACCTTTTTCTTGATGTAAACTTATAATAATGAACCTTGGCCAAGTACACATCTTACCTTTTTAGCCAATACTATAAAGTTTCATTAGTGCTTGGGAGCAGTTTGTGGATAATGACATTATTGTTTGGTGCGGTT
The DNA here is from genome assembly GCA_017589665.1 of Selenicereus undatus. Lineage (NCBI taxonomy): Eukaryota > Viridiplantae > Streptophyta > Magnoliopsida > Caryophyllales > Cactaceae > Selenicereus > Selenicereus undatus. The sequence continues at coordinate 48,903,461 of JACYFF010003369.1, forward strand.
TGTTTGTATACAATAAGGGATTTATACAGTATTTCCCTTAATGTCAATCAGGTTGAATTTTGTGAGTTGTTAGAAATAGTGTTGAAAAGTGCACAATTTCACATTCCATAATCCTTCTCTTTGGAAAAAAAATGAATCGACAAGAAAAAAAAAGAAAAAAGAATGTTGAAAAAATAGAAGCAAAATAATACAAGGATTTGGTATAGATTTCGTATTACATATACTTCAACACTTTTTTCTCATTGTAGATCAACTACGGGGTAATTTTATGTATCTAAGATGTATTGGTGTTTCGTGTGAGATATATTTTTGTGAAAAGTTGGGCGAAGATGATTTATGCTCATAGTCTTTGGTTTTGATATGCACAAATCCCAACATGTTTGCTCACCTCTTACCTTTACCCATAGCCCCATTAGAACCCTACCAAAGTCCTCAAGATTACCTCGCGTGCTTTGCATTTTAATCGTGGTGAATTCGAGAGTCTTGTTAAGCTTATGGCATATTTTATTCTTTAGAACGGGATTTAGGGGAACCTCATTATATTTCAAACACATGAGTGATGACTACTTCATTCCTAAAGTGAGGATCTACCAATTCTTTTAGCTCTACATATTGTATGTGCCAATATGATTGTTTAAGTTGATTTGGATTATCAATTTAATGTTTGATGTGATGGTACTTACTCTTACTTCGAAAACTTCATTCTCTTATCTGTTTCGCAATGTTTTCAGTCACTCTTGGGCTAGCTTCTTGGGTCAGTTAGGCTATTGATACTGCCACTTATGTTTACCAAAGGGGGTTCTTCATTGTAGTTTTGCTTTTCATAGTTACTTGGGGACAAGTAACGCTCCAAGAATGGGGGAGTTTGACAAATGTTCAAAGTATACTTCATTTTGGGGTCATTTTACTGCATTTTTAAGGAGAATTAGGAACTTCGTGTTAGTATCTATACTCCTATTCTTGCTTCACGCTTGGGTAAGTTTCTTTTCTATGTTTTGTAGGTTTTTGAACCTTTCTGCCCTTGCTTTGACCCCAATTGAGTATGTTTTGACTCCCTACGGATGCCCCTAAGTCACTGTGCCTGCAGAGAAGAAAGAAGAACCAGGGAACTTTGAGACAGAGCCAACCACGAACGCTCCATGATGAAGGCCACGGTCCATGGTGAGCTTGAAACTGCTTGCCTCTTCGTTTTCCTTCATCTTATACTTGAAAACGTCCAACTTCATGCTTAAATAGGGTTTTTTGGCTGCAGAAGGACAACAAGAACCATCTATCACTCATGTCTATCTCATTTCTTTCATTAGTTTTAGGATCTTTGAGGTTTTTTAGAGCAAGAGCGGGAATTGAAGTGGAAGATTAGCACTTGGAGGCTGGGAGATTGAGAAGCCATTGAGGACCACCATTGTTGCTAAGCTTTCTTTTCTTTTAATCTCTTCTTAAACTCTCGTTTAGATGTTGTTAATTTCAATTATATGTGAGTAGTTTTACTTAATCTAGGGACTTGTTGGCCAAAGTATTGATGTTGGACCTTTAATTATTAATATTTGTTCTTTATCTAAATTGGTATGATTGAATTCTACCCTGTGAATGAACTGTTGTGAGTAAATTTTTGGCTAGATTTTCTTGCTTGTACTAGGTAGTTGAGTGAAGTACTGAAAGGACAAACTCACTATTAGAACAATAAATTAGAACTTAATTTAACGATTCTTGAAAGAGAGTTGTTTGTTGAGAGGAAATCCTAGCAATCAAAAATCTATAACCAAGACTCAAAACAAGGAAATTTGAAAAAATGTTGATTGGATTATTAGCCAATTCAGTTTGTTTTGAAAGAAAAGATTGAATTTTTAGCTCGATTACGCTCCTTTGAATCATCCAAATCTAGGTAAAGTGCATATTTAAGTGCAACGATCCAATTCTTTACCAGGTGAAATAATTTCCTAGATGTTTTTAATTTGATTAAATTTTCCGATAGTTAAATAGTGATAGTTGAGACAGCCTATTGGAATTTAGTTACTTAGCCTTTTATAATAGGTAAAAACTCAATCGATTACATTTAGTCTCCATGGTAATGATATTAAAACTGTACTATAACACATGCACTCTTGTGGAAGTGACCAGCAGTCGAAACAACTAATTAGAATGCCCATAGAAAAATAAAGAAAATGAATGAAAATTGTAAACATTGCCCTGACAGACTCGCATTTGCTCTACGAGAATATAGAAAGATAATTCGTATTTGCATGGGAGTGTGGAATGGAAGCTGTAGTTCCAATCAAAATAGCAGTGCCCTTTCTAAAGGTGAGTGCAAAAAAAAAAAAAAAAATCCTAGAGTCAGAATGGGCAAAATTTTGATATGAAGAGTTGGCGATGTTGGACCCAAAAAAAAAGGCTAAGGGTGCTGGATAAAGTCCAAATTTAACAAGCCTAGATTTCAAGAGATTTTTACAAGAAGGTTAAGCCAAGGGACCTTTAGGAAGGCGACCTGGTTTTAAAGGAGATAAGGGCCCAAATATAAGTTCCAAGAGGAAAATTCAAACCTAATTGACTAGGCCTATATTTTATAAAAACTATCTTGCTTGGAAGAGTAGTGAACCATATGGACATAAATGGAAAGGAATACACTTATAGTACTAATCTTGATCAACTGAAGAGATATTATGCCAAACAAAATAAAGCCTATAAAAAAGCCTTTAAATTAAGTATTTCTTTGGACCCATAACAAGTCCACAAGGCCCATGCTAGGCCTGCATTAAAGTAAATAAATAAATATGAAGAATATGAACTATAAAGGAGTGATTCTACACTCTGAATATGCAGGAAGCCTTGACGGCTTAGCCTGATCACTTATTGTTTGCATCCCATTCCTCTTAAAAAGAAAAGAAAAGAGAGAAACAAAAAAAAGGCCAAGTAAGCTACTGAAGGGGTAGGCCTAGTAGCCGTGGGAAAACGTGCTAGTTTCCTTGTAAAAACTGGGTTAGGTTCTTAATGAATGTAGGTTAGGCCTGTCTTACCACAAACTCTAAGCGCTTTCCAGAGAGATAGAGTCATGTAATTAGGAAAAGCTCAAATAATTTAAGGGTTGTTAGTAATGGTAATAAGAGCAAAATTATCGCACTTTTATTGTCATCCAAATTCCTCAAAGCATACAACTGGAAATAAAAGTCCTAATAGCATATTGTTATGAGAAAGCACTAAAGCTTTATTGTAAAAAATAATAGGCAAAGCTAAAATTCCTAATCTTTCTTGAACTTGTCCTTCATGGCCAAAGGGGTTCACTTTTGGGGAGTAAGATCCAGAGCTCTCTTCTTGCCACTTTGATATGAGTCACACTCAACTATTTCTTTCTCCTTTGCGTAGAGAACCTTCCTCACTTTGGCATTGTGTTCAGCCATCCAGTACAGATAATTCTTAGAGACATTTGGGATGTGTGGGACTAATGACATCAGAATTTTGGGATGATGAAGCCAATAGTCCACCTAAGAATTAATGCGAGAAAGATCATTATTATAGCTTCTAGGGACAATGCAATCTAATGCTAGGATAAGTTATCTATCATTGAATTGTCTCACTACTCTACCCAGGAAAAAATAAGTTCCCATAAATAAGCTAACAAGACATATATGAGCAAGAGTTCCTCCTTTCGTCACAAATTGTCATGTGCGCCACTAGCAAATGACCTAGTGGATGGGAGGATCCTTCTCCAAGAAGCTAATCCAGCTCGCTGTAGACTAATTCTTGAATAGTATCGTTTGGTAGAATTACAAGGATATGTATGTGTCCACATTCATTAGAATTTCTATCAATCTTAGATACTCTAATAGTCAAACTTACACAAAAAAGATGAAAAAAAAAAAGTTAACAAGGCCCAAGGAAAAACTGGTCGTCTTCTTCAGCCCAAAGAAACTAAAAAAAAGAATAAAAAGTGTGAATAGTAAGAAAAATAAAAGGGTATGTCCTAGATTGGAACCCGATTGGGTTCTCAAGCCCGATGGGCTCAAAAATCACCTACAGCAGCAACAAGGTACCCTAGAAGAATTGATCCAGATGATGGGGGATGCGGTCTAGACACATAATGGACTCAGCAACAATAACCAGCACTATTGTTTGCTCATGGCGCACTACTTTCGCCATACTCAAAAGCGTAGTAGGCGCCCTGTTTGCAGAACTACCCACAAATGCCCTAAAAGGTAAAAAGAAGGTATCCCTATGCCTAAATACATCATCAAGATTTTGACAGTTCTTTTGAAGATAAGAGATCAATGCCTTAAAGTTTAACCCATTCTGAAAGAGTATGGTGGCCACATCCTCCTCACTTAAACCTACGGCAGGACACTAATGAGAGGGAAGGTCCCTAGGGACATAAGAAAACATGGGAGGGCAATAAAGAAGGAAATCTACAATGGCACTAAACTCCTCCACCAATGGACATAAAACGACCCACAAATAGGAATGCGCTAAGAGGTATGCCTAAATACATCGTCAAGAGTTCGATTATTCTTTTGAAGACAAGAGAGTAATGCCATAAAGTCTACCCCATCCCCAAAGAGTATGGTGGTTGCATCCTCCTTAGTTAGACCTAACACATGACTATATTCAGAAGGAGGTCCCTTGGAATATAAGGTAAGATAGGAAAGCAATAAAGAGGAAAACCAATGATGGAACTAAACTCCTCCACTAATGGACATAATTCGCACTTCCAATAACAGAATGTGTGAAGTTTAGAATCCCTAGAAGTAGAAACAACCCTAAGGAAATCCCAAGAAATATTCACTTAGCGTAGGCTTAGAAGACCATTTAGGTGAAGGCTTTTAAGATCATGCTTATCTGCAACATTAAGGGAAACGATCCAGGAAATTAGCATCTTTTCAAACGACATTGTGATTTTTTAAGCTTATAAAATCTCACTGCCAATTTATGGAAATTCGAAGAATATACAGACTTAATTTATAGCTAATGAGAAAGTTGATCCAAGTCCAAGAAGAATTCAGCCAAATTGTTTCTTAAGGAACCAGACGGGCTCCAACTCTCCACGAGGTCAATGACTAAGTCCGAATTAGGCTTGATAGAAATACCAATTCAAACTTGGACTCGGTAGAATGGCTCGGTGCAGAATCCGACTAGTTTCCTGGTAGGTCACTAGGCCATTTTCTGCCTTTTTTTTCTTGCCCCCTTCACGACTTGTAAATTTCGATCACTTATAATATGAATTTATTTCATAAGATCTTCAAATAATTACTCAGGACCACAAAGCTCTTACGTACTTATTATGTCTTCTTTTATTTTGTGTCTTTTTATTTTTAGGGGGAATGTGGCTAATGTGCACCAGAGTCATAATAGGCCTGCATAAAATTTGTATAAAGCTAGCATTGTATAAAATTTTAGTTATTTGTAGCATCATAATCAAAGCATGATACAGAAAACTATAATCAATTGAGGCACAGCTCATTCCTTTATCAGTTCGAGAATGGTAAAAAAGGTCATCATGCACTTCCCTAGAAGAAGGATAGCCATATAAGATGCATGGCACATAAGGTTATCCCAAGGAATTGGACAGCATCAGGGTCTACATGGTTGTAAATTTAGAGCGGTTCCACCTTTAAGGGGGAGTTCAGACGTCATCTCCTTTCCCTAGCGTGAGAAGATTCAGGATGTCTTGAGCCCTTAGAGAAGAATGCCTTCTAGAATGAGAAGCCTGAGACCTTTGTGGCCTCACATTGTTGTCAAGTCACTTTTCGCACAAATAAAGACGAGTCAGTGAAAGGGAGTAAAATACAAAATCAACTCAAATGGAGTGACTCACCTCATCCATTTGAGGATGATGGCAAGTAAAGAAGTCCACAAATTCTCTCCTTATGGAGTGGAAGTGAGGCACTATTAGTTTAGACTGTTGGCAATTGTATTGAGAAGAAGAAATAGTCAAAAGGTTGCAACTGAACTCATGACAACAAGATAAACACTTACCCTAGTAAACGTATGAGGAAATGCGAGGTCAAGACATTTTTACTTGGGAACCAACAAAACCTGTACAAAGGTTACCTACTCCCCTTCTCCATCTATATAAATGTTCAAGCTTAGCATAGGAGCTTCGACAATCGTTACGTGTAGAATAAGAATGGTAGGCATTAGCATCATAAAAAGGCTAAATTAAGGGAAGGAAACAGGGAACAAAAAAATATACCAAGTGAGTCATGAGCTGCTGAAGATGGGTGGCATAATTGACATGGGATCAATGAGTCCTCAACATATATTCTTGCCTTCATCTTTACCATGTGCTCTAGGGTAAGAGTTCTCACATAAAACATAGACCGAGGTGGATCCATAGGAACAAAGGGACACCTCTAGTTAGTGACTTAGTGGTAACCTAATCACCCAAGTACCATAACGAAGCTGAAATGTGCTTTTATAAAGACTCGCTATTGAGTGTATAGTTGGGCCACCTCAACCTTAACAGTTGAGATACGATTCTCCCATAGATGAAAAATAGCCTACAAAAAGAGGGGGTTAGGAGAGTAAAATCCCTCGATTGAGTTATTTTCAAAAGAAATGGCATTACTGTTTCTAAGGCATTGATAGCCATATGAAGATGCTAAAGATATTCCGATTAAAACTGTTGTTGAATTTGGTTCTACTTAGTCTACGAGACCATCGTAGGGAAACCTATGGTTGCTCACGACCTTGGCAAAAGAGTCAGGAAGTACTTATAAAACCAAAGCTACATGATAAAATAGCTAATGTAAAATGCTCACAATTCTAAAATAAGGTAAAAGGGAGCAAAGTTCATTACATCGATAACTTTCCATAGACCCTAACGGGTTATACTTATATGTTGTTCACCACGAGTTCGTTCAGCATTGTGTGCTCCCTAACACATCCCACGAATAGGGGTGGAGTAAGGAGGAACTCCCCGGTTAAAGTTTCTTACCCTAATCACGTCAACTAGGTTTAAGTAAATATTGGAAATGATGGTGGTTGCCAAGATTCGCAAAGATGGCCATGCCAACAAGAAGGATAAGAATGATGTGAGACCGTTAATCAAGTATGTGTTGTGCCCGACCGTCTTCAAATTGATGGGAATGCTATAGGAGAAGTGATCTTAATAAGTAATTGATTACATGATTGGACCAAAAAGGTACAGGAGTTGGTCACAATAGGTGTGAGAATGCTCCTAATACATCAACGATTTCCCTATAATTGCAAGACCTGTTAGCATAGCAAAATTGAAAGGGGTGATAGTCTACCAAATGGGAGGTGAAAGGTGTGGGTGATGTCCCAGAATCTTTTTGCTGCATCACGAGTATTACAATGGTTGCTTAAATTCACAAACCTGTTTAGTGCACAGTAGAAGGCACCAAACCCTACGTGCTCTAACACTGTTTAGATTTGAACTCTCTGAGACCTTAGTTCCCTCATGAACTTCCTTGGTAATTGACAATAATTCAGGCTATCCAATCGTTGTAAAAGGGGGGTTGCACCAGGCAATTGGCACTAATTAGTTAGTATCAGAAACATTAGCTTCAATTAGACTAGCATTGTGAGAGATTTCTGGTGGAGAGGTACTATAAATTAGAGATGTGAAATCCTGTGCTTTCCTACTGAGCGTATTGAAGATTGAAGCGAAAATGTGTCACTTTGTTGGGTTCTCAGGTAAATCATGTGGCTTATCTTGGGGGCACAATTTCTACCTCCCTCCCATTCTTCTACTTATCCTTCTTTTATTATTTTTGACATTGCAATTGCTAAAGATGTAATCTTTATGCAATTCTTGCCCTTGGAATTTGTTTACTTTACTTTGGTTCTTGTTGAACGAGAAATTGTGTCTTTTTACATCATTGATGTTATTTCAAACTAATTTGTTGCATGATTGCTTGATAGTGTGGTTAAAGTTTGATTTCCTATGTTGAATACTAGAGGTCGTTAGTGATGACATGTGTAATGCGATGCATCCTATTACATCATCATACCATCACTCCCGAATCTAGATCCTTGGATCAAGTTTGAGTCAAGATAGTCTCCACACTAAGATTACTCAGGGCCTTTCGAAAATGTTCTTGAAGCAAAACCAATTATCCCTTCAATGTCTCTTCTATTGTCCTTAAAGGTTATCATTTGGTTTAAAAAGTGACTATAGTTTGTAAGTTTTCCTAAAATACACTGGCGACTCTACTAATGACATAATTGTTTCTTTTATGTTTATTTTTTCATTCTTTTTCATTTTATTTTCGGTAGAAGAATTCAGATCCAAGACAGTGAAACTATCCGGACTAGGAACTGGATCCTGCACTAGCCCAGCAACCCAGTGGGGTTCCTGGATCAGGCAAGTTGCCTTGTTCCTAGAACAGGCAGTAGTTATTGCCAAGAATCAGGATCAAGCAACTAAGCCTCATTCTGGCCCAAGAACTTGGTTAGGTTCCTGGATCATAATATAGATCAAGTTTTCTGACTCTCTCCTGTAAATTTACTAATTTCTAATTTTTAAATACAAAAATAATTAAAATTAACATTTAGTTTTGAAAATAATTATAAATAAATACCCATCAAACAAAGTCAAGCCTTCTGCAGGGGACTTATGACCTAGGATAGCTCCGTCGAGGTCATTGATCCTTATAGTATCTTTCTTTCAAGTAAAATCTCAAGATAGTTTCACTCCCATACTTGAACAAGTCTATACGTATGCCAAGTGCACATGAAGAAATAGAAGGGAAAATCTTTACCTCATGAGGTTTATTAATTTTAAATTGAACATCTTCTAATTTATCAATGAAAAGCTTCAATTTCTTCTTAAGAGGTGCAAGAGTAGGTGATTGTGAAGTTATAGCAATTCTCCTATCAACTACTTTGGAGAAGACATTCTTTTACTTCTTTGAAGACATCCATGCTCATCAATGGCAGTCAAAAAATTGTTAAGTGAGAGGGTTTAGGGTTTGTGGATAGGTTCTGGAGAGCACGAGACAAGTTGAAAGTGAATGCAAGAGAAAGCGGCTGAGTGGTGTGAGAAAGTGATCAAATGAGGGAAGTTGATGGGACGTGACTCGATTAGGGCATGACTCGATTGGGGATGGCCAACATTAATGTTGTCCTAACACGTTCTTAACTTGGTAGAAGTAACAACCATCGTTTTTTCCCAAACCATAAAAAAAAAGGAGAGGGAGAAAATTTACAAAATATTTTTGAGAGGATTGATTCAATTTTATAGATTTCAAATTGATTTTGCTTTTAAAAGATTGAAAATGAATTTTCAAAAATCATTTTTTTTAAGGAAATACATATCCATTTATAATAAGTCTCAGTTTATAATAATCATTAATTAATACTTATCCATAAAAAAAAATTCTCAATTTAATCTTTATCACTTCACTTCGAACTATCTTGATACTATCAAGGTTGTGGAGTTAAGGCCTTTAAAGATCCAAAGATGTTGAAAAAATCAAAAATTTGAAAAAAAAACGCAATGGCTATTTTCCATTTTCTTAATTTGAGCATAAACGTTTTTTCGCAATACTTGTCTAGATTTAGTGATTGTCGTACTCAATATACATTTCACGCTTGAAAGATGGGAAATATGCAATGTTTTGCTTGAGGGATAATCCATGAGACCCGAGTCACCCTTAAGTGCATGTGTGATTGTGGTATTTGCTCTTTAAATGTTGATAATATTATGGAATTGTCTAAGTCTTGGCCTTGGTATCAATGGGAATCTAAAGATACCAGTGAGATTTCTAGGTGTCTTTCCTTCCTTCTTATGTTTTGCATGCTCAATCTCTATGTATAGATCGACTTAGGGATCCATATCATGACTATTCCTCTCATTCTCATGTTGTGTGTTCCTATTGCCAATTTTTTACCATGATGTGAATTCTTGTCACTGTTATGATATTTTCAATGAATGCAATGCTAGATTTAATGCCATGATATAGACAATGAATGAGTGACATGAGTGCTTTGTTTGTAAGATGAGGAAGACTAGCCTACTGCAAGAGACCGACTGTAGTCTACCTTCCCTTAAACTTGAGGTTAGTCTCTATGGTAGACTTAATGCCATGAAAGAGACAATGAATGACAGACAAGAGTGCTTTGCTAGTGAGATGAGGGAGTGCAACCTATTGCATGAGACCAGCCTTAGTATATCCTCCCCTAGGCTTAAGGTTAGTCTCTATGATCTTCGAGAGTACTTTCTTCCCCTATAGTCCAATTTTATTGCTGATACACATTCAATTGACCTAGAGGAAGCGATTGACTCCCCTTTGACTCCTTTACTATTTGCTTCTCCCCTCCCTTTAGCTCAGTGCACACCTAGATGATGCAAGTGCAGTCAAGGATGATTCACTTAGTTGGTTAGAAGATATTACATTGTTAGAGCCATCCTTGAGAATACCCCCTTATAGGAGTCGTGTGGTGATGGTGTGGTAGTTGGCTCCACTCCTAATCTTGAGTACATAGGCTCCATTTACACTGAGTCACTTGACTTGGGCCTTATTTCATCCCCTTTACTGCTGACTTGGTATAGTCATTTCAACTCTTCTCCTGTCTCTTTATCTTTTTTTTTCCTTTCTTTTTGTTTAACTACATATGTCAGGCTATAATTTTGTTGGTGATCAATTTTAAGGCCAAACTTGGGATATTGTTGAGCTAATGATGGCTAAGATCACTATTGAACCTGAAATTGTGTCATTTAATACCCTTTTATGATCTAATATTTGCTCAAAATAAATTAATAAATAGAATTTTAATATGTCTTTGTTTAGATGACAAGAAAGTGAAGCTGCTTGCACTTAAGCTTCGAAGGTATGCGTCCCTTTGGTGGACTAACCTTTGTGCTAAGAGAACCAGAAACAGAAAAAGCAAAATCAGAACCTAGGAGAAAATGAAATCCAAATTCAAGTCTTAATTTCTTCCAGCGACATATCTCCAAGACAGTTATTCCCACTCGCATAACCTGACTCAAGGGAATTTAACTATTGAGGAATACACAAGAGAGTTCGAAAAGCTCCTAATTAAATGTGATATTCAGGAGCCTAAAGAGGAAACAATTGTTAGATACTTGGGTGGCCTTGATCCTAAGTATTCTAATGTTGTTGAGTTGCAGCAATATACCATGTTTGATAAAGTTTGTGTGTTAACACACAAAGTTGAACAACAACGAAGAAATAAACCAATCAAATGTGATTTCCTGAAACCTTCAATTTGTACTTCACCTTTTAACAAGGGGACTCCGAATTTTCCTCCAAGATCATACCCACAAAATCTGTCTTCCCCTATGCCACAAAGAACCCAACCTCTAGCACGGCCACCATACCCCCAGCCACAGCCTCAGTCTGGTTTAGAACATCCCACTCCATTTCCAATGAGCAACCGACGCTATTTTAAGTGTCAAGGACTTAGGCATATTACCTCTGATTGCCCAAATCGAAGAATTATTACTCTTGCTGAATGGGATGCAATTAGAGAAGGGGATAAAGAGTAGGAACAGAAAGAGGACAAAGAAGAAGAACAGGCGGAAGTAGTTGAAGCTGCAAATGAAGGAGAAATGCTAGTACTTCGAAGAGTACTAAGCAATCAATGTGGAGTTAAAGATGAACAACGGGAAAATATTTTTCATTCCTGTTGCACCATTGAAGGCAAAGTGTGCTCATTAATAATTGAAGGAGGCAGTTGTGCTAACGTCGTATCATTGAGTATGATTGAGAAGTTGGGCCTACAAGCCACGACACATTCCCACCCATACAACATCCAGTGGCTCAATCAGAGTAAAGGTCTTCAAGTTAACTCCCGGTGCTTGATTTCATTATCAATTGGGAAGAATTATGGAGATGAGTTGTGGTGCGATGCGATTCCAATGGGTGTGTGCCATATTCTTTTAGGGCGTCCATGGATGTACGATCGTAAGGTGACGCATAATGGGTTTCTAAATACCTATTCCTTCTCCAGAGGAGGAAAAAAGATCTCCTTGACACTGTTATCTCCATCCGAACTTTTCAAACACAAACTACAAAAAAGCCTTGAAAGATCGGATATGTTATTTGCCTGCAGTGAGCCTTTACTGAAAGCATCTTATCATGAGTTTAGAGCTTTCAAAGAGTGAAGTTTAGCCACTCAAGAAGAATCTAAATCACCTTCACCAAACCATCTAATTGCTAAATCGTTACTCAAACGGTTTAGTCATGTCTTTCCTGAAGAGATACCCTCTGGACTGCCCCCGAAAAGAGATATCCAGGATTATATCGACCTTCTTCACAGTTCAATCCTTCCAAACAAACCCGTTTACAAAATGAACCCAAAAGACACTTCTAAAATTCAAAAGCAAGTGGAAGAATTGATGGCTAAAGGATTAGTTTAAGAATCCTTAAGTCCTTGTGCCGTTCCTGTACTTCTAGTACCAAAGAAAGATGGGAGCATGCGTATGTGTGTCAATAGCCGAGCTATTAACAAGATCACTATCAAGTACCGGTATCCAATCCCGAGACTTGAAGAAATGCTTGACGAGTTACATGGGTCGAGGGTATATTCAAAGATTGATTTGCGAAGCAGTTATTATCATATTCAAATCAAAGAAGGTGATTAGTGGAAAATCGCTTTCAAAATAAAGGGTGGTCTACTCGAATGGTTGGTGATGCTGTTCAGTTTATCAAACGCTTCGAGCACCTTTTTGAGCTTAATGAATCAAGTATTCAAACCTTATATTGGCAAGTTTGTTGTCGTTTATTTTGATGATATTATGATCTTCAGCAAACATGAGAAAGAGCACCAGAATCATTTGACTAAGATTATGAGGATGCTTGAACGTGAAAGATTGTACGGGAATCTCAAAAAGTGTTCCTTTTTCACTTCAAAGGTCACGTTTTGAGGGTATATCGTGCCTACTAAAGGGATTGAAGCTGATGAAGCCAAGATTGAGGCTATTCGGAGTTGGCCTACGCTGCAAAGCATACATAATGTCCTTAGTTTTCACGGACTTGCTTCATTCTATCGACGTTTTATTTGGGATTTCAGCACTATTACTACACCAATGACCGAGGTGCTTAAGGGCAAATCTTTTAGATGGACCCCTAAGGCACAAACGGCCTTTGAAGAAGTCAAGGTTAAGCTAACGCAAGCACCAGTGTTAGCTCTTCCCTGTTTTGACAAAGTGTTCGAAGTAGAATGCGAGGCATATGGCGTTGGTATTGGTGGTGTTCTTACTCAAGAAGGAAAACCATTAGCCTTCTTTAGTGAGAAATTGTGTGACTCAAGGCGAAAATAATCCACTTAAGATAAATAATTTTATTCCATAGTTCGATGTTTGGAGCACTAGAGTCATTATCTTATGGCTAGCGAGTTTATTCTCTATTCTGATCACGAAGCTTTGAAGTATATTCAATGCCAGCATAAATTAAACTCCCGGCATGCTAAGTGGGTCGAGTTTCTCCAGTCATTTCATTTTACTATACGGCATAAATCAGGGAAGCTGAATAAAGGCGTTGATGCCTTATCCAGAAGATATCTATTACTATTCCAATTAGATGCTTGTGTTCTGGGGCTCGAGCATCTAAAATTAATATATTCTAGAGATGAAGACTTTGGGGAACTCTATGGTGCATGTCAAAAGCACCCCAAAGATGATTATTTGATTCAAGAAGGATTTATGTTTAATGGTACACAATTGTGTGTGCCTAAATGCAGCACTTGGGAACTTTTAGTTCGAGAAGTCCATGGGGGATCATTAGCAGGTCATCACGGTGAGACTAAAACTCTTACCATATTGAAAGAGCATTATTTCTGGCCCGGGATGCATAAAGATGTGCAAGATTTACTGAAGCGGTGTGCGACATGTCAAGTGGCTAAAAGTCACTTACTCCTGCAAGGGTTATATACGCCACTTCCTATTCTGATCCAACCTTTGGTAGATGTGAGTATGGATTTCATTCTCAGCTTGCCTAGTAGAATGTAGCGGGGCAAAGATTCAATTTTTGTGGCAGTAGAACGGTTCTCGAAGATGACCCATTTTATTCCATACAATAAGACTAATGATGCTACAAACATTGTAGACTTGTATTTCAAAGAAGTGACTAGATTACATGGTATTCCACGATCCATTGTTTTAGATCAGGATACTAAGTTTTTAAGTCATTTCTGGGTCACTTTGTGGAAGAAGCTGGGGATAAAACTGAAATACAGCACAACCTATCTTCCCCATATTGACGGTCAAACGGAGGTAACAAATCGAACCTTGGGAACACTCCTCAGGGCTTTGATTTCGCCCCAGTCCAAGAAAGCTTGGGATCTTTTGTTACCACATGTAGAATTCACCTACAACAGAGCCCCAAGTCAAGCAACTGGCGTGTCACCTTTCAAGGTAGTATATGGGACTGACCCCATAACTCCCTTAGATCTGACGCCATGCCCCCTGGATCAGAAGCCCAGTGCAGATGTAGATCAGAGAGTCAAGGAAATTTAAAAGCTACATGAACAGGTTAGGAATAAAATTGAGCAATCTAACCTATCCTATTCTACTCACGCAAACAGGAAGAAGAAGCAGAAGACGTTACAACCAGGATATTTGGTTTGGATCCATCTCAGAAAATAGCGTTTTCCAGCAAGACGCAAGAACAAGCTTATGCCAAGAGCAGGTGTCCATTTGAGATCCTAGAACGCACCAACTACAATGCTCACCACCTGGGGATTATGGAGTTTCAGCAACGTTCAACGTAGCTGATTTGAGCCCATACGAAGAAGATTATTACCTGTACGATTTGAGGTCAAATCATTTCAAACAAGGGGAGGATGATGTAATTCAATCAGACACATCCTAGTTAAATTCCCCAAGTCAAGGTAATCCAATTATGCAAGTCCAAGTCCAAGAAACAAGTTCTGTTTTGCAAGTCCAAAAGGAGATGGTACAGGGGTTCACCCCCTTGCACGTACCCGGTTTTGTTTTTATTATTTCATAGTCCAAACGACATCCAAATCATGTAATTCTATTTTTGTTAATTCCGTTAGGATGTCTTGTTTATTTCTTATGTTAAGCACAAAGGCAGAAGAGTACGTTAAAGGGGTCAATTTTGTTATTTTATCAAAGCTGGCCAGTAGGCTTTAGATTTTCAACGGTTAAAAAGATCTTGGTGGTTAGGGCCCTTAATCATGTCCAACTCATGATTTTCAAAATGGGAGGGCGTTTCTAGACATCTTGAGGTCCCCCCCCCCCAAAGAAAACCAAGGATTAGTCACCAAAAAGGAGTGAAACTTGCTGCATGAAGATACGGTCCACACGGCATCCCCACGGCAGCTTGCTTAGCAAAGGAGTTTTACCCTCCTAGGTGGGTTTCTACCACCAAGGTGTGTGCTATATTGGCTGGTAGCTTAAGCTTAGTCACTAGGTGACTCATGAAAGCAGAAAGTGCCCCATGGAAGAGGAAGATTCACCCATTTTGCAATCATTCATTCATCCACTTCAGCACAAGGTGTCAAGCATGCATTCCTCTCCTACTTTTGAGATGGCAGCCATGTGTTCTTTCCTTCCAAGGGAGGAAACATGACTCTTGCAGCCTACAATCATCAAGGACTAGCTTAAGTTAATTAGTTTTAAGCCATTGTATTCGTTTGTGCTTGTTTTAGTTCAGTTATGTACTAAACCGTATGTTTAGCTAGTTAAATGTACTTAGTGACTTTCCTAAGCATTAAGTAATCTATTAAGGATTACCTAGTGACTAAGGAAATGGTTGCACGTGCCTTATAAGTACGGTGGGTGTCGCTTTTGTAATGGTTGTTGAGAAATTGAAATCAGTTGTGAGTTATAAACTCCTCTGTGTGTGTTACCTTCAGATTCTCTACTTGCTTATCTCTAATTAGGCCAATTAGAGTGGTGCTCAAGTGAGTCTTAATCTTGATTATGTGGTGAAATATGTATTCTAATCTAGGATTAAGGGCCCTGAAACAGCTCTTGGTGGTGAAATATGTATCTAAGAAACGTTTCAGTTCTATCGAATATCAAGTTCAGTGCCTTGATTTCCTTCTTCAAGGCCTTGAATTCTCCTTTCCTCTCACGCCATCTCCCTTGCTTTCCCATGCCATCTCCTCTCTTTTCCCCTAAACACTTAAGCTTTCCTTTCATTCCCTTTCTTCCTACAGTGACTACATTAGAAACCATGTAGTAAACTGTAAGCACAAAATTTCACCCCACATAACAAAAATAAAAAAAGCATCATTAAAATCAAGTCCCTAACGCCAAATCAACTTGTTAACTTTGTTGATTTTTTTATTTTTTTATTTTTTTGAATTTTTCAAAAGTTGCTTAATTCCATGTGCTTTCTTGAGTGGATAAAGATATGAATAAAGATAACACTCAGAGAAATACTTAGTACATATTCAAGTTATTAAAAATATGGATAAAGATAGAACCTAAACATTGGTACCGGAATCATAACTTGATTAACTCAATTTATTTCAATTATTAATTCAAAATTCAAAGGGGAACTCAATATTTATCAAATGCTCATTATGAAATTGTAAATGGTGTTACATCTCAAACTCAAAATCGGCTACATAATGACATTAGCATAGCGAAAATCTTGGCCTTCAACTAGTCAAAGCTAGAAATAATCTCTAACAAGCATGGGTCACATGAATCAAATCCACATAAGAAGAGCAAAACATACATAATCAGAATACTCAAGATCTTCCCTAAAATCAAATTCACCTAAAGATTTAAATTTTTCTCAAAATTTTGAATTTGCCTCCTCCCCCCCCCCCCCTAAAACCTTACATTGCCCTCAATGTAGAAAACAATAAGAAATAGGGAAATGGAGAAAATAGCAACACAACCTGATAGCACGAAGAAATCATTTCTATATAAGCCCAATAAGTCAAACTCCCAAAGTACCTTTACAACCATTACCAACCACAAAAGCCAAAAACCAAGTGAAGAATCACACCCAAAAACACAAGCACACCAAAAAGAAAAGAAAAAAAATACAAAATGATTGGGTTGCCTCCCAATAAGTTTTATGTCTTCAGCCAGACAAGGCCTCACCCACTAATCATAGTAGACACTACTGGATTGATGGATTCAATCAAACTAGGGTTAATATTATGAATCACAATGGGTTTCAAACGTTAGCCATTTACCATAAGAACTCTACCATCTTGGGGATCTAGAATTTGAATTGCTCCAGAGGGAAACACTTGTTAGACAACAAAAGAACAATCCCATCTAGATCTCAACTTGCCTAGAAATAGCTTAAGCTTAGAGTTAAAAAGCCAAACCTTCTAATTAGGTTCAAAAGATTTATGAGAAATTGTTTTATCATGAAAAGCTTTGGTTTTGGCTTTATAAATCTTAGCATTCTCATAGGCTTTATTACGCAATTCATCCAATTGGAGCCTACAGTTAGAACCCACTTGTTTCATATCAAAACTAAAAGCTTTAATAGCCCAAAACGCACGGTGTTATAATTTAACTGGCAAGCGACAAGCCTTACCAAGAAGAAGCCAGTAAGGAGACATCCCAATGGGAGTCTTATAAGCAATATGATAAGCCGAAAGAGCATCATGCAATCTCAAAGACTAATCTTTCCTATCTTTTGTTTCAACATCAAACTCTTGGAATAACAAAATCCATCTAATGAGTCTAGATTTAGTGTCATTCTTAGCCTATAAGTGTTTTAATGCAGTATGATTAGTAAACACAATCACTTTTGAACACAAAAGGTATGGACAGAATTTATCAAGTGCAAATACAACAGCTAGTAACTCTTTTTCAGAAGTAGAATAATTCTTTTGAGCATCAGTTAGAGTTCTACTAGCGTAGTAAATGACATGAGGCATTCTATTCACCCTTTGACCCAAAACAGCCCCAACAGCAACATCAGATGCATTGCACATAATCTCAAATGGCAAAGAAAAATCAGGGGGTTGCATAATAGGGGCCGACACCAGTAAAGACCGAAGCCTCTCAAAAGCTTTCACATAAGACGCATCAATCACAAAAGGAGCATCTTTAGTGAGGAGATGAGTAAGTGGGCGAGCTACTTTACTGAAATCCTTAATGAATCTCCTATAGAAACTAGCATGATCAAGGAAAGATCTGACTTGCTTTACAGAAGAAGACACAGGCAGATTAGAAATCAAATCAACCTTGATTTTATCAATCTGAATCCCTTTTTTTAACACTTTATGTTCCAAAACAATCCCTTCTTGGACCATGAAATGACGCTTTTCCCAACTTGAAATATGATTCACTTCTTCATAGCTTTTTAGCATTGTGGACTAATTAGCAAAGGCACACATCAAAGGAAGAACCAAAATAGAGAAATTATCCATAAACACCTCCATGAAATTATCAATATAATCATCAAATATGGCCATCATGCATCTCTGGAAAGTGGAAGATGCATTACACAACCCAAAAGGCATCCTTCGATAGGCGAAAGTACTTGATAGGCATGTCAAGGTGGTTTTCTCTTGGTCCTCAAGATAGACAAGTATTTCGTTGTAACCAGAATACCCATCTAAAAAGTAATAAAAACTTTGTCCAGCTAATTTTTTCAAAATTTGATCAATGAAGGGGAGAAGAAAATGGTCCTTTCTAGTTATAGAATTTAGCTTTCTATAATTAATGCACACCCTCCACCTAGTGGTCTGTCTAGTGGGAATCAGTTCACCTTCCTTATTCTTAACCACAATTATGCCAAATTTCTTAGGGGCTACTTGAACTGGACTGACCCATTAACTATCAGTAATAGGGTAGATAATGCTTGCATCTAAAAGCTTTACTACCTCTTTTTGGACAACTTCTTTCATATGGGGATTCAGTCTACGTTGCATTTGCCTAATAGATTTAACATCGTCTTCTAAATGAATGTTGTGCATATAAATTATGGGACTAATCCCTTTCAAATCAGCAACTAACTACCCAATAGCACCCTTATGATCAGAAAAAACATGAATCAATTCCTTCTCTTAATCACAAGATAAAAGAGAAGATATAATAACTGGTAAAAACACATACTTGAGCGAATCAGGAAGAGGTTTCAACTCAAGTTTGGGTGGAGACAATAGAAGATGGCATAGGAGAACTAGCCAAAGGGGGAAAAGGTTCATAAGTGGACACCCAAGAGGAAGACTCAAGATGAGAAATGGAATCTAGATTAGAATCCATCTCATCTATTACACTTCCTAAGTCAAACAATCTCAAATCCATATGGGAAAGACAGATTCCCAAGGGATCACTACTCAAAATAGTAGGCAAAGCTTCTTCAATCATTTCATCAATTACATCAACAAAGAAGCATTCAGATTCATCTTGAAATACAGGTTAAGTAGAAGCTTTGAAAATGTTAAGCCTAACCCTTATGTTCATGACCGAGACATCCATCATTCCCAACCTACAGTTAATGGTGACATTAGCTGTGGCTAGGAAGGGACGTCCTAAAATAAGAAGGATCTGCTTAGAAGCATGACTAGGGTCCATGTCCAACACAACAAAGTCAACAGGAAAGAATCCTTTATCAAGTTGCACCAAGACGTCATCTATCCGCCCCCTAGGAGTCCTAACTGACCTATCAGCAAGTGCAGGGTACAGTTGGAAGGTTTCAGTTCACCTAAACCCAACTCTAAGTAAACATAATATGGTACCAAATTAATACTAGAACCCAAATCTAAACGTGCCATTTCAATTTTATAATTGCTAATACAACATGAGATGGTGGGGGCACCAGGATCTTTGCACTTAGGTGGAATGCTACATTTCAAAATCGAGCTCCCTTGTTCACTTAGAAGAACCTTTTTAGACTTGTCATCTTTAGATTTCCTTTTAAAAGTGCACATGTCTTTAAGGAACTTTGCATAGGCCAGGATCTGTCTAATCGCTTCCAAGAGGGTAAGATTGACCTTAACTTGTTTAAAGGTATCTAGGATGTCATCTCTTTGCTTGTCTTTCTTGGAAGGGAATGGTGCATCCAAAGCTTGAGGATAAGGAACCCTTGGCTTATATGTCACAGAAGAGTCAAACATAACAAGAAAAGGGGATGGGTAATTCTCGTTCTCAGATTCAACGTCACCCTCCATTATCTTAAGTCTTTCCTTTTTATTATGTTCCTTCTCACTCAACTTGTTATCCACTTCTTTACCACTCCTAAGAACCATTACAACTTTCAATTGTTTGAATTATTGGCCTTTAGGGTTCTGTATGGGATGATTGGGATGTTTTTCTTCTTCTCTTTTGCCTATCGCTATTGCTAGTTGCCCAAGTTGGGTTTCTAACTTAGCTATAGATTGTGAGTGAGAATCAACAATATGCATTTTAGACTCAATTCCTTGGACCTTAGAATCGACATTTTGCACAACAGAAGTTAAAGTATCTAGGGCAGAAATTACCTTGTCAATTTCAAAGCTCCCAGATGGAGCTGGATAGGAAGAGGGAGAAGCAAATCTCTGGTTTTGGAAATCATGAGCAGTAGGTCTGCTAGACTGGGTCTGAGGATTCTCAACATTTTAAGATCTCCATGAAAAATTCGGATGACTCATCCAACCATGATTATAGGTATTAGAATAAGGGTTGTTGGATGGAGGAAATCCTTGGGCACATTCACTTGTTCAGTCGCACAGTCAGACTTACTAATACAGGGACAGTTAACAGAAGCATGCATGGGACTAGCACAAATCGAGCACACATCTTGCATGGAAGGGACATTAGACACTTCGTTCATCCACAACAATTGATCGAATTTCTTAGCTAAAGCATCAACCTTACTAGAAAGGCCAATTGAATGTGAAACCTCATAAATCCCTCCTTTACTCCCTAATTGCCTAGGCAATTCAGAATGTGAGGAAGTAGCATGCAAATGTGAATTTTTACTCAGATATTCAAACAATTCCCAAGCCTCTTCGAGAGTTTTGTCCCAAAAACTACCACCACATGATGCATCAACAATTTGCTATTATTCTCATCTAAGCCCAAGTAAAAACTCTGGACAAGTTGCCACATAGGAATCTCATGGTGAGGACAATTTTGCAACAAGTCTTTAAACCTTTCCCAACTTTCATACAATTGCTCATTTTTATTCTGTGAGAAAGTGGTTATAGCACGTCTTAAGGCAGTCAGTTTATCAATAGAGAAAAACTTTTCAAGAATTTATTTTCCAATTGATCCCAAGTGGTGATATTTGTCTTAGTGTCCAACCAAGCTTTAGCTTTATCTTTCAAAGAAAAAGGAAAAAATTACAAGCGAAGAGCATCATCAGATATATTATTCAAGAATACCGTGGAACAAATCTCTAAGAATGCATCAACATGCTTGAAAGCATTTTCAGACACTAGCCCATAAAACGACGGGAACATTTGGATAAGAGAATGTTTAATCTCAAATGTTACCGTAACAGTGGGCATACGTGTTCTTGTTGGTGAGTCATATATGGCAGGAGTGAAATACTCCTTAAGTTGCTTAAGTGGTGGGGTTTGTTCTTCAGCCATCTTTTTCTTAGATTCCTTTTTCTTAGCTCTTATCTTACGAAGAGATAGTTCAATTTCAGGACTATATGGTTCAAGATCTAAGAACATCTACCATGCATATACTCACCAACAACCAAGAGAATAGGAAGAAATCACCACAATAATAACCACCAAACAAAAGAAGAAGAAAAGAGAAGAGATAGATAAGAAGGAAAAAAAATAAAATAAACAAATAAAAGAAAGATCTAAGGGAAGGAGAAAAACTGAAAATAAAATAAAGCAAAATAAGAAACAAAAAGAGAAATAAAATGAAATAAAAGGGATGGGGATTGTTAGATTAGATACAATAAATAAAATAATAGAAATAAAAGAGTTAGATTAGATTAGATTAGGGAAAATCATTAGATTAGAAGGGAGAGGGAATAACAAAAATAAAATGGTTAGATTAGGAGGGATTGGGGAATGAAACAATAAAAATAAAGGGAAGGGGATGGAGAATAATAAACAAAAATAAAATTGTTAGATTAGCGAGCAGAGGGGGAAAGCATAAATAAAAGGAAGTGAAAATTCAAAATTCATTATTTGTTCCTCGACAACTAGACCTGACAAAACTGACCCGAAATCCGAACCGAACAACGCGGACCCATACCCGACCCGACACCTGAAATGTGCTCACCCGAAAGTGGACTCGAAACCCGAATTGACCCGAACCGAACCATACCTGACCCGAAATTTTCTAAAAAGTTGCTTGTTTTGGCATGACGAGTGTATTTGACCAAAAATTGATTAACCCAAAATCGACCCGACCCGAACCATACCTGACCCAAACCGAAATGACCCGAAATGTCACTTGACCCGAACATGACTCAACCTGAACTTGACCCGACCCGTACCCGAACCGAATGACCCATTTGTCAGGTCTACCGACAACGGCGCCAAAAAATTGATGTGGATTTTATGTTCAGTTTTAAAACCCTTTTTACTTACAAGTGCACAAGGTTAATTGTCGACTAGCGAGCATCGGGGTGTCGATCCCACAATAAACAAGAGTGATTTTAAATTTCTACTTTTCCAAATATAAAGAATAATTCAAATGAGGAGTTTAATTACCGACATGAATTAAAGGAATAAAAATAACAGTAAAAGTGTCAAGTAGAGAGAATTCAGATTAGAGAATGATCTAGGCTTTTGGATTTCGCATTTGATGCAAATATTACTTTACTAATTCAAATGGGGATTTGATTTCTCTTGTTCAATCCAAGCTACAAGCATCAGTTGATAAATTAAAAAGATTATTTTAATTGTCAAATGAGATTATTTATCTAATGGTTTACCATGAATCATTCTTTTAGACAAAACCCATCTAACTTCTAGTATAATATTCAATTTTAACAATTATAATTTTAAGTCCAATTGCATAATGTCATATTAGCCTACAAGGTCTAATATTCATTTGAGATAACAAATTAAACTATTGTAATCAACATGAATAAACAATAGTAATAAAATGCATAAATAGATTAAGA
The DNA here is from genome assembly GCA_017589665.1 of Selenicereus undatus. NCBI lineage: Eukaryota > Viridiplantae > Streptophyta > Magnoliopsida > Caryophyllales > Cactaceae > Selenicereus > Selenicereus undatus. The sequence continues at coordinate 48,926,407 of JACYFF010003369.1, forward strand.
TCAAGTTTAAGCTCAAAATTATGCAACTAAAGAGACAAAAATTACTCCAAAAAGAAGTTAGCAAAAATAATATTATTATCAAGGATCCATCCTAATCCTAGAAATGAGTAGGTTAGTCTGCTATAGTTAGTGAAAACACCATTGAAGTTGGTATATTTCATTTCCTATGTCCAAACTTTTGTACTCAATTACAAACTAATTCAGCACACACTCTCAAATTTGGCTCACAAATGAGATGAGAAGAGAAGAGAAAAATAGCCAACAAAGCTTATTTTTCTTCTAAACCGCTCAACCCAAACGATTTTGTCTGACAACACACTCTCTAGAAAAATAGAAGATGGAAGATGAGAGAATGTGAGAAGAATGGAATGAATGAATGAGTGCGTAGATGCTTCAACCTATGGTCCCTTTTTATAGAGCAAAATCAACCCCTCTTGGTGCCCAAAATTTAATGAAAATTAATATCAATTAATACTTTGGCTTTTATGAAGCATAAGAAAAGCCTAGTCTTTAGTTGAAAATTAATTAAGACTAATTAACCTTGACTAGGTCACTTAAACTTGCTAACCAGAAAAGGAGCTTGGCTGCTAAGGCTTGAACTAGTCTGGAAAGGAGCAGCTGTGAGCTACGGTAAGACCAAGCCCAACGGAGAGGAATAGAGGAAGTGAGGGAGATGGGAGATGGCTGGGCTCCGTCTAGGCCGCTGCTGAACAGGCCCGCATGGACTAGTGAGAGAGAATGCGGGTGGGGCACTGGACCAGGCCCTGGTTGCTGCTGATGGGCCGGTTGGACAAGCCCAACCGGAGTCTGGGAGGAGGAGGGTGAGCTGGGAGGGTCTGGCGAATTGGGCCACCAAAGTCAGGCTCAAACTACTAAAATTTCTTGTTTTCTTTTTCGCTTTCTCTTAGGCTTGGACTCTAGGCATCACTCATGTGGAAGATCCTAGTAGAATTGATCAATTTTGTCAAATTTATTTCTACCTAAAAATCATATAAAATATGCATTATCTACTCAAAATATATTTCTAAGACTTAAAAGTAGGCAAAATGAAGGATAAAATTATATATAAAATATGAATTATCACAAGTATATTTTTCCTGCTAAAATTTACCATTGGGATCACATTATGAACTCATATGACCGCCTATCTCCATTTTGTGCACCTCCTGTTTTATGCAATTATTATGAATCTTCTGATCATGACGCATAAGCATGTTTTGGAAAGACAATAAATGACATGACTATAAAATGGTAAAGACTATAAAAAAGAGAATTATTGAATATTCTAAATGTTTTAATCAAAGTAGGAAGGAATATAATTTGCACGAATCTGACTCCAGTTTAGGACCTCTGAAAGTTGAAGTTAGTCTTTATAATAATTTTGAGCCTTCTATCCAATTTACGCCTTACTTGCATAATGTTATGCCTTTTCCTAACCTAGAGCAAAAGAATGACCTCCCTATGTCTCTATCACTTAACCTTGCACCTGAGCCTAGCTCACATAAGGATGTCACTGTGGATGTCCTAGTTTCTACTGAGTCACCCACCCCTTTTAATTGCTCTTCTGAGTTTGAGGATGGTGACAAATTTGATAATGCTACTGAGTTAGATATGAGTATCACAACTAAAGTTGGGCATCATGATTTGGATGAGTCAAAAGATATTTATTTACAGGACTCATATGAGGAGGAAGTTGAGCCAACTAATTTGGAATACAATGATAATATTTTTTTTTATAGAATATGAATCTTTTTTATGTGGGTTTGATGCCAACGAGGTTTTGCATATGGATATCTATGTTGCAAATGAATCCTTTTCTTTTAACCCTATAATAACTAATCTCTTCTTTGAATCTTCCAAGTCTAAATTTGTCGCGTCTGAGACCATTGTCATCAAGAATTTTGATTTAGATCAGACTCTTCCGCATTTTGATATTAAGAGACTTGTGGATGTAGTACCCGCTGACTTGCCTAGGTAGCTCGTTCATGATTATCAAATCTCTAGGCTAATGACTAATTTTCTGCCTAATTTTGAGTATATCTCCCTATTTGATATTTAGGCCCGACAATTTGATCAGTTGAAACAAGCCCTCAATTGTGCTACATTGACATGGTGGATGTACTCCCAACTCTTTGGCTTTTACTATTTCCATGTGATTCTGAGCTATTCTTTCCTGTTTGATAAGCTCCTACATGCATCAATGGGTTTTGATTTACGTAGCAATGTTCAGCTTGATATGGAGTGGTTGATGCTCGATGGGCCTTTATCTAAACAAATTTTAAGAGGTTATAGCTTAGGTGTAACTTTGCACCTAACATGGTATAGTTGTTCCTTTTTATCTTCTCTTTTTATTTTGTTTTCTTTTATGTATAATTGTTGCTTCATTTTATTTTTGCTTTTGAGTTTTAGAGTCTTGTCCTTTTTCTTCCTATTGAAGTCTTCTTTTCTTTGTGTATATTTGTTTTTCCTTTTTTTTGTGTTTTCTTCCACTCCCAATGAGGACATTATGTGATTAGGTGTTGGGTGGGGAAACTATGCTTCAAAAAAGGTTTTGAAAAAAATAAAGAAAAAAACTACAAATTTTGAAAATCCAAATAGATTTTTTTGTTTTCTTTTCAGGAATATAAGTGCTATTTTGATTGATCATGTTTTCTTGTACCTGAGCTTTTAGGTTGCATATAGATATGGTGTGCATGATAGAATATAGTTCAAAGTATGATATTAATGTATAGTACTAACCCGCCGATTTTCCAAAGTAAGCTCGACATTGATAGATAAACATGTGAGATTTTGTGCCTTAAAGACTAATTCATCCTGGTTGGTCTCATATATTTTTCTTTGATGTGTGGGTCTCCCTTGAGTACATCTCTAGAACTTGCTTTGGTTCTTTTTAAAATCACATTTAGTATGTGCATTATGATAATATGATAAAGCAATTCATTTGTATTGTCAGCCACATTAGCCAAATTGTCATCTTGATTTGACTATTTTACCATTTGCTAACCCTTTGAGCTTTGATTGTTTTTGTTGTGAACCTTCATTTTAGCCCTGGGTCTGAACACATTTCCTTAATACCTAAGCCAAGACTAATGGAGCAACACTTAAATATTTGATGGGTAGCCCTTGGGTGTTTATGTGATAGGTGGTTGATTTTGGTGACCATTTGGAAAATGAGGTGTGTTAGTTTCGTACATGCCATTCATTCTTTTTTTTTTCCCCAGAAAGAAAGGAATGAAAAGGGAAAAGAAAAATGGAAAAAATTGATGAAAAGTTCTCAAGAAAAAATTAAAACAATCTTTGAAAAAGAAAAAACAAAGTACAAGCATTGTGAATAAGAGTGTTTGGCAAGAATGAATGATCATTGTTTATACTCATTTCCAATGGTTGTTTTTAAAGAGTGCTTTCTTTGATTGTCACATGTATCGGGAATGCATGTGTGGTATAGTTGGTGAAAGGATTTGACTGCTCATTAACTATATGGTTTTCAACTCCTCATTTCCTAAATTGATTTTCCCTTGCCTACCTTTAACCATTAGCCCCATTATAGGCCCTTTTAAGTCCTCTTGATTATTAATTTGTATTTCGCATCTTTGTGGTACAGAATTCAAAATCTTAGCAAGCCCATGGTAATTTGTAGGATCATAAGATGAATTGAGTAAACCTTATTATATTTTAACTACGTGAGCGGGAATGTTTCACATGTCCCTAAAGAGAGATTCTACTAGTGGGGCTTGCACATATTTCCTGAGTGCGGTGAAAGATTGTGTATAATTGTCATCAATAGGTTCTAAGAATTGCTTGATGTGTACATTTTGTTTATTTGTGATCTAATGCCTAGGCTATTTAAGTAATGTGGTTGATTGGAATGTGTATATATTTTTTTTCCCAGTATTGTATATATACTTTGAAAAAGAAAGCTCAAAAGAAAAATTGATTTTTTATTTCTTTTAAGATTGTGTATGTATATCCTCTGTAAATCTTCACGAGACCTTACTTGTCCACTAGAGGTTTAAAGGGTTTTTTGCACATGTTAAGTACAACCGTAATTCATACGAAAATGAGTTAGGATGTTTTTTTTTCTAGAATTTTAGTTTTAGTTTATTCAAGGACGAGCAAATTTTAGGTGTTGGGGTATTGTTGAACTTGAAATTATGACATTTTGTATTCTTTTATTATCTAATATTTGCTCAAAATAAATTCTTAAATTAGAATTTTAACATGTTTTTGTTTATTTTGTCAAAATTTAGAAAATTTGAGGAGATGAATAAATTTGTTGGAAAAACTATACCAAAAAGATTATTGGATCAAGTGGAAGGAAAGAAAAAAAAAGGAGATAAGTAGGCCAATCAGTAGCTAGCACAGGCCCAGGCCTAGCAACGAGCACTTCTCTAGCTCTCTTTCCCACCCTTCTTTCAAATTGGGCCATTTTTCCCGAGCCTATTCTATCATCAAGTCTTAGAATCCAACTAAACCCAACCTCCCTCACTTAAGCTATCACATGCCCGGCATGTTCCATGATTCCCCCCCCCCCCCATCTTGTTCTCTCTTTCAAGCTGGGCCTATTCCATATTAGCTTGTACCGCGGTCCACTTATTGATTTCGCCTACTCAAAAAATGTCAGGGCTTGCTCAGTTACCCCCCCCCCAACATTTAATTGTTCACGCACACCTCACGAGCACAAATGCCTTCCACTCTCCTTCTTCTTCTTCCTCCTTATTGAACCTAATAAAACCCAATGCCCCCCCCCCCCCGTAATTGTTGTTGCTTTGCTTCTACTTCCTCCTCATGTCTTCATAGCCATAACCAAAGCTCAATTCACATCATTATCATCACCATCTTTAACCCTCATCATTCTAACTGCCATCATCAATAGCAAGAACGGTTACAAGGAGTTTAATTGAGGATTAGTTGGAGTAATCAAGGAATGAGGACCTGAATTAGGGGGAATAAAATCAGAAGAAAGGCTAAAGCTTAGGAGGATCATCGTACAGTAGATTAGGCTTCTTTTTATTAACTCTCTCTCTCTCTCTCTCTCATTTGCTGGTGACATATATGTTAAAGATTCAAGTATTTAATTTGAGATTCACTTAATTTGGGGTAATTTCATTTCAGAGTTAGGCATTGCAAGTATTTAGGGATGAATTTGAGTTGTTTGGTTGGACTTTGATGGCGATTTCTGATTTTGTTATTGTTCTATTTGGGCTAAGTTTCCAAATCTGTGTTGTGATTACTCGCTTAAGAATGAAGTTCCTTTGCCCTTCTCTGTAATTTGTGATGCCAAGGTTTAATCTTTTTCCTCTGTTTCTTTCATTATTATTGATTTAATTCTAGTTCGTCACGTGCGTTGTTGTTTTCCTTTCTATTCATGCCATTTACAGTAAGAATGAGATTTTATCTTTTGTCCTATGGAAATTGTAGGATTAATATTTGGCATGTGATGGTAGAAGTGGACAAGTGTTTCGATTTCAATGACTTGTTGGGCTCCCTACTTATTACCCCTAGCTTTTGTTAATTTTTACTTATTATTGGCCTAATGTACATACATGGCCTTTTATTGTTTTCTAGTTTCTTTTTATTTTCCTTTTTGTTTATTTTAGTTTATTAATGCCTACTCAGTCAAAATAAGTGACCTAGTTTTAGACCCATCTCTGCTAGTCGACCCTCAAGTGCTATGATTGACAGCCATGCGCTTGCGTAAAACTTTATCTTTCGCAAAAATCACAGCAATCACTAATGTGCATCTTGTGCATATTTTGCATGTTTTGTTGTTGGTGGTGTTTTTGGTTTTCTACATACTTGTTGGTAGTTGAGTGTTTTGCTTTGTGGTTATGTGGTTGTGTTGTTGGTTTTTGTATATACGTGTGTAGCATTGATGGTTGTCAGCCATCTCTTTTCCTTCTTATTTTCATTTTGTATACATCTCATTTTTCTTTTATTTCGTCTCTTAGCTTTGCATATATGTGGTATTGGAGGTCTTTTTGTTGAGATTGTGTGTTTGTTGGTTGATTGTGACTCGTTAGCTCTCAATGAGCATATTATGAGATTTAGATGTAGGGGTGAGAAAGTTATATGCCCAATGAGGATATTATGCCATTTTGATTGGTTTGTGATCTTTAGTAGCTTGGTTGCTATAGGTAAAATATGTATGATTAAACACTTGTCTATGTTGCAATTTTTGATTTTTCATAATAACTCTACCTCACATGTTTGATATTGTGCTTACCTTGTACATTTGAACGTTGACCCGTGGTGTTAGTTTATTGAAAATTGGGTTTGAAGGAACCCTACCTAGTTAATTGAGTTTGGGCTTTCCCTTGTGGAGACACTACAACAACAAACCTCTGTTTGGGTTTGAATAAGTACTTTGCACATTTAAATAAAATTCCTAATTAGGGAAAAAGTTCAAAAATGTGTTAAGTTGTTACTTCAGGAGTTCAAGGCCTAAGCATGATGAGACAAGTGGAAAAAAAGAGAGAAGAGAAAATGAAATGAAGGAAAAGAGAGGTGAGGTTGGTCATCTAATAAAGGGAAGTTTATTAACTAAATAAGATGCCTTTTGGACTAGTTTTAGTCTAGCATTAAGAATCAACACCCTTTGCATGGAGCACCAAGGAGTACATGTCATGTCGTTATGTTGCATGAGGTGAAAAATGAGAGTTAGGGTCCATTCATGGCCTAAATGTTTCTTGATTGTATGTTTTGCTCAAATACTAGTGATTAGGCTGATGGAATAGATTTAGATATGTACATCTTTCTCCCTTTTCCTTGTATATATGCTTTGCTTTTGAAAATTCCAAAAATAGTTCAAAGATTTTGTAGTAATATCTTCTACAAATCCTCACGAGACCTCACTTGTCCATTTGGGGGAACCAAAAATGTCGTAGTTTATATGCCCCTTTCTCCTAATTGTAGCTCATAAAATAATATAGCTTTAGGATTTTTATTTGTTTGATTCAACTATTGCAATAAATAATTTTAGCCAAGCAAGCAGTCTGTTCATAGAAAAGTTGCGGAGAATTGAGCTAAAAAGTGATTAAAGATTGACCAATGTGCTTTAGAGCATTCTGGATGAAATATCCGCAAGTATTGCAGAAGGTCATAACCATAGTTTAGGAGTTCAAGCCTTTGCTCCATACCTCGACCATCCGCTATTCACTTATGTACTTGCCGCAAAGGCTATGGAATGTTTATAGTTTTTGTACGGGCATATCCAAGCTACCACGAGTGTTGACCCAATGTCGCAATGAATGAGCACCGCTAGCAGTTGGAATGGTGCACTGGAACGGCTAGCCGGCTAAGAAACACGACCATGTTCCCCCTGGGACAAGTAGTTAGGTCCAAAGGCATGGTTATTCCCAACTTAAAAAACCCCATTATGAGATATTAAAATAGGTAGATTAGGTTTCATTTTTGTTGATTTTGATTCAAGCTTGTGCATTTTGGGGTTCATTCAAGCCATTAAGACATTTCTTTCCTCTTCCCTCTATCTTTCAATTTCATATTTTTAATCTTGCTTAGATTATGTTAGTTCAGTGCTAATGTTCATTTTTGTTTAGTTTAAATGTTCAGTATTTGTTATTAATCATGTTTATTAGCTTGTGAGATAAGGTTAGATTAACTTTCTCTCTCTAGTTCATGTTTGTTTATATGGATGTTAGTTTAGTTGAAGTTAGGTTTAATTGTTTTTTTTATGATAATTAGTAGCTATTTTGTGTTGGATAGGGTTGTGATTAGCCTTTTGAGAGCTAGTTAGCCTTGTATTAGGTGTAACTACACCTCATTTATGCTTGCAATTTGAAGTTTTCTCTCATACCAGCCAAATGTTCGATGAAATACTTGAAAGATCTTTCATTCATATTTTTGGGCAGTTGACTTATGCCAAAAGTGAGGTCAATTAGTTAGTGTTGGAGAGAGAATAGCTCGGATCCGCATATGAGAATAATCCAAATCCTAGTTAGGTCCTAGGGTTGCTACTGTTGTGGTCTAATTGTGTTTAAACCAATTAGACTGGCTCATAAACCTTGAACGAGGGCTTAGGTAGTCTTCGATGGTACAGTCAACCATCTCTAATTGTTAGTAGAGGTTTGGCGGATTAAGGCTTGCCTTGGCTACTTCATTCATCAATTAGTTAGATGACGATCCCGAGCCCTTGTTTGTGTTTCTTAGTTTAATTTGGCTTCTTAATCATTCCTTATTCATCGGATTGAGCTTGAAATATTTGAGTACATTTTACTTGAAACCTAACTCTCTGTGGATGATATCCCATGTGATAAATCTTACACTTGAGATTACAAATTTAAAACATAAATTCTCCTATCAGTTATGGATAGCTTCCAACAATCCCAGTACATCACAACTACCAACATTGTCAAAGCATCTTTCCTCTCTTATGCAGTATCATTGTCATAGTCTCTTTCTGTCTTTCCGTAGACATCAAATCTTTAAAGTTAACACAATTTGCACCTTATTTGTTGCTGCTATACATCATGCGTAGTTTTCATCAAGCCAAATACATCAAAACTACCAATATTGTCAATAAACATTTCCTCTCTTATGCAGTATCAGTCGGACTCTCTTTTCCTCTTTTCCTCAAAATATTGAATCTTTAAGTTTACTACATTTACTCATCTTGCCTTTTTAGATCCCTTCCTTAAGCATTGGAGAGGATTTTCTTGGGATCAAGCTCTCAGGTTCGGCCTTTATGTAGGTCGAAACTGCTTCTCTTGGACAAACATAAAAACCATCACTTGTAAATCAATTCTTCCCATCCAATACATCACCACCAGTTTCTCCAAAAATGATTTAATTTCACGTGGAATGATTATATATTCTGGGTGGGTGTGATACGAATGAGGTATAAAAGGAATCATCCAAACTAGGCTGAATACTAATAACAAGATCTCCGGCATGGAAAAAAAAAACACCAAGCAATGGTGTAGCCGGGATTTAAAGCAAGGGTTGTTGGGATTAAAAATACACATAACATAAACTCTAACATAAGTTCTGAAAATGAAGCGCGGTAGCTAACACAATCAACAATTTAATTTCATATGTCCTAAGTCCCTAATCAAGCACGCGAAAACCATAATTTCTTAACTCATGAGTAAATCACTAAATTAACTATTTATTGAATACAAATTAACTAAAATTAGTAAATTAAACAACAAGCAAGCAATTACAAATGAAATTAACTCAACCCTAAGTCCAGAGCCATGAAAGAAACTAGGCAAAAAAACCTCATTTCCCAATTCCTGAGTTAATGACTAAATTAATCAATTGACATAAATTGACTAAAATCAAGAAAGTTAACATAGTTATTTACAAAAGAACATAATTATAAACTAAAATTGGAGATTTACCTCTACTTGAATTTGAGTTGAGGGCTCCAATTTCAAATCAACAAATGAGAATGATTGGACAAAGGGAGCCGAAGGCGGGGCAGGGATGGCCCGTAGGTACATTGGTGGCAACAGTAGTAGCGTGCAGTGGGCAGTAGTAGGTATCAATCAAGAGAGAGAGAGAGCATGGTGGGGGCTAGATGTATGTTATGTTTAGTAGTCAAGAGAACAGAATGGAACGAACGCGTATCTGGTAAGGCAAATAGAATTCAACTAAAGTGGTCATTTAAAAAAAAAAAACACACACTGAAGGTACCCAAATTCAAACATGCAACCTATAAGGGGGAAAAATCCAACGGTCACACCACTCAAGCAGTGGTCTGCACTGCCTAATGCATACGAGAACTAAATGATATACATGTGGTGCTTCTTTCTTCCTAGAAATTCCAATATTTACGTGACAATTTTTTCCCAAAAAGCTTGTGTGTCATTTGACACCCCATGGGTTTTAGCAGCTCAGCCCACAAAAGTGAATTCCTTTATTTGATCATGAATGTAGAATGTTGAGGAAGAGGAAATCACTAATCTAAGGAATTGTATAGTAGTAGACTAGTGCGTTGAATTGTAGTAACTGTGTTTGGATTTAGAAGGGCATCTTTAAGATGACTTCATAACTCGTGGCATTCCCTTACTGTCAATACTTTGTTCTTCTTATTAGTGCTACTTTGATAAAATATAGACTATTTGGGCATGTTCTTTCCGTGGGGAAATAAGGGTGTGTAAATGGGTGAAGTTGGTTAAGATTGATAAAAATAGGTTAAAATTTATTAAAGTTGGCATTTCTTTGTTAGAGTGGGTTAAAGTAGGTTGAAATTGGTTAAAGTTTGAAGTCCGTTGAAGTTGGTTGAAATGAATTGAAATTGGTAGAAGTTAGAAAAAAAAATTATGACGGGAGAAGTTGGTTAATGTAAAAGAGTGGGAATAATTTATTTTGTTTAGTATTTGGCACAATATTTATGACATTTTTTATGACATTGTTTTATTTTCTCACATACACACGGCCAAGGGCACACACACATATATTATTGATTTTATATATGAATTAATTTGATGTAAAATACAAATATATAGTTCAATTTTACCACGATGTAAAAAAAGGTAGAATGGTAATTTGGAAAAAAAAAATAAAGCATACCTTATCTCATCTATATGCAATCCCAAAGAAATCTACTTTCACACAACTTTTGATTTTTCAAACACTTCTCCCAACAACCCCTATGTCTCTGCTTAGACCCCTCTTCTCTTAGCCCAAAAGCCCCCCTTTCTGCCCCACTAGACGCCCACGACACTGCTACCAAGTTGCTCAGGGCCGAACCACCACACCTGGATCGTCTGCAACCACTACATGCCAAGGTATGCTCCTGTTTGAATAGGACAAACTTTCCCAGCCTCTGGGTTTAGATGTATTCCTTCCAAAGTCTCACAACTTAAATTAATTGTCCACAAAGAAACTTAAATTAGTAAAGAAAATTTAACATTTTGGATAAGATAATCATTCATGACGTTTTTCATAAAAAAATATTTATCACACTTTTTAATGTTTTCATTGAAGGAATTTTTATACATATAATTTTTATATAATTAATTTTCACATCATAATTAATAAATTGTGAAAATTTTGAAGGAGATGACCGAGTTGAAGTTGGTTGAGTTTGGTTAAAGTGGGTTGAAGTTAAAATGCTTTATTTGTAGTGGTTTAAAATATGTTGAAATGGGATGAGGTTGGAGGAAGTGGAATGGTTGGACAGGAAATAAATGGCCTACATTCTCAACACAGAAGAAGTACAAAATTTGCCGTGAATGTGGAAAAGTGTGGGGAGTATCAAATCGAGATTTCTCACTTAAAACATCCAAGCCTATGAAAAAGCAACTTGTATATTGAATTAGCAAAACCTAATCATAGTATTTGTAGCATATACTCTCCTTAGCGAAAACATATTAAGATACTGCATATGACAAACACATTTAGGAAAAAAGTGAGAGCACATGCTTTCATGAGAGCTTAATATTTTGCCTTGAGTAAGAGTTATGTCCTTTTTAATTAGACAAGTTATTTTCTATACCTCTGCCTCATTATTAGACCTGGTAAAACTGTCCCAAGACTCAAAATTCGAATCGAACGACACAGACTTATACCCGACCCGACACCCAAAATATGCTCACCTGAAATCCAAATTGACCCTAACTGAACCATACCCGACTTGGAATTTTTTACGAAATTGCTTGTTTTAGCATGATGAGCGTATTTGACCAAAAATTGGTTAACCCGAACCATACCCGACCCAAATTGAAGCGACCCGAAATGTCACTTAACCCGAACTTGACCCATCCCGTACCCAAACTGAATAACCCATTTGCCAAGTCTACTCATTATAACTGCCATAATTGACTTTGTTTGGTTGAATTTTGCATTAAAAATTCAATAAAATATCTAGTTTAACATGTTGACGAATAACGATAAAATTCTAATTCTAAAACGTAGGGAGGATGTTTTTGTGACATATTTTTAAGAAAATAATTGTTAAGAATACCCCTTTCATGTTATAAAAGATAAAATTGTAACCACCAAAGTGGGAGAAAGGAAGTATATCACTTGTCTAGAAGAGACTAATACAGAATGATAAATCGAAAACTACAGTTGATCTGTAGTCAAAACACGACTTTACCCTTAAGCAGTGGTGAAAGGCTCTTGTCCGTTGACTAGTTTGTACCACACGGTGTTGTTTTCCCTGGTTACTTCAGCGGATTCTCTAGAAGACTGGAAGTTCGTAGGAGGCTGGCTGCTTCTGTTCCCTCTCCTTTTTGAACCTCCTAGAAGACCCACTCAAAGAAACAGCAGTAAATAATTTCCCATGTATCTTCCTTTGCTTTTCGCCCACGCACTCACCTTTATTCTGTGTGTGTGTGTGTGTTGCTTGTATTTAACCCTCACATAGTTGCATATGTCTTCCCTCGTTTCCTTGCAATTCCCTGCTCTATAAATACCTCGCTCTTTTCCCACCTTCTCAATTCATAGTCAAAAATTAGATCACCAGCTCCCTGTCATCTCACAAAAGCAAAACAGCTAGGTAGTCATGGTGATTTCGAAGCACCTAGTTGCTGTCCTTCTCCTTTCTCTTCTTGTTCTTCATTTTGTTGATGCTGAGCCTTTGGTAAGATACTTCCTTTGGTTTGTCAATCTTTAGGAATAATTCAAGAACTAAATTACTAATGTTATCTCCGCCCTAAATGATCATATCGTTATAACATTTGTTGCTACTCCACGTTTGACGTTTATTTTCTGCGCAAATTATCCATTTAATAGTCGATTTATTCGACCACATTTTCACCTTTTCCCAATTCAATACATCTATATGTATGGATATGGTTTTATTATCGGTGGAGGAATTTTCATCGCCTGTCCTCCTTGAAGACTAAAACATTTGCACAAAACCATTCACTTGGTATCACCTAATGTAACGTACAAGTAATTGTCGCCGTTGTATTTTTCTTAAGTTGGATTATAGATAGTATCTATTTATGCATAAATATTTATAAATTTAGAGAAAGCTAGTGAGACCGTGTTAAAAAAACTCGTTTGGATTTTGCAGGTTGACAGCAATGGTCCAAAGGGGTCCCTCCCTGGAATAAGTATGTAATCGTGATGATATATAGTTAATCAGTCTCAATTTCTTTTTAACTAATTGAATAATTATTATTGTAATTGTAATGGCAAACCATTTTTGATTGAAAAGAACAAGCGGTATGATGCAGATTGTGGAGCAGCATGTGTGGCCAGGTGTCGGCTGTCAGGGAGGCCGAACCTGTGCAAGAGGGCATGTGGAACCTGCTGTGCTCGCTGTGGCTGTGTTCCACCGGGTACTTCCGGTAACCAGGAGTTGTGCCCTTGCTACTACAGCCAGACCACTCGCGGTGGCAGGCGCAAGTGCCCTTAAGTTTTAATTTGGCGAAAGTGTGTTACTGTTACGATATCTGTGTAATGTACAATACTTCTGTTGAGATTTCCGGTATATGAGTATGTATGTCATTTGTTAATAGTGTCTGATTTCACGTATATTCACTTCTTGTAACCGAAATAAGATGAAAATTGGTTGTTATTCTCGGTATGCTCGGGGAGGTTTATCAACACGCTTGCTAGCCTTTGTCATCTTACAACTTGTAAGATTTCTGCAATAAGAAAATTGTATTTTGTCATTTTTGTGTTCTGAATGCATGAATTTATACTCAAGTATTTTTGATATGAACCATTATAAGATAGGGACATTATATATTACTTAACATTACTTTTTACTTGATATGACAAATTAATATTGAATATGAAGAACACAATCAAAAAGTGTGAAGAAAAGAAGATGTTGTTTATATTCGCAACACATAGATATGTTACACACTCAATCTTATTGCTCTATTATGTTTTCTTTTTGAATAATTTGCTTCATTAAGCATAACTAGTCCTTTATGAAGTTTTGCTTTTTAGAATTTTATTTTTCAAGGGATGTATCCAAGCTTGAAAGTTCTAATTTTGTTGGCAAATAATGGCCGGAAGCTTTCATAACGCATTATGATCCTAATGATAGAGAGTTATTAATGGAATGCTTTTTTAAAATCACCGAAGGTTCCTAATCCTTTAAGGAATCCATCCTTTACAATCCTTAGAGTTGAGTGCGTTCGATCATTTTTGATGTCAATCATTGATACTTAAAGTTGTTCTAAACAGTTTCACTGTCTGGAGAGACCGCTAAAGTAAAATAACATTAATGTCTCCAAAATTGTTTAGGCCTAAGTTTTAGGCAAGAATATATCAAAACTCCAAATCAAGTGCTTTCTAGTACGTCAAAAGCATCGTGACTAAAGTAAAGCAAAGTTAAGGTAGCCCATTCAATAAAAATCAAATCCAGCCAAAATCCATCACAAGGCTAATTTAGTAAGAGCTAAGTAATATACTGCATTAGATCTGTTAGTTTGGGTGGTCGGGTTAAATACGGATCAGGTATATTTGAGTTCGGGTAAAATATGAATAGGATATATTTCGGTTTCAAGTAGAATATAGGAAGGTGTATTTTCTTCTTACAGGTTTCAGGTCAATCCAACGGGTTTGGATGACCTTTTTAGTGATTTATTTCTCGTTTTGTCAAAATCAAAATCTTGGCATATTTATTATTTAAAATTGTCTATATTTAATGAACAAGCATTCTAATTGTAATTTCTTAAAAGAATATAAAAAATATTCAAACTTCTCAATGTCTTATATGAATGTCATGTATCGGTGGACAATGAGTCATGTTCGTGTGAGTTGGTCTGTATATTAAAATATTAATTATAGATTGGTCATTCATGAGCCGACGCATCTAAAGCATTATAATGCGTTGGAGCGGTTCGACTCATTAATAACCATTTAATGATTTGATATTTGTTAATTAACTTTTACTATTACCTAATTAGGTATGCTTTATTAATGGGTTGATCCTGACACAAACGCAAGTTGGTCAATTACCCAACACTAACATAAAGTTCGAGACCAATTAGGAAAAACCAATTATAATTACTAATTAATTATAACATCAAAATTTTGGATTAGTAGATAGTAATATTATTTAAATGCAATGAGAAGTATTCATTTCACTAAGAATACAGTGGTAAGACTTGCACCTTGTTAATACTTGTGTTGTTCTATATTAACTTTCTTAAAACTAGATATTTCATGCCCATTTTCTAAAATTGTTCCATCTATATGTTGTATATGACGTTATTTTATGATAATGAATTTGGAAAAAAAAAAAGGGGGCACCATCGTCTAATTTGCGAAGGGATGTGTTAATTATACAATATTTCTCTAAAGAATTCGTTATAATGAAAAACTACTATTGTTAAGAGGAAATATTAAAGAAAAAAAAATAAAGATATAATATTCGGGTTGAGTAGGCGGTTCGGGTTCAGGTCAGTGTTTGGTCAAAAAATTTGCAGGTTTTTTGGATTCCGATTGAAAAAATCATGCTCAAAATCGAAAACTTTCGGGCAAGTTCGTGCCGGATTTTTAGGTCGAGTTTGTTTTTGTCAGGTCTAAATGTTGTTTTGGCCAAGTCTAAATGTCATGTTCAACATTAATGAAGTCGGTTTGGGTCTTATTAGAGGCATCACATGTTTTACCTCAATAGAACGATCCCATAAAATTCACAAGCTCCTAATTTGAGCTTCTTTACGGTGCCTAAAACTATATGAGGCAACTAATTTTTTTAAGCTAGATTTCAACCAAATAATCTCAAGTTTGTGAACGTCAACAAGAAGTTGTTTGTTTTTATTTGATGTAAAGGAAGGTGTATTGCTATATGTAGATGAAATCAAAAGAAACGTATCTTGTAGTTGAAAATTTTCAAAAAATTGCTAATTTGAACCAAGTGTCAGCACCTACTCAACAATTCGATTAATTGAACTAGTAGTCTAATTTTCAATCTTAATCTTATGACAACCTATCTCAAACATTTTGTGGCCGCCTAACTGTGAGTCCGCCTTGGCTTAACACTGTACAGCTTGAACTATCTTGGACTGGCTAATTGGCGCGCACTAATTGCAAGTCGAGGTTTTTTCCTTTTTTTTTTTCTTTCTTTTTATTGGCCGCGTTCCCTCGTCGCAAAACAAAGGAAAAATAGTAAGTGGAGGAAACGGAACTAATATATAAAAATCGTCTAGGGAATTAAAGCAACTCAAGTTAAAAAGCTCAGTTGAAAGTGTCTTAAGTCAATAAGTCTGGTTGAGAGCAATTCTTTTTTAGGTGCTATTTTTTTTTTTTTTTTGGCTTGTTGCAAAACAAGGGGGAAAAAATAAGTAGGGTTGAAAGCACATTAATGTACCAAACCGACTTGATGGATCATGTAACGCCCCAATAATAAATAAATCATAGTTGAACATCAAAAACTCCATGGATAGGCGTTACCGCTGTCCGTAAGGACAATGCATCGCTAAAACATGAAAGTTGAACCATAAAATCAAAGTACAACCTTAGAGGTCATTCACGAGCATTTGAAACCTTTAATAACAATACGGGATCGATTCTAAAATCTCAGGGTTACATCAAACTAGCACAGCTTAAGCTTACAAATATAACATTGAAATACATATTGCATTTCATATGTACAGTTGGGACTCCAAAAATATCACAAGAAGGCATGAAAACGTCTTAGCGCTTTTATCCACCAATCAAAGGAGCGGTCCTGATTTAATTATCACCTTCCGCTTCCCTGCCCGCCTGAGAACGGTTTACTGAGCATTTTCCTAAAACAAAACATAAAAGCATTTCAAACTGTGAGCCAAAGCTCATTACGTGCATCCCTGTACTGATAAAAATTCAATGGGAAAGAAATTATGAGGGCCCGCTTTGTAATTCATTTTGATTTTAAAACAGGGAATGGGATGTATATAAAACTAACTTGTCAATTATTATCTGTTAGTGCACCCCTTAGTAACTGTTACGATCTATGTATAGGTGTACACCTGCCAAGCCGACCGGAAGACCTGACCTGAAGCCGCGCGGGTAACTGAAGGGCAAAGCCCTGTAACTGATAACTGATGGGGTCACTAATTATGTGATAAATCACTGGTTCAATTGATTCATTGATGTACTTATCAAAACATTATAATTTCGATAAATACGTGCTGATTTCTAAAGATACAGTCAATGAACGTACCTGGGGTCTTTAAAAGTTAGTACACAGATTAAATAGATGACTAAAATGGAGAGGATGAGAGCTTAAGCCTTGATGCTGTTAAAAATCATTATAGGCATAAAATTAGTACAACGAATACTCTTACATGGAAAAAGACTATGAAAAAGACGTATATGAAAAAGACGTATAAAGAATTTGTGTGAATCAATTAAAAGAAAAGGCTTATGAAACTGGTAAAGGAAATAAAGTATGAAAATGCTAAGTTAAAGCACGGCGGCAAGTTTAGAGGGTAGGGCTTATGACAAGGTACGGAATGAATAATCCACAACTTATACTCCCGACCTCCAACCGAGACGTAAGACCCCAATATAAATAGCTTAGGAAGTCCTCTAAAACTTTGCTGAAGGGCACATAACCAGATTCCTATGACAGGTTTCATAAAATAGGGTCAGAACAGCAACATATCAGGTTTTGACAGAAAAACAACCATTCTGTCCACCCTTCACAGGTTCCGGTAAAATAGCCATAACTTCCTCCACAGACCTCGGATTAAGGCGATTCAAGAGTCATTTTAAAGCTAACATCCAGACCTATCTACCCACCAAAAATCAGAATTTTTGGCTTGGCCGATCATTACCAGTTTTGTTTCAAAGCTTGTCATGTTTCACTGAAAATTCCAGCAGCACTTCTTTTAGTTGATAATGCCCTTTTTAACACCAAACCTCAACTCAAACTCTTTCCCAAGAGTTTATAACACACTTTGGTACATCCCAACCACATACAACATCACCACACTTAACTTCAATTCAAATATATATCCAACAAAGCTTACTTTCCAAACACATAAACACATACTTCTAGATTAACACAATTTTGGTCCAAACCATGCATTTATGGACAAAACCCTAACTTTGGGTCAACTTGGAATTTCATCACAACAATCCAACACACTATAAAAGCCATATTAAAATTCAATACATTAAGAGATAGGCAAAAACATGGAGAAATCAAGCCATAATTATCACTTGAACAAGAAACTTGCATACCTCAACATGAAACCCTAACCCTAACTGCATCCAAAATCAACCCCACCATAAACCCTCAACAAGTTGATTCATAATACCACAAAAATAGTTTAATCCACCATTAATACAACCAAACAAAGAACAAAACCCAACAAAACCAAAGATCAAACAAAAAAAACAGCAAAGGGGGTGGAAGAACACTTACTTTGCACTAGTATAAGAGGTTAAAAGTGATCCTTGATGCTAGAGGGTGTAAGAGGGGGTTGTTTGGTGAAGCTTTGGTGGTGGAAGATGGTGGTTATGGTGGTGGGATAGGGCTGCCGTGGGGTAGAGAGAAGGGGGAGAGAAATAGGAGAGAGAAAGTGACTAGATTACTTGGTGATAAAATGAGGTAAAAAGGTAAAATTTGACTTTTTATACCAAAATTACTTGGCTGCAATTTAAGTAGAAAAGTCAAAGAAGTAATGCTTGGTTAAGGCTTAATTAAGAGGATTAGTAAATCACATAAAGGTCAGGTCTTGTTGCATCAAAATCGGCTTTAAACGGGCTCGGGTTTAGCGAAAAATGGAAACCGAGCGCGTTTCTGAAAATTTTTTTTTTATATTTTTTTTTAAAACAAATTTGAAATAAATGGTTGTGACGCCATGAAAAAGGATTTTCAACATTAAATTCTTAAATATCAAGGCCTAACTCAATTTCCAAAATTTGACGAGAAGAAATCTCCGAATTGCAAAGTAAGGGCCCCGTTAGAAATGTCCAAATGAGAATAATAAAGAGATGAAAATATGAAAAGAAATGATGTGAATGAGATGAAATTAATAACCAGAATCTAGGGTTGGACTATTACAGATCAAAAGTAGGCCTAGTTAATAAGCTTAGTTGAAAATTGTGAGTAGAGAAAATTTATAATTGGAAAGTTTTACTCTTTTATGTACTAATAGTAGCTCGATTCTGATAAAATAAGATGCTCAAAAACCAAAAAAAAAAATTTCACTTGAAAGCATTTTTAACTTAATGAGTGACATGGAAGGAAATTCCTTTTTGTTTGGGTATAAAGTACTTTGTTCTATATATGAAGAATTCACACCATATTTTTAATGTTAATATCAAAAATTTTTACTAATTACATTAACTAATATAACTCCATCTTATAGAGTCGGGTCAATTTTAATTGGATAAGTTGACAATCTAGCTTTATTCTAGTCTAACCGGAGAGGCGAATTCAACCAAACATACGCCACATATAATTTGGCCGCCTCTACCTGACACTAAAAGGATGGACATGGACAACCGGACAAGGAAGCATGATTTCATGAGCATAATTATTCGCTTTACGAAAGGTCCAAAGAAGACTAGAAAAGGAAAGGCCCACATGACATGGAAAAGACCACATTCCAGCGTTCTGCTAGCTGTTTTGCACTTCCACCCACTTTAGGCTCAGCCGCTCACATCTATATACAACTAGGCGACTAGCTGTCATGTACATCAACTTACCTAAGCTTTTTGCCATGTCTATGCGGACGTCCATGCATATTTTGGGCATGTTTTTTTTTCGATAAATTGGGTGGGTTAAAAGGGTGAAGTGGATTGAAGTTGGTTGAGGTGGGTTGAGATAGGCTGAAGTTGGTTGAGGTAGGTTGAGATAGGTTGAAGTTGGTATTTTTTTTTAGGTGGGTTGAAATAGGTTGAAGTAGGTTGAAGTGGGCTGAAGTGGGCTGATGTTGGTTGAAATAGGTTCAAGTGGGTATATTTTTTATGTGGTGGGTTGAAATGGGTTAAAATAATGAGAATATAATTAATGTGTGATAATTTATGAAGTTATCCAAATTTTGTTAAATTTTTGTTTTTTATTTTTCATTTTTTATTTTTTTCATTTTT
>JACYFF010003369.1:48951368-48966872 GCA_017589665.1 Selenicereus undatus
ATAAAAAATAAAAAATAAAAATAAAAATAAAAAAATAAAAAATAAAAAATAAAAAAGTAAAAACAAAAAAAATTAAAAATGAAAAATGAAAAATAAAAACTAAAAATTAAAAATTAAAAATTAAAAATCAAAAAAATGTAAAATAAAAAATAACAAACAAAAATTTCACAAAATTTGGATAACTTCATAAATTATCACACATTAATGACGTTCTCATTATTTTCATCCATTTCAACCCAACACATATAAAATATACCAAATTCAACCAACATTAACTCACTTCAGCCTACTTCAACCTATTTCAACTCACTTCCAAAAAAAAATACCAACTTCAACCTACCTTCACCCACCTCAACCAACTTCAACCTACTTCACCCTTTTACCTACCTAATTTACCCACGAAAACAACAGGCCCTAAGTCTCACATGATACTTTACAAATTATTAAAATTATGAAGGGGTGGGTTGAAGTGGGTTGAAGTTGGTTGAAGTAGGTTGAAGTAGGTTGAAATGGGTTGAAGTAGGTTGAAGTAGGTTGAAGTAGGTTGAAGTAGGTAAAAGTGGATTGACCCACGAAAAGAACAAGCCCTTTGTCCCCAGTTATCCCTATATATCCTTTCGAGAGCCACTAACTATCTTCCCCATAATATACCACTATTAGATTTGGTAAAAATTAACCCGACCTGAATCTGTCCAAAAGTTTTGGATTTTGAACACAGTTTTCTCGACCCAAACTCAAAATAAATCGAACTCGAAAACCCGTAAATTTTTTGGTCAAACTCGACCCGAACCCAAATCTGTCCGCTCGACCAGAATATTATATACTTACTTTTTATTTTCTGTAATTTTTTCCTCTTAACAATAATAGTTTTTCATTATAACAAAACGTTTAGAGGGACGTTATACAACTATCACATCCCTTTGCAAATTAGACAATAGATCCCATTTTTTCCATAAAATAACTTCATATACAACTTATAAATGGTACAATTTTAGAAAATAGCCATGCAACAACTCTAATATAAAGAAAAACAATTTAGAATTAGATAAGTATTGAAAATGTGCGAGTTATACCATTATATTCTTGGTAAAATGAATACGTCTCATCGCATTTTAAATAAGATTATTCTATAATAATCTAAAATTTTGAGTTTATAATTAACAGATAATTATAATATCTTGCGCGTATATAATATTCTTTCGTTTGGATTCCTTCTAATTGGTCTCGAACTATCAATGTTTTAATATACGAGTCAACGCATCCAAACGTGACTCATTGTCTACCCACACATGAATTTCATATATCATGTTGAAAATTTTGGATATTTTTGATATTCTTTGAAAAAATTACAATTACAATGCTTGTTCATTAAATACAGACAATTTTAAGTAATAAATATGCCGAATTATTTTTTATTCAGATACAAAAAAGAAATAATTCACTAAAAATGCACTGCAAACCCCGTTAGGTTGATCTGAAACCCGTAAAACCGAAACACGCTCACCCGTATTTTGCCCGAACCCAAAATGCACCTGACTCGTAATTTACCCGAACTCGAATACACCCGACCTTTATTTGACCTGCCCGCCTGAATTGACAGGTCTAACCACTACTACTAGTGCATCCACCGATAATAGGAGCAAAATTAATTTGTACGTGATCTGTCTTGCGTAGAAAGTTAAAGGTGAAAAATAGGTCACATTGGATCGGATCAGGTTTGTATTTGTATCGAATTTAAATTGGTTGAAAATTGCACAATCTAAATCTAACCTATTTATTAAACGGGTTCAATAGCCCTAACATATATCCATTTAAGTTTTAAGCAGGTTGATTTGATTTTGACCCGTTTAAGATAAATAGGTCATGTTCAGGTCACCTCAACCCGTTTATCCATTTAACTTTAAAGTTTAAGTTTTTACCTACTTACATAACATAAAAAAATTAAGTTTACATATCATATCAAGCAATTACTGTCTAAAGTTTTCCTAATTGATCATAATTCACATTTATGTATATTTTTAAATTTTTTAATTCTAAATTATCAAATAAAAAGGTAAATGTGTAATGATAAATGGATTATCAAATTGACCTGTTTAACATATTTAATTACATGGGTTAAGTATATATTTCTTTGTTATCAAAAATGTTGACTTAAACCTAACTCATTCAATTAAATAGGTTAAATGCATTAACTCATTTAATCAAACGGATTGAAATTCTATATCTAGAACCGCTTAAGTTCATGTTGATTTCAAACTAATAATCACATCAAGTCAACTTTGCTTAACTCTACTTAAAGCGATGTGGCTGTATCTCTCCCAATCTATGCTACCACTTTTTCCAGGATGTGAATTATATGTAAGATCTTAAAAAAAATAACAAACTAGCTCGGAAGGGACTGTCTGGTATATTCGAATAGGGAGTTCAACTAATAAGCCAAGATGAATGACAAATTGACTACTAATATCCAATGTAAATTTGCCTTCGAGCTCAATTGATTGTTAGCTTTTATTTTTGTGAAATTGTTTCATTTCACAAGTTCATCGACACAGGGAAGTTGTTTGGATTATACAAGGCATTCAATGTATTAAAGGAAAAAAAGTTAATCTTGTAGGAATAATTCTTGAAATTTTATATCACCAAAAAAGAAAAAAAATGCTTAAAACTCTATGATCAAGAATTAACTATTCATTTATTAATGGAGGAATTCGATGTGCTCAAACTATGGTTTTTCATTTTTCACTCTTTCCGGGAGTGAAATTCCACATGTCACTGTATTCATCCGTAAATTTCTCACCTCTTTCATTCCTCATGTCCATGATGCACTAAATTCTATAAAACAAAAGTAGAACACTTAAGGTGTTTCATGTTAATTAAAAAAATGAGGAAAAAAATAGAGGCAATATTCCAAATTTATTTCTTACTAATTCATCACAAAACAGCATACTTTAATATTGTTAGAACTTATTGAAAATATCTAATTATATTTTCTTCAACTATTTAGCATGTTTTAGCATGATTCAGCATGTTTCAACAACAAACACCAACAACTACTTCTCATATTATTCATCCCCTCGCATTTAAAAACTATATTATTCAGTTTTCAAACAAAGCAAACAAAAATTGATCAACAAAAATTAAAATTACCAACATAAACAAGTACATCTATCATTAAAACCTCAACTTATTCATAACTATGAATAGAACATACATAAATATAAGAATTTGAAATACATAAAAAAACTTAAAAGTTTAAATAATAGAATACTCATAAAAAATTAGTCTAAATAATTTTGATGGGACTTTGTTCATAACTAACACAATCGTATTCAAAAAATTTTAAAAATAAAAAACTTAACACGATTAACATACCAAAAAGTTCAAGATAAATAAAAATATTACTTTCAACTTATGATTGCATGCTTTTAATTGGAGAATAACGGTTGTGATTTAACATACCGATTTAAGAAATTGAGGAAGATGGATGTTGAATGATTTTAACAAAAACATCCTGAGAAGGAAGCAATGGAGAATGATTTTATCAATTAAATTGATAAACAATTTTTGATGTGAAGTTCTTGAATAAGATTGAATTTATAGACTTTAGGTTATTAGTGCATTTTATTACGTACAACCGGGTGGACATTTCATTTGTCCACCCAGTCCCACCACCAAGCAGTTCAGGCAGCAACTACCTCTTTAAAAAAAATTTCACAGTTCTCAGTTTTTTTGAACTTGCCATTTTCATTCTCCCTCCTTCTCGCACTGAACTGTGGTCGCTGCTGCAATTGCTTTAGTATTCTGCAATTACTAAATAGTTGAGTTTGATCTTAATGTTGCTATTGATGTTGAATCGTCATCAAATGCGAATTCATCGTCAGGTTTGATATCGTTTTTGTGGATCTCTATTTTTGTGTTCATAGTTTGAAGTTATATGCATCAGTTTTTGAATAGTTAATTTCAAGTTGTTTGAACTGGTTTGCATTCATTGTTGTGGTGTCGTGATCTGACATTATAATGCAATTGTTCTTGAGTTGGTGATTTTGCGATTTGTTGTTTTGCATTTTGGCAGAATGTTTGATTTGTGTTTTTAGTTGTGTTTTGTGTTAATTCCGGTTAAGATACAACTGTACAATAGTATTTTGGTTTAATTGTTGAATATTATGTGAATTTTGGTTTTTGACATATGTGAAACAATTGCTCACCGTTATGAGTTGTGTGCTCACTCAATATAGTCGTTGACTCACTAATGTTGTATATTTAGCTCAATAAAAAGAATATGTCGCCTTTGACTATAGACCAATTTTTTGTTCACTAAATGAAACGTTTGGCTCACTAGCATTGAACTCTTTGCTCACCGATTTTGCACTATAGGTTACCATAAATGTTATGGTTGATTTTCCAGACGATATTTTTATTGTTGCCATCTACATATGAGAAACAACAACTCACCCATACAAGTTCTCTACTCACTAAATATAGTCGTTGGCTCACTAATTGAATAACTTTAGCTCACTGAGATTTAGATTGTATGCATGGATCTTTTATTAGTTTCTATGCTCACCTAATGTAATTTCTATATTCAATCTTGTGCCTATCATGGAACAGAATCTGTTGTCTTCAACTACACTACATAGCATTCTCTACTCACTAAGACAAGCCTTTGGCTCACTAGAATGAAGCTTGTGCTCACCAATTTTACATTATAGCTCACCACAAAAATAATATTTTTTTTTTTACAGATGATACTTCGTTTTACACATTTACATTAGATGGTTATGTTGCTGAGGTAGTTGATGTTGATGATTATGTTAGGACTTTGTGTAATCCTATTGATGGTTCAAAGGGCAAAGGCGTGGCTTTTGATGATGGTAATGGCGTTCTGATGATGGTAATGGCGTTGGTGGTGTATCTAACTATGTTGTGATTGATAATGAGAAATGTGAAGATGGTGAAGAATGCATTGTTGAAGTGAAGGAATGTGAAGAATCAGAGCTGATTGGTAAAAGGGTCAGTTCTTTAGATACTGCATTTGAGGTATACAATGGGTATGTTTTCCGTAAGAGGGTTTCCATTAGGTGTGACAAGTTGCGAATGAGAGAGGGTTCACAAAAGGTTCATTCAAGGAGTTTTGTTGCAGCAAACAAGGTGTTAAAAGGTGTTCGGGGAAAAAAGATAAGACATTTACAAAACTGAGCAGGTGGTGTAATTGTAAAGTTAGGGCTATATTTTGCATTGAACCAAATGGGGAATGGATTTGTAAGAAGCATGAAATGGTTTATAATCATGAAATGCTTTTGGAAGATGAGGTGCATAAGTTGAGGTCACATAAAAAAGTCGAGAAAGCTCATGTGGAGTTTTTCCAAAAGATGAGGAGAAACGGTATGAAAGTTTTGCATGTGTATCGACTTCTAAGGAATGAGGCCGGGGGTTCACCGTCACTTGGTTTTAGTGAGAGGGATGCATACAATAGTGTTGCAAATGAAGTCAAGAGGACTTTAGATGGGGGCGATGCCAATCATTTGATGTGTTTAGAAGCTAGGTGTAGTAATGAACAAGATTTTTTTTATAAGTTTAAATTGGATGAGGACGAGTGTTTGATGTGCTTCTTTTGGAGAGATTCACAAATGAAATGTGATTACTTGCTATTTGGTGATCTCCTTTTATTTGACACGACATATAGGACCAACTGTTATGAGATGATATGTGCATCTTTTATTTTTATGAATCATCATGTGAGAAATGTTATGGTGGGCTGTGGGTTTTTGATGAATGAGAAGATTGAGAGTTTTGTATGGTTATTTGAAACATTTTTGGAAGCTATGGGTAATGTGCAACCGAAAACTATGATAACGGACCAAGCATTCTCTATGGAAAATGCTGTTGAAAGGGTGTTCCCTTTGGCAAAGTATAGGTTATGTACTTGGCACATCTTGGAGAATTCAAAAAAGAATATTAGTCATCTTAGAGTATTTGGTGGATTTGTTGAAAAGTTTGACCATGGTTTGATGAGATGTGATACAGAAGTAGAGTTTAACTTTTGTTGGCAGAGGTAAGCCCTGTCTCTGTTTGGTGTTTTTTAATGTGCTCACCAAGTTATTGGTTTCTGCTCACTATTTTTTAGTGTCTGCTCACCCAGGTTATATGTGTTTGCTCACTAGACTATACCTTGTGCTCACCATGATTACATTTTTTTGCTCACTAATTCATTATTTTTTGGTAACTGGTTTTGTGTGATAGGCTAGTTGAAGAGTATAATTGTACTGAAAATGCTTGGTTGGTTAGATTGTTTCGGTTGAAAGAAAAATAGTGATCAACCTATTGTAAGGATGTTTTCCCTGGTGGCATTTTATCGTCACAAAGAAGTGAGTCAACAAATGCTTCGTTGTCAAAGAGAGTCAATGTCACTTGTGGTTTGTTTGATTTTTACAACATATTCTGTGACATTGTTACTGAGTGGAGGATTAAGGAGAAGGATGAGAATGTGAAAAATAAGGATGGATTTCCCGAGATGTATTTGTCATATGTTTGAGAATGCAGCATGCTTCAAAGTTATATACAAACAACTTGTACAAAGCGTTTGAGAATGAATACATTAAAAGAGAAGGGTGCTGTCAAGATCTTCTTAGCTCAAGTGAAACCCCCTATGGTACAGAGTATACATATGTTGTGTATGAGAATCGCTTTTTGAAGATGTTTGGGTTTGTGGTTAGGTTAATCTGCCATACCATAATATTGTTTGTGATTGTAAAAAGTATAGTGGGAGTGGTATTCTTTGCTGCCACTGCTTGCGTATTTTCAATGTTCATTGTGTGCCTAAAGCCCCTTATCAATATATTTGAAATGATGGACTAGGCTAGCAAGACCCTCACAGGTTGCAGAAGAAGTTGTAAGTAGTAATGCATCTAGAGTTCTCGGTTCCGTATGGAGAGGTCAGATGCATAGGCAGTTTGAGACTTTGCTTCTTGCAAGTGACTCAAATAGTCAAGCAAGAAAGCTATGTGAAGAAGCCTTTGCCAAGTTGAAGGGTGAGGTTGGTGTTGTCGTGGGTTATGTTTATGTTTCTAACACTGAAAATGATCAACAGTCTAGTGGTGGCAACAAAATCATTGGTAACCCTAAAGGCTCAAGGAAGAAAGGTGAAAGGAATGTAAGGAGGAAGAGTACGTTGGAGAAGATATCAAAAATTGTTAGATCAAGAAAGGCAAGGTTTTCTTCAAGAAATGGAGGAGATGTGTTTCAACATTAGGTAAAATTCTATTGGATAATCTGATTGATTAAGCTATATTTCTTATAGTAATATCGTTTTGGAGTTTTCTGAGTTTGCTGCTAATACCAATAGAATTAATTTGTGTTTTTAGCTCACTGAATGTTTTGATACGCTCACTAATATACGGGCTACGCGCACTAGATTTTTGTATTGGCTCACTACGCTTTCAGTCCTCACACTATTACTCTTACACGTTGCACTCACTATATTTATACGTTGGCTCACTAAGTACATATATATGCTCACTACAAATACGTTTCTGCTGTAGTGGCTTAGGTTGTTGCTGCAGGTTCATCTAATGCACTAGTTGCATCTAATCCATCGGTAGACTTTAATAAAATGTATAGGGTTTTTGGCTTGATTTTTGATGAAAGGTTGAGGCCAACAAATGGAGATACGATTCCTAGCAATCAGTTGAATCCCGTTTCTGAAGCTACTAGCATTCAAGGGTAATACGCTCACTACTATAGCATGTCTGCTCACTTAAAATATTTGTTGGCTCACTAATATAATGTTTCTGCTCACTACATTTAGTCATTTGGTTCACTAAAGTTATGTATATGATTTGTTATTTTTTGATACAAGTTACGTGGGAATCAAACATGAAAGTTTGCTATGGTGATAGAGGGCATTGGCTTATACCATTAACAATTTTTTCCCCAACTGGGTCATTCAATAGTATGACTTGAACAAATATTTTAAATGTAAATTTGTATCTTGAGTAATAGAGCTCGAATGTGTATTCTTTTTCATTATGATGTTTTAATGTTTTTGTGTTTGAGAATTGTTTTTTATTTGAAGTTTAAGTAAATGATTCTGAATAATTTTGAAGGTCATAATATGGTGAATACTTTTGACACGCATAATATATTGCCTACTGATGAAGATTCATAGCTCACTAGTTTCATGTTTTTGCTCACTATTTTCTACAAAACTACTGTAATAAGTTCGGTGACTTCACATAATAAAAGTATAACATTGTATGACAATGACAGGTTCAACACTTTAATATTTGACTTAACATTATAAAGAAAATATCATTGTAGATTGATTCTTCTTTCATTTATAGAATTGAGCATAGTAAAAGATATAGCTCATTGGATTTTGCTATGAGCTCACTGCATTTGTCTTCTAGCCTACTGGAGTTTGACATAGTAATCGAAAAAAATTATCCAATAGTGAATGTTGTTTACTAGCTCTTTACCATGATTAAAGGTAAGCAGAAGTTTGGAAGTTTATGGGGGAAGTGGGTCTAGAGTGGCTCACGGAGCTTTTCATTGTTATTTTCAAGACCGCCAAGATGCCCAGAGAGTGGAGGGCTAGTACAGTCATCCCACTGTACAAAAACAAAGGGGATATCCAAGATTGCAATAACTTTAGGGGCATCAAGCTGCTCAGCCACACTATGAAGCTGTGGGAGAGGGTGATTGAGAGAAGGCTGCGAGAGAAAGTAGAGATTTCAGAGAACAATTTGGTTTCATGCCAGGCAGGTCGACCATTGAGGCGATCTACCTCCTTAGAGGGCTCATGGGCTTGTTCAGGGACAGAAAGGTGGAATATAGTGTTCATTGACTTGGAGAAAGCATATGATAGAGTTCCAACGGAGGTTTTGTGGAGGTGTTTGGAAGAGAAAAGGGTGTCGCCCACGTACATTCGTGTAATCAAAGATATGTACGAGGGAGGGCGGACAAGTGTTAGGACTCCGGGAGGGGTCTCCAATGGCTTTGCTGTTAGTTTGGGCCTGCATCAGGGCTACACCTTAAGCCTGTTTCTTTTCACATTAGTTTTGGATGAACTCACTAGAGGAATCTAGGACGAGGTGCCTTGGTGCATGGTATTTACAGATGACATCGTTCTTATCGATGTGACCAGGCAGGGGGTGAACAACAAGTTGGAGAGTTGGAGGCATACGCTGGAGGCTAGGGGCTTTCGGTTGAGTAGATCGAAAACAAAATACCTCCACTGTTGTTTCAACGGAAGGATAGAAGAGGGGGGAGAAATAGTACTGGATGGGAGAGCGATATCGAAGGTCGCTAAATTTAAGTATCTGGGCTCGATCATCCAGCAGAATGGGGACATTGACGAGGATATTAGCCAGCAGATTAGAGTGGGCTGGCAAAAGTGGAAGTCAGCATCAAGGGTACTGTATGACAAGAGAGTGCCCATGGGATTGAAAGGCAAAGTCTATCGGATGGTAGTTAGACCGGCTGTTCTCTATGGATCGGAATGTTGGCCTCTAAAAAAGACGCACGTCCAAAGGTTGATGGTAGCTTAGATGAGAATGGTCAAGTGGATGTTTGGTTTTACGAGATTGGACAAAATTAGGAATTGAGTAATAAGGGGTTTAGCTGAAGTGGCCCCCATAGAGGAGAAAATGAGGAAATCGAGGCTCAGATGGTTCGACCACGTGAAGAGGAGAAGTGTGGTCGCCCTAGTGAGAAGGTGTGAGATGATCAACCCCCCCAGTGGTAAGAGAGGGAGGGGTAGACCGAAGAAGAGCCTAGAAGAAGTGGTTAAAGAGGACCTGAGAGTTGTTGGTCTGACGGAGGACATAGCTCAGGATAGGAGGCTGTGGCGGATAGGATTAAGGTCTCTGATTATAGGGGACCGGCTCCGTAGGTGGCAGTAGCTTAGGCGGTGTAGGGCGAGTAGGGTTTTTTGGTGTGCTTGTCTGCAGGTCGTGCTTTTCTGGGATGTGACGGCACCAAGCGCCCCTGGTTTATTGAGGTATGTCTCTGCTCACTCTTTATTTGCTTTCCGGAACCATTTTCTCTTCCTCTTTCTCTTACTCGGTAAATGGTTTTGCAATCGTTTTCTCTATAAACCTTTTTCACAAAACTGTTTTGTGGGTCTTATGAAATCAACCTCTCTATAGGTAGGAATACCGGTAGAGGTAAGGTTGCCTACAGCTGGATCTCCCCAGACCCCGCGAAAGCGGGACCCACACTGGGAGTTTGTTGTTGTTGTTGTTGTATATTAATAGTCTAACTTAAAATTAGACTAACTAAAAATTAGCTTGTAAACATAAGTTTCTAAAGTTAGTCTAACTTAAAGTAAGGTTGATTAGTCATGCTGTTGGCACTTGAGGATGGGCTGATTTTGCATTCAGTTATGCTTGTTGTTTATCATGGAACTCTTTTGCGAGCCTCTTTACCCTATTTTTATATATTTTGTCTTCATTGTTGATGATTTCATAGCAGTACCGTACTCGCATTATATCAAGTAGATTTTTGTCCTGCAAATGAAACACAAAAAAAAAGAACCATTAATAGGTGTTGTATTTATTTTGAACATATTTTTGTAGAGAACATATTTTTGGTAAACTTACTTCATTTTTCTTGAAACCACAATCCCATTTATCTACTTCTCCAAAATAAGACTCCATGTGCCTCATGCAAAAAATTTCACAGTCTGTGACATTATCTGTTGTCCTCAATTGCATTCTCATTCGCATTGGTTTCATGTTCTTCACAATTTCATGTTTGGGGTGGCCAATACTCTCTTGAAGAAATCTGCCAAAAAATATTGTCTGTGTACAATAAATAACTTTGTTAAGCTCACTGGAATTAGGTAATAGCTCACCAAATATGTGTCTTTGCTCACTAAGAATGTGTGTTGGCTCACCAAATATGTGTATTAGCTCACTGCATATACATATGAGCTCACCAAATACGTGTTGTAACTCACCAATATTATGTGTTAGCTCACTACACATACTTATTAGCTCACCAAATACGTGAGATAGCTCACCAATATTATGTGTTAGCTCAACAATAATATGTGTTAGCTCATCAAATTTGTAAGCTCACCAGATGTTTGTGCTGATGCATTGTAAAGTAAATGATTCAGTAAGCATTTAAATATACTACTAACATATGGGTTTCTCCATATGTTGTTTTGTATGGAGTAGTTATGTGCATGTTGTCGATGATATCAAGCCTTTCCTTCTTCAAATCAAAGCAGAAAATAAAGAAGTGCTTCTTATGACATACCGGGAAGAACACCTTGAAATTGAAGAATGATTAATATTATATAATGTAATGTTTTAATATACAATTAAAATGTATTAGATTATTGCTTACCAGATGTAATAGTTTTCCTGAGATCCATTTGTCACATCTCTGGAATTCTCTTTGAAGAATTGTTTTAAAATCAATGTACCTTCCCTCCCCTGATTTTACTGGATTTATCGAGGGGTCTAAGGTTGACTGCATTTTTGCAACAGTATAATTAGGTGTTTGATTATGTGTATTTGTGTAAATGTAAAATGAGTATATACTTACTGTTGCATCAACTGGTGCAAAAAATCTTCTTAGAGATCATTCACTTCTCTTTCTCTCCAAGTTGTTGAGGATAGCAGCCTAAACATTGATCACTTGGGCATCAATGTATTCTTGTGGACGCATGGTTGACATGGGATAACAATATGCAACATGTGCTTCATTATCATCTTCACTGGTTTAGTAAGAAAAGTAAAAAAAAAATGTAAGTTTATATTCATTTTATTTTAAGTGCTTGTAAGTGTGTTACATGTGAGAGTTATCTGCTTACTTTGAATCAAGGTCCTGTGATGGATGAAATACATATTCCGCTACGATCCTTTCCTATGCTGACAAATCCCCTCTAATCTCGGTTATTCTCTGCACAAAATGAGAGTAGAGGGGCTCCATCATTGGGCCTTTATCTCTCCTCGGTTGATGCCTTGGCTTCTTGCTGTGGTCTTCTCCTGCATACATAACATGTGTAAGTGCCCACTAAAATAGTTGTTATGCTCACTGAAATACTTGTTGTGCTCACTAACACATATGTTCTTTATAGTCAGACATATGTCCCTACTCACTAACATATGTGTCTTACTCACCAAGTTATAGGTTCTGCTCACTAACACATGTGTTCTGCTCACCAAGTTATAGCTTATAATCACTAACATATGTGTTCTGCTCACCAATATATAGGGTATGCTCACTAAAATATAACTTTTACTTATTAACATATGTGTTCTGCTCACTAAGTTATAGGGTGTGCTCACTTAAAGTAATAACATGGTCAATGAAAATCCTTACTAGCCTTTTTTTCTTTTTGGTTCTTTCCATCTTCTCTGCCATGAGATTTTTGTTCTCCTTCAATTATTTTCTACCTTTCTTCACCCTCTGTTTGTGTTTCTGGAATTCGTGGTGGTGGTGGTGTTTGAGATGATTTATGTGGTGGTTGTGTCTCAAGGGTTTGTGATGGGTGTTGTGAGTAGGAGGGTGGTGGTGTCTGATGTGCCTTTGGATGAGGGGAAAGTGGTGGTGTCTGATGTGTTTGTGGAGGAGGGGAAACTAGTGGTGTCTGATGTGTCTCTGCAGGGGGGGAGGGTGGTGGGGCTTGATCTACTTTTGCATGGGGCAGGAAGGTGGTGTGTGAAGTGATGATGGTGCTGTTGGTGTTGCAGTAGTTAGGCTTTGGCTATCATCAATTAGCTTAAAACTTGGTATGTCATTGCCCCCTTGCCTTAATGCAGAAGCTTTGCTATTGGTGCTGCTAGTATGTTGTTGCCTTACAAAAGCATTCTCTAACTCAATTATGGCCTTAGGTACAACAGCTATGTTCCACCATTCATCATCTTGACTGAATGATGGTATCTCAGCACTTTCATCCCCATTTTCTCTTTGTATCATTGGTGGGGATTTTGTGATTTGAGCCTCACAGTAGGAAGTGAACATGCTTATGGCCTTGTCTCTTATCTTCGTGAGTGCTTCATTGTTTTGGTACCTTTTTGACAAGTAGTCTATGAATGTCCTATACCTCTTGAATGCACTTGCTAAAACCTTTGTTACTTCAGCCACTTCTTCCATATCTTTCTGCGATGTGGACAACATTTAAGCATTATAAGATGTTCGATAGATATTTGTCTAAATTATTTCATTCTGCTTGATTAATATAAATGAAATAAAGAAATAAATGCTACCTCTAACTCTAATGGTTCATCATTTTTTGAGAAGATCTTTTGATGTTTTTCTTTTTGTGGTTGAGGTTCCTTTTGTAGAGGTGGTTCAGCATGCACTTCCTTTGTTATTTGTGTTGGAGGCTCCATTCTTCCCTTTCCAAAGCCTTTTTGCCCTTCTTTTGCAGTAAGTTGATTGGCCTTTCTCACTTCTTTGACTCTTTCCCTTAGGCTTTCTATTGTCCAGCTCTTGATTAGTGGGAATTGCCTCTGAATAGTCCTTCTTGTCAAGAGAACCCTGTCAAGATATAGCATCTGGAAGAGAAATATTTTTTGTAATTAGTCTGTATAGCTCACCAAAGATGAATCCATGCTCACTAAAATATATCTCATGCTCACCAAAAATGTATACTAGCTTACTAGCATTAAGTAATGTTGTCTAAGAATAATTCTTATTAGGCTTAGTAAATTTGTGAATAGAGATCAATGTAACAGAAAATTGCAATATATGAACAACTAACTTACAGCTCAGCAAAGCTGAACTATAGCTCACTAAAAGGCTTGTTTCGCTCACTAGGTTATACTGTCTACTCACTAAAAATAGTGCTATGCTCACTAAACATTTTCTTTTGCTCACTAAAATATATTGTAGCTCACTAACATTAAGTAATGTTGTGTAATAATGATTCCTATATGTATGTAGGGTATGTGATACGTGCTCACTAAAATGGTCATTATAAAACAATTTTCACACATGATGAAGTTTTTCATAGCTCACCAAAATTTTTGGTGTGCTCACTAAAATGCACCTTCTGCTCACTAAAATGTATGTTACGCTCACTAAAGTTCATGCTATTCTCACCATGATATATGTTAAGCTCACCAAAAGTTTTGGTGTGCTCACTAAAATGTATCTTCTGCTCACTATAATATATGTTCCTCTTAGTAAAGTAAATGACAAGCTTAGCATGATATATGTTTAGCTCACTAAATTTGACATTGTGCTCACTGAAAACATGATATTGTGATAGAGTTTAAAGAACCTACCATCAAGAAGAGAATAGGGACATCGAAGTTTGAAGCCCTCTTTTTGACAGATTCATATAATATGTCAATGGTGTACTGACACCAATCAATTGTTGTTATATCTTCAATGTGAGCAACATTCTTGGCAAAATAGGGCGCGCAATGTCATTCTTTGAACCATTGAAGAAGCATGATACAATGTACAACACAAAGTTTCTCTTGAAACTTTCCCCTGCATCAGTCTGGCTGAGTAAGTATTATGTCATTTGGCTTAGCTTAGGGGTTCCATCTTCCACATTCCAGTCCTTTCTCCATGCATCAAGGATTTCATTGTATTTCTCATCTTTTGGCTTTTTTCCATAAAACTCCTCAACTTTTCTTCCACCAATGGGGAGTGCCAATGTGAGATGCAGATCCATTAGTGTAATCTCAATCCTTTTGTGTGGTGATATGTACAAGGTGACTGAGTATGGGTCAAATCTGTCCACTAGCCATTTGCATAAATCCCCTGGCAGTTCAGTGACTTGTAAGTCACTACAAAAACGCAGCCCATCTCCGACGGATAAAGCGACGCATGAATGGTACGTCGGAGAATATCAGAGAAGCTGACGGAAAAGCAGGCGGGGTCCGACGGGCGTCAGAATTTCCGACGGAAGCTGCGCCCGTCGGAAATTCCGACGGAAATCCGTCGGAATCCGTAGGCTGCTTGCGTGGATATCAGGGCTCGTGTTCGCGTTCGTTTATAAATTTGGGGGAGAGTGTTCGTTCGGCGTAGTTTGTAAAATTTAGAGAGAGAGGGTCTCAAAGAGGAAGAGAGGGAAGAGAGAGAAAGTGAAGATTAAAGATTTTTGTAATCATTTAAGTTTTTTTTTTGTTAGTACGTTGTTTAAAATTGAAATAGTTAAGTTATTTGATATTTTGTACGTTTTAAATTTGTCGAGTGTGACCGTCACAGCTGTGCCGCCACCGCCGCTACTGTTCGCCGCCGCCGTCCTGCCGTTGCCGCCGCCGCCGCCGCCCCGTGCCTTTCCCCGCCGGTAATCCGTTTGATTTTCCGCGTTTGAAGGTTAGTCGAAATTGTTTCGTTTTAAAATTTTAAAATTATATTCATGTTTGTTATTTTAAATTAAGTATTTTAAGCATGTTTAATATGTTTTATTGCTGTGAATAATTTAAGTAAAATGAGTTCCATCATTATAAAATGTTGAATATGTTAACCATGTATGTATTTTAAGGTATGTTTGATTTTGTTGTTATTTTTGTGAATTTATGTATTTTTTGG
>JACYFF010003369.1:48966882-49007276 GCA_017589665.1 Selenicereus undatus
ATGTTTGATTTTGTTGTTATTTTTGTGAATTTATGTATTTTTTGGTGAATATGAGAATAATATGTCTTTTTTGAGACGTAGTTAATTTTTTATATGATTTGGTTGGTTTAATATGAAATTTATTTGTTCGTAACATATGGATGTAAATTTTGTTAAATTTTTATTTCATTTCTGAAGTGTATTTATTTGAATAAGTGGAATATTATATAATAAATATGTACATGTCACCACAAATGTTAAATGTGTTAAACATGTATGAATTTTAAAGTATGTTTGCATTTCTTTGTATTTTAAAGTATGTTTGATTTTGTTGTTATTTTTGTGAATTTATGTATTTTTTGGTGGCTATGCGAATAATATGCTTTTTTTGAAACGTAGTTAATTTTTCATATGATTTGATTGGTTTAGTGTGAAATTTATTTGTTCGTAACATATGGATGTAAGTTATCTCACCAAAAATGTTAAGTACGTTAAAGATGTATGAATTTTAAAGTATGTTTGTATTTCTTGTTATTTTTTTGAATTTATGTATGTATGTTAAGTATATATTAATATAAGTTCAGTAAGTATGTTAATAGTAATTATTTCGTTTGGTTTTGTTTAATTAGATGAGGTGAAAAATCGGTGGTGTCATTTGTTATTGTTGTTTAATGAGATTTATGTAGAAAAATAATATTGTTATGTGAAATTAATTATTTGTAGCATACATGTTTAGTTACATTAAGTGTTGTATTTGAGGTGTTGTGAGAATTTTTTATGATAAGGAAAAAGTATTATGTTTTTCTGATTTAATATTTGGCGTATGTTGTTCTGAATAATTAAACAGCATGTTTAGTATGTGGAATAATTCTAATTTAATATATGTTTCGTTTTGGTAAATGGTTTAATAATGTTAAGTGCGTGTTTTGTTCGAATTGTTGTGTACATTAAATTTTGGTGAATATGTGAATAATATGCTTTTTTTGAGACGTACACATGCTAAAAAATCTACTTTTTTCGACGGAAAATGGCGAAGGAAAATTACACCGACGGACTGTTCGACGAATCCAATTTCCGTCGGAAACTCTGACGGATTGGTCAAATTCCGTCGGAATTCCGTGGAATATTCCGTCGGCTCACCTGATTTTTTGAACTTCTCTTTGCCCGATAAAAGCTGTAGGTTTTTTTTGAGGAAATGCCTGCCGGACGGAATATTCCGACAGAATTTTCCGGCGGATTTTTCAACAGACACGCATTTCCGTTGGAAATGTCTAATTTTGAACTTATTTGGAATGTCAGTTTCATCAATATTTTTTGCATTTTTCTTAGAAATAAGTAAGCGGACGAAATTTTTCGTCAGACAACACTTTTTCCTGAATTTTTTTTTAAAAAAATCCAATAAGGTGAAGTGGTCCACTGTCTTTAAAAACCCGATTGCTCGAGCAATCGGACACTCCATACACACACACAAACCTTTTTCTGTCTCCACCTTAGCCAGTGCCACCCTCTTCCAGCCACCATCGCCGCACTCTGCGGCCGTCCGACATCCTTCGCTCCTCCCTCAAAATCAGCCCCCTTCACTGCCTCCACTGGTCGCTGCATTCAATGTAGCACTAAGAAACTCCACATCTTTGAAATGAGTAATTGAACCTAATGTTATTGGAGAGAACATTAAATTGCCATTAAAAGATGAGGAGTTTCTTAGTATTACATTGAATGTGACGAGCAGTGAAGCATGTTTCATTCCCGATATCCGTCGGGTTCCGTCGCCCACTCCGTCGGCCCGCTTCCCGATGACTGTCTCTTTCTGTCGGAATGTGTCCGACGGACGGGAGATTCCGTCGAAACCAGCGGGTGTGCGGGACTTTTTCCTACAGCCGTTTTCCGTCGGATTTTCCATCAGAAAATCATTTTCCTGACGAAAAAACGTGCTTTTTCTGTCGGAAAATTCGTTGGAGAAATCACGTTTTTTAGTACTGATAATTAATTTTTCGTGTTATTTGGTTGGTTTATTATGAAATTTATTTGTTGCTAACATATGAAATTTATGTTAAGTTTGTTTTTCATTTGTGAAGTGTATTTATTTGAATAAGTGGAATAAAATGTGATAAACATGTACATTTTTAATTATTATATAATTATTATGAAATGTTGAAGTATGTTACACATGTGTAATGTGTTTTGTTTTAGGGAATATTTTAAATTTCTTAAGTATGTGAATATTTTCTTTGGTTTGTGATATATATATTAACGTTTTGTAAGTATGTGAATTGTATTATATGTAATTAAGTTGGTTTGGATTTATTTATTTCAATGAAGTACGAAGTAATAATTTCATTTGTGTTTAATTTTTATTATTTAAGTATGTGAAGTGTTCTGCTTAATTAGGTGTGTTATGATATATTAAATAGTTTTGTTTTGAATATGTTCTAATTGAATATGTGACATATGTTGTTTTGAATAATTAAACAGTATGTGTATTATGAGGAATAATTTTAATTTAATTTATCTTTCGTTTTGATAAATGGTTTAATAATGTTAACTGCGTGGTTTTTTCGGTTTGGTGTTTGATGTTTGATGTTCGATGACATTTATTTTTACAAATAATATGTAGTGTCTTGAATTTTTTGTTGAAATGTTTAAGTATGTTAAGTATGTTTAATTTTTATTTAAGTATGTGAAGTGTGAAATAAATTATGTAATTTATATTTAATGCTTAATTAGGTGTGTGATGATATATTTAATGGTTTTGTGAAATATATTTTTATGTAATTCATACATATATGTTGAATTGCTTGAATTCATTTGTGAAAGATTTTTATTACAATTAATTGTAGTGTACGTAACAATTAAGGAATTCATATTAGGAACATATGGATGGGTCGTTGCATCATCAATGGATGTATAGAAGAAGAAATCCTAATGGACATGGACTTAGAGAGGAGTGGTTGGAGGGAGTTAATATGTTTGATGAATTTGCACGAAATCAGGAGGAGTATAAAATTAATGGAGTTTATAGATGTCCATGTGTCAAGTGTAAGAATATGCAATATTTTGCACCTGACGTTGTAAAGTCCCATTTGTATAGAAAGGGATTTGTGAAAAGTTATTGGTATTGGACGAGTCATGGAGAATAAGATAATTCGGAAGTTGGGGGTGCAAGTAGTTCACATTCCATGAATTTTAATTATGATCACAACGATTATAATGATATGGAGAATATGGTGCATGCTGCATTCCAAGCTAATGAAATGAACATGAGTAGTCCACATGACGTAAATCCTGACGCCTTTTACACTATGCTTGAATCTGCCCAGAGACCTTTGTATGAAGGGTGTGATATAACTGAACTTGAAACATCTGTGAGGCTATTGAGCATTAAATCGAGGCACAAAATGTCTCAACGTTGTTTCAATGAAGTTGTTGGCCTGATGAGAGATATATGCCCTTCTGAAAGTGGCATTCCCAAAAATTATCATCAGCAGATGAAAAAAGTGAGAGAATTGGGTATGGATGTTCAGGAAATTGATTGTTGTCCGAATGGTTGCATGCTTTATTATAACGAAGATAAGGGTTTGTCCGCATGCAAATTTTGTGGACATGCAAGACAATTATCGAAGAACTCCAACCAACGAGGTCGTAAGGATGTACCATATGCAAAAATGCAGTACTTGTCTTTAATTTCGAGATTGCAACGATTGTATGCCTCAAAAAAGACTGTCGTCCATATGAGATGACATCATGAGCACCGCCAAGAATCGGGTGTTCTCCGACATCCCTCAGATGGTTTCGCTTGGAAGCATTTCGACCAAAAGTATCCAAACTTCGCTGCAGAACCTCGAAATGTGAGGTTAGGTCTTTGTGCTGATGGTTTCACACCATTTTCCATATCTGGAAGATCGTATTCTGTGTGGCCAGTTGTGGTAACACCTTACAACTTACCTCCCGAAATGTGTATGACTACCTCATACATGTTTTTAAGTTGTATTATTCCGGGTCCAGCAAATCCGAAGAACAGGATTGATGTGTACTTGTAACCCTTAATTGATGAGTTGAAATTGCTGTGGGATGTTGGGGTTGATACATTTGATGTATCAAGCGGTGCAACTTTTAGATTGCATGCCGCATTGATGTGGACTATTAATGATTTTCCCGCATATGGTATGTTATCTGGATGGAGTACTCATGGGTTGCTAGCATGTCCGGTTTGTATGCATCAGAATTGTGCATTTCAGTTACAGTATGGCCGAAAACCATCTTGGTTCGATTGCCATCGTCGGTTCTTGCCTCGGAATCATTGTTTTAGAGCTAATAAAGTTGCTTTTCGTAAATGGAAGAGCATACACATTAGCCCTCCTCGAAGGATTCCTGGTGAGATGTTGTCTGATACGGTATCGACTTTGCCTAAAGTGACTACAGATATCAATTTCCAAATTTCGGGATTTGAGGAGAATGAACATAATTGGACAAAGCAAAGTATCTTTTGGGAGTTGCCGTATTGGAAGCATCAACTTCTGAGGCATAACCTTGATGTGACGCATATTGAGAAAAATTTCTGTGAAAATATTATAAACATAGTCATGGTTGTTCCGGGAAAAACAAAGGATGATATCAAAGCAAGGATGGATATGTCTATTTTGTGTAGTAGGCAAGAGTTGGACTTGGCTACAAGAGGGTCAACTGATAGATTGTGTAAGCCAAAAGCCAAGTTCGCACTATCGCTACCTCAAAAAAGGGCTGTTTATCATTGGTTGCGGGAGGTTCATGTGCCTGATGGTTATTGCTCTAATGTGGGCAATTGGGTGGATCCATCTAACACAAAGTTGCAAAATATGAAAAGTCATGATCATCATGTGTTTTTGGAGAATCTTCTTCCGGTAGCTTTTGCTGCTCTTCCGGATGATGTGTTGGGACCCTTGGTCTAATTGAGTGAATTTTTCAGAAACATATGCTCCAGTGAGCTGCAAGTAAGCATGCTGGAAGATATGAAAAAAAACATTGCTGTAATTCTTTGTAAATTGGAGACAGTGTTCCCTCCTGGTTATTGGAATGTCATGGAACATTTGCCTATTCATTTAACCAAAGAAGCTTTGTTGGGTGGCCCTGTTCAATATCGATGGATGTATCCTTTTGAAAGGAACTTTGGTTGGTTGAAACCTACGGCAAAGAATAAAGCCCGTGTTGAAGCATCTATGGTTCACGCATACTTGGCGTTTGAGATAAAACATTTTGCTGAGTACTATTTTCAATCAAGCTTGGATAGCCCAAGTATTGAGCGTAATAAGGGTATGCAACAGCCTGAACCACAAATGCCAACTCTATCGGTGTTCAACCGTAAGGGTACTCCATTTGGGAATCGAGGCCGAAGATATCTTATTGAGGCGGAGTACCGTGTCGCTCGCCTTCACATTTTACTGAACTGTGGTGAAGTGCAACCATATCTGGAGTAAGTACATCAGTTACTGAAAGTTTCATTTAAATACTTAATAATTGTCGAATAATAAGTAATTAGTTTCATTTGTTAAACATTACAGTTGGTTCAGACATCAATTTCGCGGTCATAATCCAAATGCGAGTGATGTGGAAGTTGACTTGTTCATCGAGGCAAATTTCGTACAGTGGTTCGAGTATAATGTAAGTAATTTGTCATAAGTAATCTTCAACTTCTGAAACACATTTCTGTAATTCTGAAGGGGATTGCCTTCTTTATCTCTTCGTAGGTCAATTCTTATCGGGTGTTTAATGATGAGAGGCAAGATTTTTTGGTGAACTTATCTCATGGACCGCTTACGGTGGTGGAGTGTTTCTCTGGG
This sequence comes from Selenicereus undatus, assembly GCA_017589665.1. NCBI lineage: Eukaryota > Viridiplantae > Streptophyta > Magnoliopsida > Caryophyllales > Cactaceae > Selenicereus > Selenicereus undatus. The sequence goes on from JACYFF010003369.1 coordinate 48,972,675, forward strand.
TATAAAGTTAATGGTTATCAGTTTCATACCAAGGCCAGAAATGAAGGTAAAGCAACATATAACTGTGGCGTCTGTGTCAAAGGAGTTGGGGAAGGTGACGAAGTATCAGGGGATTATTATGGTGTACTTCACGAAATTGTTCGTATTGAATTCACGGGTGAGCCAATTAAAAAATGTGTACTTTTCAGTTGCGAGTGGTTTGACCCGGATGTTCCTCGGGGGTTACGTTACCCTAAATTTACCCCATATCCCGAGGTGAATCATACCAGACGTTACAGAAAGTATGACCCATTCATATTTGCTGATGCTGCAACCCAAGTGGTATATGTTAAGTACCCTGAGGGGATATCAGGAAAAGCGAATTGGTGGGTAGTTATACCAAACAAACCTCGCGGTGCTCCTAAAGATGAAGAAAACCTAGAACTTGCCTATCAACAGTTTGGAATGACAAACATGAATGTGGACAATGTCATAGTCACCAAGTTAGTCGATGAAAATGCAGAAGCTGATGATGTTGATGGACATGATTGGGGTGATGATGATTATGGGAATGGTGAACATGATGATGGTGATGAAGAGGATGAAGAAGGTGAATGGGAGGATGAAGATGAAGACACTGATGATGGCCATGATGAAAATACGGCATTGCAAAGTGGTGATGATGACGATGACAAAGTGTCCCACCATGATTGATTGAATTGTTTTGTTGTATGGATATTTATGCATATGTGTATAAAGCTTTTCTTTATTGCAAACTTAGAAGTATGTACTGCAATTTTTCACTAACAATAGTATAAAACATGGCGCAATTTTATTTTTTGGTTCTTATTTGTTAGATGTCTGGACACAATGGTGGACGTGGTCGTGGTCGAACGGTCAGAAATGATGCCGGTAGTGGAGTGCCACAACCGACTCCACAGTATGATTCTGCAGATCAAACTTATGAGCCGAACACCTTTAGTGGAATGTTTGGAGGTTTTCTTGATCCAAGTCAACCATTCGGAAATTATTTTGGTAGTATGAATGAGCAATCCCACCTGCAACCACCTTTCTTTGGTGCGGGTATGCAAACACCAATTCAACAAAATATTCTTTACATGGGTGGTGGTTCATCTACTCCATTAGTTTATCAACAGTTCGGTACTGTTAGTCCGCATTTCAACAGTAATCAGTTTATGGGGCAACCTAGAATGCCAAGTCAATCAGTGCACAACGAAGGGGTCCCCAATGAAGGGGGAGGAAGAGATAGACACAGTCCTGCACCTGAAAGCCACACAGCGAGCACCAATAATAAGATATATTTCCAACCTGCTGGTGACACGTAAGTTCCACATACAATCTTTATTGCTAACCAATTCCTTTTGTGTTCTTAGTTTTGTTCCATATCAGGGTGTAGTTCAGAAAATAGTCGAAAGCTTTGCAGGTAAGTACCCACGTCCTTGGACCACGTGGGGAGAAGTTCCACAATCTCAGAGAGACATTTGGTTCAATGAGTTCAAGGTTCATGATTATCTGTACAATGAATTTGAAAGTCGTGATTGGATTGTTAATTTGGAATGTTTGATTACTAATATGTATACTTCAATTTTGCCGCAGAAACACTACTTCTGGCATCTAGACAACGAGATACGGCGTAACTTTGAGTACAGAGGTGCCACTCGACTCAAGGACATTCTAGGATACGTCAGGAAGTACAGCAAAAAATCGAAGTGGTTACCGCCTAGTGTTTGGAATGATATGCTCAAACATTGGAATGACAATGACAACTACAAGAAATTGAGTGAACAAAACAAGAAGAATGGACTGAGTGATGTTGAAGCTTTTGGTCTTTCGTTGCATACATGTGGCTCAATTCCGATTAGTGAAAGGAAAAGGCGTTTGGTAAGAAATTTGATTATTAATAAATGTATTTGTTATATACAAAGCATGATATGGATTGAGGTCCTCGTTCATCATCCTCGTTTATATTTAATTGCGATTTACTTTTTTTTTCAAGCCCAAACATTAGGTAGGAAGCCCATGTGTGAGGAATTATTCAAGGACACTCACTACAAGGTGAAAGACAAAACTTTTGTGGACAAAAAATCTGTCAAAAAATATGTAAGTTTCACACATTCTATTTAGAGATAATTCATATGTTACAATTGTAGGTTTGGTATAAAATAGTTTTATTTTTTATAATTTTCAGGAGGATCATCAGAACAAATGGCAAGAGTACTCCCAAGCTGCAACTCAAGGGGGCTCTCAACTGCCACCTATGACCCAAGAGGAGTTTTGGATTAAAGAAAATCTCAACAAGAAATGCCGTGTATACGGTTTTGGCGCGGAGGGGGTCAAGTTGAAGAAATCGGCTACTATTGCAGTTGCACGTCACTTATCAACTGAGTATTTTCATCCAAGACAGCAAGCACAACTCTTCAATGAGAGCATAACTACGCAAGCAGAGGCTATAACTCAAATAGCCAAGAAACAGGGGAAGACAGAGCGCGTGCTGAAAAAAGTTTTAAGATTTTTCAAAGGTCAAAGTGCAGGCTCCTTCAGCCAGATCAACTTGAATCCCGACAATGAAAAGGACTCCGAAGACGACAACGATGATGATCCCACAAATTTATCCGACTCCGAATAGTTTAGTAATTTGCGTACATTTTAAACAATGTCCTATGTCGTAATTCATATTTAATTCAGTATGTTTCTTTTGACAGATATATATATAAAATTTTATCTTTGGTAATTATATTATTACGCGCGTATTAATTTTGCGTATTTTTTTTTTGTTTTCAAGCAAAATTTCCTACAAAATACTTTTTCTTTCGGATTCTCAATTTTTTTTAAAAAAAAATTTTAAATTTTTTTTTTAAAAAAAGGGAATTTCCGAAGGAATTTCCGACGGGAATTCCCCTTTTCGAGTTTCGCTTCCTCCGATGTTGCAGGGTTGTCCAACGGGAGTTCTGACGGAATATTCCCGTCGGAAAAATTTTTGCGACGAGCCGAATCCCAACGTACCTCTTTCCATCGTATTTTCCGTCGGAATGACCTTTTCCCGTCGAAAAAACACACTTTTTCCGTCACAGATCAGCTGGGTTTTGGTATTACTTTTCTTTATGCCTCATTGAAATTGTCAATAATGCCAACAAACCCTGATGATGACATTCTTGTTTGAAAGATCCTTTTGCGTTTTCTGTCTCCCTCTGCAGGCTTTGGCACAACTTGCATAGACTTGGGGCCTTCAATAGGGACAGTAGCACCTTTTTGGACATCCTCCTTCTTCTTCAGGGATTTCTGTTCCTTTTTATGCTTGATAACTGAGAGCTGTCCAGTCTTTACAGGCGGTGTAGGACTCTTTTGGACATCCTCCTTCTTATTCTCAAGTTGTGCCTTAACACAATTTTTTGACCTCACTTGCAATTTCTTTGGCCTAAACTTTGTTGCTTGTTTTATTTTCTTCATTGTCTTCACCAAGACTTCATCATCAGACTCAAATTCATCATCATGTCCAGGGGGAGGCATTTTGTAAGTGGTATCCTCCACAGTGTCATTTGTTTCCTGTAAAAGTTGTTGATGAATGTCGGTAGTTGTTTTTTCAGAGCTTTCTTGGGCAGTGTTTTTGGGAACATTTGGGGAGTTTCTGCTGTGCATTGTTGTCTCTCCCTTTTGTTGTTATGTTTGGCCAATGTTCTGATGTGCTTTAGTCTTCTTTGACTCCTTTTTCCTTTTTTGCAGCACCAACTTTAGTCTTTGCCCTGATGTTGGAGTGCGTTGTTGAGGTGGGTTTGTTGTTTTTTGTTGCTCTTGTCCTCCCTGTCCCTGTTGAGTAGGCTGTGATTGCTCCATAGCATGAACACTTTATGGTTTTTCCAACACCACTTTTTGTTTATCCCCTACTGTGGGAGCTTGGGGTTGTTCATCTTCTGAAGCAGGTGGACTGTTGCAAATATTTCTATTCTTCCTAGCATCTTGTTTTAGCCTTCTTTTAGTTGCAGTAGTATTGGTTGAGCTAGTTTTCCCCGCAGAGGTTGTCTCCCTTGCTGTGGATAGGGTTTCCTGATGCTTTGGTTGAGCTTCTTCAGTTGCTTCTTCTGCAGCTGTACATGCTATTTTGTACAAGTGAACAAGATGTACAACTAAATAAACGTGTAATGTTTAATGTAATGCGGGTCTCAATATATATAATTCAGCTCACTAAAATAAACTGTATGCTCACCAGATATAGGTCAGCTCACTAAAATAAACTGTCTGCTCACCAGAATTATAGGTCAACTCACTAAACATGGTTGTCTGCTCACCAGAATTATATGTGAGCTCGCTAAATGTAGTTGTCTGCTCACTACAATTATAGGCCAGCTCACTAAACATAGGTGTCTGCTCACTACAATTATAGGTTAGCTCAGTAAATATAGTTGTCTACTTACTACATTTGCAGGTCAGCTCACTAAACATTTGTATTAGCTCACCAACCCATATATCATGACTCACTATTTGGCAGGTATTAACATAGAATATAATGTAGAGGTGCTTTGAATACAATTTCCCCTGCTCACTTCATATGGAATTTAGATGATTACATATAAGCTTACATAATGTAGACATACCTTGGCTTGAATTGTGAGTAATATGACCTTACATTCCTTGACTTGTTGCATTTGTTTTATTTTGATCATTTGGGCTTCAATAAAAAAGGAAAAGATAATGTTAGTGCAGTGGACTATTGTATGTGTGTTTTTTCATATATTTCAAGTGGTAATTACCTAATGTTCATTTGCTCAGATGAGATGTCTCTAACAACCTTCATAATGATGTCTTGAGGGCTTGTGTTTGTCCCTTCTGTCTTTGATCTATCAAATAGTATTAAATATAATGTTAATATTACATGAAATGTGATAACACACTAGAATAAAAGGTACAGCTCAGTATCAATATATCATGGGTCACTATAATATAAGATACACCTCACTCTACATGTGAAATAGTATATGAAAAGAAATTGGAGTTCTAGATTGCACACTTTAATGTAAGGTTCCACTCTCCAAATTTAAGGTATGGCACAATAGGATGTAAAGTACAGAAGTCACTATAGGATGTCGACAGGAACTAGCATATTATTCACTGCTCAATACAGTTTTTTCATGGCTCACTATATTCAAGCCATAACTCACTAAAATATAGGGCACAACTCACTGGAGCATGCATATGTTGATAGCTACTAGCACATAATTTACAACTCACTAGATTTTTGTCATGACTCACTACATAAAAGCCTTAGCTCACTACATTATAAGACACGACTCACTATAGCATTCATATGTCGACAGGAACAAGCACATAATTCACAACTCACTAAAATGAAGATATGGCTCACCACAATATAAGGTACAACTCACTATAAAACAAAATCAGAAGAGTTGAGGTAAAAATGTCTTGGGTGTATTAGTCAACATCAAGGTAAACGTGTCATGACTCACTATATTCAAGCCACAGCTCACTAAAATATAGGGCACAACTCACTGTAGTATGCATATGTTGACAGCCACTAGCATATAATTTACAGCTCACCAGTATTTTTGTCATGGCTCACTACATTATAAGACACGACTCACTATTGCATTCATATGTTGACAAGAACAAGCACATAATTCACAACTCATTAAAATGAAGATATGACTCACCACAATATAAGGTACAACTCACTATAAAACAAAATCAGAAGAGTTGATGTAAAAGTGTCTTGGATGTGTTAGTCAACATCAAGGAAAACGTGTTTATTGTAAATTTGCAGACAAAGTCAAGAACAAGCACGTATTGCTCATTGGTTGTGTACATTTGCTCACTAATATTAGATTTAAGAAGGTTTAAGGTTCTCAACATACCTCTTCTGAGCATTGTTTGATGCATCACTAGCAGATCCCTTCTTCGCTGCTGATGAATGTTGAGCGTCCATCTACAAACATTTGAAAAAGGCGATTATGAGTGTGCGATTTTGTTAAAACCTAAAATGCCAAATGAATTCATCCTTTTGTTTTGATCATACGAATAAATTTTGTATGTGCTAAAACTTACGTCGAGTTTGTTTGCTTAAAGCTTCAGTTGTGATTTTCCGAAGATTTCTTGCTAGAATCGGTGAGCAAAGGTAGCAGAATTTTGCCAATTCAAGCACGAAGTTGAGTGGGTTTTAGGAGAGAAAAAGTGAGATAAAGTTCTTGGGTCGTGGTGATTTGAAGTTGCAGTTATGAGCTTTTATTTATTTATTTTTTTTAGGCGGCGGTTTCTTCACTTTATGCATCGTGGTGTGCCAACTAGACAATGGGTGGGCCCAGTTGTACAAATACAATTGTACAGTTGGGTGGACGGTATAAGAACTGAGGTTATTAGGGTTTTGTTAATTATGGATGAAGACAAGGGGCATGTTCGGTAACAACATTTTAGATAGCGTTTAGTATTTTGACCAGGTCAATACACTAATTAGTTAATTTTTAGTGTTTGGTAAACTACTGTTTTGACTAGCATTTCAAGTAGCGTTTAGTGTTTTAAGCAGCATTTTTGAAAAGCTAATAGTATTAACGTTTGACATTTAAAAGTAGCGTTTTATATTTTTTAGTGAAAAAATATCATTTAAAAATTTTATCATTTAAAATTATCTATATCCTTTTATGTCAATTTACATTAATCAGTTAGCTTAAAACCTAAACTTAGTGAACACATTAGTTTCAACCGCTGATCTAAACAACTATCCGTTAGCAGCTAAATTAGAAACGCTATCCACTACCTAAAGCGATGTCCGCTACCTAAATAGCCAATTTTGCTAAATAGGGCCAAGAAAAAAAATATCTTGAAAGATTTCCTATACCTTTTTTTATGAAACAAAGATTTGATATATTGTAAAAAAAGATAATCATGCTAATAAAAAAATAAAGATATTAACAGTGGAAAATTTGTTAAAAAGAAAACAAATTATGGAAGAAGAAAAGATATTAAAGCTTAAAAGGCAAGTGCAAAAACCACCAAAAAGTAAAAAGTCAATAGCATACCCCCACACCAACTTGAACCTAAGACCTCATGTGAAAGCACATAAAACATACCAAGTTGCTCACCATCAAGCTATCCTGATTCTTATTGCTATAATTGCCACATTTATTGTACTTAATCTTATACTAAAGATTAAACCAAAACCAAAACCCAAAAAAAAAAAGCGACCTAACCTTCGCGCAGCCCCCATCACTCGCACCCACTGCCGGCCAGTGGATGGCGACAGCCACCAGCCTAGATGCCAAGCACCGCCACCGCTTGCCAGAATTTCCTCATGCTTGCCAGTGCCGAAGAAAAACGAGAAGCTCATTAGAGACGGAAAAGCCCAAGATACTCAAGGCAAAAGTTGCACCGACACCATGTTGTCGTCCTCTGGCAGTCGCCTCAGGCACCGGAGGGGTTGCGAGAGGCGACGGGTGTGGGCCTTGTTGTCGGATTTTTCCTGCTTATTATTTTTAATTGTTGCCGGAAAAATTGAATGGTAACCGGAAAATATGAATGACCGCTGGGAAATTGAATTGTCGCTGGAAAAATTGCTTAGTTGCCAGAAAAATTTTGAACACTAATGTTGATCATAACAAAATCCAAACTAGCCTTACAAATATAATTGTTACTCCAAATTTATAAATGTTTTATGATTTTTATAATATATTTGTACTCATTTAGAAACCAAAAAAAAATTCAATTGTTTAGATCATGAAAAAACAAATACACGATTTAGATTTACTTAATTGTGGTGATTGTCGCTTTTAAAAAAAAAATAATTGTGGTAATTGTCATACAGTGACAACCACTATAAGCTTATCTTTAGTTAAAGAATAACATTATCACCTTGAAATTAATGCACGAAATTTAGCTTGGGCTCCTGTTTACATATAGTGAGGTGCTATGATTCTTGCCTTGTATTGTTATTCAAAAAATAAGGAGGGTTTGGTAACAACAGCTGTTTGGAAAAAAAAATAGTTGTTTTGGAGAATTTTAATTGTTTTGACCAAGTCAAACAGCTAACAGACATTTGGTAAAGAGTTGTTTGCAATAATTGTTCGGCTTCAAAAAACTCTTTTTGAAAAAACTATTCTCATTACCCTTTTGAAAAAAAACTTTTTGTAGAAATGACATAATTGTCTATATGTTTGAAAAAATTACAAACATCTTAATAAAAACTAATTCATAAATAAGGGCATAGATGAAAATTTACCAACATATGTTTTAGAAACAGTTAGATTTTACCAAGCACTATTTCTAAAAACCCTTAATTCAAACAGCTGATATAAACAGTTAATTCAAACAGTTAACACCTAAAACTTAGCATAAACAGCTAACAGCTGTTTGCAAACAGGACCCAAATCTCTCACCTTTGGTTTCCTTCTTTCCTTTATCATTCAATACCGCGATCTCATACAGTTAAGAGTATATATGAACCAATAATTGCTTTCATATTGTAAACATATGTAAGTAATAACTATTTTCTTAAACTCCAACTAACAAATATGATACCGATATTTATTCTTTTTGTTTTAAGCTATTATTAGAGTCTCGTTGTTATTGGTCCATAAAAAGATAGAGTTCTCTTATCATAAATTTTCTTTATTGACAATATAATGCCAATGTGGATATGTAAAGTATATTTAAAATATAAGATTGTCTTTATAATGAACTATACGATATAACTCTCCCATTACTCTTTGAGATTAATAATTTTATTAAAAAAGTAATCAATTTTTTCAACATAATTTTTAGTAGCTCAGGTAGATACGCCGTCATATTTGAATCCTAAAATGATGACAATGCCTTTTTTAGTTTTTTTTTTTTCAATATTTATTTTTAAATCTTAAATCCTTAACTTTTCATTACCCTCCCACACCTGCGACCATTGCAAACCTCTTCTCGCCTCCTACTGTAACAATATTGAAGAACTGTTTGGTGGTCAAAGGTACGACAACGTGGGCGCGGTCTACAACTAGGTCCACGATTGGTGCCGGTTCACCACTATCTTTAGGGGTGAGTAAGGATATCAAATACTATTAAGGATAGGAGTTGAACCCGAACTTGAAAGACTCACTCTGAATTCGTCCTATTTATAATGGGTATGGGTACGAAAAATTGAAAAAAAATGAGTTTGGGATGGGTACATTGAAAATAGGGATGGTAATGGGTATGGGTCCGGGTATAGGTATCACCCACTGCATATCCATACCCGCCCCGTACCTGAATTTTTTTGGGGGGTAAATAAATTGTTTAGTATTGTTTTGAACTTTGAACGTTGATAATTTATTTTAAAAAAACTCCATACCACAACCCGTCCCAATTATGCAATGCATTCATTTGTATCGCTCATTTACTATACCGATACATAGACCTGGCAAATGGGTCATTCGGTTCGGATACGGTTCGGGTCAAGTTCGGGTCGGGTCATGTTCGGGTTAAGTGACATTTTGGGTCGTTTCGGTTTGGGTCGGGTATGGTTCGAGTCGGGTCGATTTCGGGTCAACCAATTTTTAGAGAAATGGGTTCGTCATGCCAAAACAAGTAACTTTGTTGAAAATTTTAGGTCGGGTATGGTTCAGGTCGGGTCAATTCGGGTTTCGGGTCCACTTTCGGGTTAGCATATTTCGGGTGTCGGGTCGGGTATGGGTCTGAGTCATTCGGTTCGGGTTTCGGGTCTTAGATCAGTTTTGCCAGGTCTACCGATACATAAAGTCACGTGACTCACAACTCACAAGCCTAAAATTATAGCTCATTTGTTGTGTCCCTCACTCTCATTTCAATCATTTCTAGAAAGTAGCTTTTTATTTATGAGCTAAGCATGAACTATTGAATCCAATAGGTATTATATTTCTTTAGAACAGTTTGCCTAGTTGAATAATTTTATGAATTTCTTTAGGTAAAAGAAATTATCATATCCAATGGATATTATATTGTAATATATGTATATATCCGAATAAAATCCGAAATACCTAATGGGTATGGGTATGGGGATAGATTTTGAAAACCTTATTGGTATGGGTATGGATATGGAGATGACTTTTAAAAATGGGTATGGATATGGGTATAACTCCACCCGCCCCACATCCATCCCTAAATACTATGGGATCTATTTGGAACTAGTTAAACGACGCTGGCTCCGGGATCCAAAAAGGAGGAATTTGCTCAAGATTCCGGTTGAAAAAAAGGGATCCGAAATCTAGAACCGATTTGAAGAAAGAAAAATGAATAACTTTTTTATTTTCACTACCTTCTCTTTTGTTTCTCTATTCTTTTTCTTTTTTATTTGTTCCCTACAAAAACGACTCTTCAAAATTATGTATTTGTGAAATATCAATTAATTTTCCACTAATTATTAAAGAATGAATTATCACATTTCTCAAGTAATTATGATAAAAAGATACAAATTTAATAAATGAACTTTTCTTGTGCAAAAATAGAAGAGGAATGTAGCAAAAGACCAAACACTCCCTCTCCCACTCCAAATAAATAAAAAGTTTTAATTTATCAGGTACTAAAATTTTAACATTAGATGCGGTGGGTACTCTAGAATCAGACCCAGAACCTGAGGTTTTGGTAGCAATTCCCAAACGATAAGAACTGATTTGACCAATTTTGGTTCTCTTTTTTTTGTCGAAACTCCTCACCCCAACCACCGTTTTCTCTTTTCAGTACCTTGACCATTGGTGTCTAAAAATAGAGGTGACAATTGGGTCAATCTTCAAGTTTGGGTTTACCCATACAGTTTTAGGTCATTATGGGTATCTTAACTATTGGGTCAAGTTGGACTCGGGTTAACCTATTCGATTTGGGTCACTCTTGGGTATTGGATATTATTGTATCATGATGGGTTTAGCTTGGGCCATTTTGGTAGAATATGGGTTAGTTATCAATTCTTATAATTACTTTGTTTTTAAAGCCTACTACCTATGATCCTTCGGCCTATAGGTCCATCCATAAACCATGATTCCTCCTTTGCAAGCCCACTAAAAAAATTTTTACTGTCATAATTCAAAATGCAAAATAAAAGCATTATTAATTTGCTCATATTGTTCGATATTTCATGCTTTTTACCCTTTTGTTCAATAATGGATCAATTTGGATCAATATCATTTCAATTAACGGGGCCTCGAGTTGCGTCAGTTTTGGAGATTGGGCCACTATCGGGTCTGGCCTAAATGAATGCGGGTCTACTCAGTTCGGGTCATTTCAGGTTCGAGCTTAAAATTTTGGTTCAATTTTGGTTAAAAACGAGTTGGATTATGGGTCTTTCATCCCATATTCGAGGTTGGATCGACTTCTTCCAGACTACCTGAAAGCTTTATAATGTACAATATAATAGTAAGCCCCTTAATGTCTTTTGTTTTTTTGTGCAGAAGAGGAGCGTACGTTGGATCGACTTCTCCCACTCTACCTGAACGCTCTATAGTATGAAACGGTGACACCCTTAAACTTTTTAGTTTTTTTGTGCAGTAGAGGGTTGTACAAAAATGATATTATTACTTAGAATTTCTAGGCCAAGGACCCTATTACGTCTATATTCAGTATCTCTAATACTTATCTAGAGGTGAACAAAAATTATAAGTAACTCCTAATTTCATTCTAATCCTAAATTAGCTAATCTATTAATTAGCAACTTGATTAGCTTCTCTACAGCAGTGAGAGACTTTCACCTCCTATCCTTCTTCCCCGATAAATTATTCGCATTGTAGAATAAGCGGCATATGAATTGGGCTGCACAAACCATTCCCTTGTAGCATCCCAGTAACAATCATTGAGTCCACTTGAAGGCAGACCTTCTTGAAGTCTAAGGAGCTAGCCATGTGAAGTCCACGAAGCGCTGCTTTGATCTCCGGTTTGACTGAAGTGCATGCTCCAAAATTCTAAGCAAAACCTTGAATCCATTGCCCTTGATCTCCTTGCAGTGCTCCTCCACTGGTAGTAGCTTCCAGATTTCCTCTTTAAGCACCACCTATGTTAAGTAAAGCTCATCGTTCTGGTGGTGCTTCCCAGCGCACCAACAGTTCCTGTTCCTAGACTCCATGCTGTGCCTCCGACCCAGCTTCGAGCCCTAACGCATGAAGTACATCCCTGGATTGAGTAAAAAAGAACTGACCCTTATCTTCTGGTGTATCTTCCTGACGCCCAAAGTAGTGTGCGTGCCTCCACTTCCGGATATGCCACATCGTCGTCAAGAATTTGGTGCTTCCATTTGGATCCATATGTGGTCCTTTGACGTTCTACACAATCCAGGCATTCAAGACGCGTTGGGAGACAGCCCCGTAAAGCTGGGACTACCCAGAAAACACTACATAGCGTATGTGTTAGGGCAGCTCCGCAGCACGTGCTTCACTGACTCCCTGACATCACCTCACACCTGACAGCCGGAGTCACTCATCACTCCTCGGCGGTCTCGATTCTCGTTTGTGAGGATTTTGTCATGAACAACCAGCCACGTAAATGTTCGAACTCGCTGGCTTGCTTTCACCTTCCATACCACGTTCGAAGTGCCTTCCTGAGGCATAGGTGGTTCATGCGCTACGATGTTCATAGCTAACTTTAATAAAAACTTTCCATCGTTTGCTCCATTCTAATAAAAATTGTCCTCAACTGCCTCCTTTAAAATTTCCATAGATGCAATATGCTCGAGGAGTGGCCGTGGGAGAAAATCTGCAAATTCATTCTACTTCCATCCTCCCTGCTTGTCGTAATAATCACAAACTTGCCATTCCAATACTGCTGTGGCAACGTACTGAGTTGCGAAAATCAAGAGGGGAGAAGGTTCGGCCCATCTATCAAGCCAAAGCCGAGTGCTTCCTCCGTCCCCAACCGCCGTGCCTAAAGCTTGAGCAACGTGGTGCAAATTTTCGGTCACTCCCGACCACCTATTAGAAGCATTGGAGGCCAAGGTTAAGTTTTGTGGGTGGAGGAGCTCCCTCCTTGACAATATTTAAAGCGTAAAACCCTAGCCCATGGCTCCATCAGGCCTACGACCATGCGCTACCCTAATTTCATCAACTGAGCTACATTTAGGATCCTTATCGCGTGAAACCTGACCCCACCCCCCCTCTTGGGTTATGTGACTTGCGCTCAGGACGCTAGATGTATGCGTCAGTCAAGTCGTGTGTCACCCCATAAAAATCTTCTAATTTTTCTATCAATCTAATCAAAGGTGGCAAGAGAGGAGCTTAGTTGTTTGCACTACATAGACCGGAATCGTTGTTGTCATTAGTGTAACCTTTTCCCACCAATGATAAGCACTTGCTTTTCCATCTTGCAAGGTGCGTATCAACTCTGTCTATCATCCCCTGATACGTCACCTTGGTAACTCGACCATGCAACGTAGGCACCCCTAGATATCACCCAAGATCATCATTCCTCGGCATTTCAAGGATACTACAAATATTCTCTGTCAGATGCTGAGTTGTATTAACCGGAACATATACAGACGACTTTTGATTACTAATTTTTTGTCCTGAAATGCCGCAGAAGCGATCTAGACAATCTTTAATTAATTTCACTTGTTCAATTGAGGCTTCAGCAAAAAGCATCACATCATCTGCTAAGGATAGTGTAACAAACCGACCCAGAAGCACACAACACAGTAATTTCACTTGCTCAATTGAGGCTTCAGCAAAAAGCATCACATCATCTGCTAAGGATAGTGTAACAACCGACTCAGAAGTACACAACACAACCCACTAACATGGGAAGTCTAACAATTTGGTGTACAAATCAAACCACCAAACCCAAAAGTGGAAAACCTTGTTACTATGTTTTACAGGAATGGAACTTATAAATCCGATATTCTTCTTTTAAACTGACGATGTGAGACAAGGTCCCCTTACTATATACACATTCACAGATACAGATGATTGGAACGTTACAGATAGGCTCGAGAGTTTCGGCCTCTTATAGCTTGTGGGGAAAGGCTTCCATCTACCCTATTACACTCCCAGCTCAATCAGTTGGGACAACTTTTCTATGCAGGCCACAAACAAATACGGGGATAGCGGATCCCCGTCGCAGACCCCTTCGTCGGTTAAATCCCTCTGTCAGTTCTCCATTCCACAAGATACGCTTAGAACATGTTGATACACATCGCACAATCACCTCCATTAAATGAAGACTCAGATCGCCCTAGAGGGGGTGAATAGGGTGATTGTAAAAATAAATTTAAAGTTGAAATCAAAATGAAAAATTTGAATGGAGACAATGCACAAGGATATTTTAACGAGGATGGACCTCAATCAGGCTTAATCCCCACCTAGAGTTATCCAACTCTAGGATTCAACACTCTGCTTTTCTTATTAAGATGAACCTTCACACTTTCTTTCAGAGCACCACACTCTAAAGATCCCAACTACCTAAACCAACAACTGATTTAAGCTTGGGAGGAGTTGTGATTTCACACCAACTCCGTCGTTCACTCCTTAATAAGAATTCCTCAAGGTCTCTCAAGACTTTTGATTACAATTTGAGATTCAAAGAAATTGGCAAATGTATAACTCAGTGTAGTAGGATTGCAACTTGCTTGTTTGATTTCTTGGATGCTTCTCTTCTTCCTTCAGCCCCTATTTATAGCATTGAGTAGCCATATGCCGATTTGTCCAAGAAGGAAGTTATCTCCATATAATTTGATTTGATATTGTGATCTTCTCCAATAAGAATTATTTGCTCACAATCTCTTCTCTTGCCTTTTGAACATGTAAATCTTTTCGAAGCTTGGCAACAAAATAAAATCATGTAATATAATCTTTATGAGATCAAATTTAAAATACAAATTTGATATTGCAAGAATATTAACAATATTGCTAGAACATTCAAATAAGGGCAATATAAAATCATGCAATATAATCTTCATGAGATCAAATTTAAAATACAAATTTGATATTGCAAGAATATTAATAATATTGCTAGAATATTCAAATAAGGGCAATATCATTTTGTCATGGCTAGACTTAAGGATATTTAATCAAATAAAATCCTTTTAATTAATATTTTTCACATTTGCCTGGCATAATAATATCTTGCCTTTAATCATATTTGCATACAATCTTTTCAATCACATAAATTAAATATGCACACGATCTTCGATAATATTCAAGAAAATAATTATGATATGCATATAATCTTTCATATTTTCTTCATAATTTTTATTATGATTCTACAACTATATATTGCTTCTCTTTTCATGTGTTATATCTTTTGAATGCAACACCTTAATTTCTAATTTTGTGTTTCATCAAAATCTTTGTAATTACTAAGTAAGTCAACAATCTCCCCCTTTTTGATGAAAGACAAAATTTAGCTTATAACAAGAGATATTAAGCATGAGAATATCAAACATAGATATAACAAGAATATTGTGCAACGTAGTAATCAAAAGATAAACAATCATAAATATTATTAAGCATACTTATACTTGAAAATAGCATATCATAGTCAAACTTTCTCCCCCTCCTTCATCAAAAAGAAGTAAACAATGAACTACAAAATGTGTGAGCAAATCAACAAGGAAGAAAAATTATTGTTGACTTTTGATAGAAGGAAAATGATGAAGGAATTTTCTTCTATCAAATGTGCTCAAGTTGTTGTGTACTAAATTCTCCTCAAGGTATTGAAATGAAATTTTCCCGCCGAGGCAATTGAAACAAGGGTCATAGTGACGTACCTTATAGCTGATTCAATATTACCGATAATAATCTTACAGGAATCGATAAATCCAAAGGTAGAAAACATGTACAAATAATTGATCCCTGAATTGTCACTTAGTGACCAAGTTTAGTAATAAGTGAGGGCTCCCCCTCAATTTATGCATCAAGATTTAGCATTCCAAGTTCATGTCGAATAAAATTGAATCGATCTTCGCTTAATGGTTTTGTAAAAATATCAGCTAGTTGAGAGTCAGTAGGTACAAAAGCTAAGGTGAGATGTCCTTTTTCAACATGATCTCGAATAAAATGATGACGTACCTCTATATGCTTGGTGCGAGAATGTTGAACTGGATTTTTTGTGATATTGATAGCACTTTTATTATCGCATTTAATTGGAACTTCTTTGAGATTGATGCCAAAATCTCGTAATTGCTGCATTATCTAAAGTAATTGTGCACAACAAGCGCCAGCAGCGAGGTACTCTGCTTCTGTCGTTGAAAGTACGACAAAATTTTGTTTCTTGGAATGCCATGAGACTAGGCTTGGCCCAAGAAACTGACAAGTGCTTGATGTACTTTTTCTATCGACTTTATATCCTGCATAGTCTGCATCAGTATATTCCACTAAAGAAAGATCTCCCCCTCGAGGGTACCATAGTCCTAGATTTTTAGTTCCCACCAGGTATCTAAAGATCCTTTTCACACAAGTTAGATGAGATTCTTTAGGTGAGGCCTGAAATCGAGCACATAAGCAGACATTAAACATAATGTCAGGACGACTAGCAGTAAGATACAACCGTGATCCAATCATGCCTCGATAGACCTTCTCACTAACTGGTTTGCCATCTTGGTCAAGGTCTAATTTTTCATTTGTAGCCATAGGAGTTTTAGCATGTTTGGCTTGATCCATTTTGTATTTCTTTAGGAGTTCATTAATGTATTTGCTTTGATTAATGAATATACCATCTTGGCATTGTTTAATTTGAAGACCCAAGAAAAAGGTTAATTCACCCATCATACTCATTTCGAATTCGTTGCTCATAAGATTGGAAAATTCTTCACATAGAGAGGTGTTTGTAGCTCCAAAAAGTATGTCATCTACATAAATTTGGATGACTATAAAATTATCTCCTTTTGTCTTGGTGAATAATGTTTTATCTATAAGTCCTCTCTTAAAACCATGGTCTAAGAGAAGTTTACTTAATCGCTCATACCAAGCTTAGGGAGCTTGTTTTAGACCATACAAAGCCTTTTGCAGTTTATAGACATGATTTGGAAAGTTGGGATTTTCAAAACCAGGAGGTTATTCTACGAAGACTTCTTCTTGCAAGTAGCCATTTAGGAAGGCACATTTTACATTCATTTGATAGAGTTTTATGTTCATGTATGAGGCAAAAGCTAATAGTATTCGTATGGCCTCTAGTCGGGCAACAGGGGCAAAGGTTTCATCAAAATCAATACCTTCTTCTTGATTATATCCTGTAGCTACTAATCTTGCTTTATTTCTTATAACATTCCCGGCTTCATCTAGTTTATTTCTAAAGACCCATTTTGTTCCTATGACCGGATGGTTACTTGGTCTAGTCATGAGTGTCCAGACTTGGTTTCGTTCAAATTGATTTAACTCTTCTTGCATGGCATTAATCCAATTTGAATCACTAAGTGCTTCTAGATGATTTCTTGGTTCTATGTGTGATACAAAAGAAAAGAAAGCACAGAAATTATGCAAGGATGACCGAGTTCTTACCCCAATGGATATATCTGTTAAGAGGTTATCCATTGGGTGAAATGACTTATATTTAAAATTCCTTTGAGTTACTCATGGCGTGGTGCTTCAGGTGTAGAAATTTCTTCGTTTGTAGGTTCCTCTTCTTCTTAAGATAGAGTGTCATCTCGTGGATCAGTATTGAGAGGTACCTCTAGTAATTGCTGATCACCAGGATTTACTTCCTTTGGTGTCTCTTCTTTATCATCACTGTGCTTGTTCAAGCTAAGGATCTGTTATGTGGAATCACTTAACACACCGTCATTTGATTCATCAAAAATCACATGAATGCTTTCTTCAATGCTTTTAGTGCGTTTGTTATAAATTCTGTATGCCTTGCTATGCATAGAATATCCTACAAAAATTCCTTCGTTACTTCTGGCATCAAATTTTCCTAGATTATTCTTACAATTGTTGTGAACAAAACATTTACATCTAAATGGTCGAAAGTAAGAAATATTAGGTTTCTTTCCTTTAAATAATTCATAAGGAGTTCTTTTCAAGATTGGTCTAATTAAACATCGATTTAGGACATAATTAGCAGTATTTACAGCTTCGGCCCAAAAACTTTGAGGGACATTGCTCTCACACATCATAGTTCGAGCCATATCTTCTAAAGTGCGATTTTTTCTTTCAACTACACCATTTTGTTGAGGAGTGCGTGGAGCCGAAAAATTGTGAGCAATTCCATAATTACTACAGAATTCAGTAAACTCTTTTTGATCAAATTCTCTACCATGGTCGCTTCTTATGAACACGATTGGTGAATTTCTGTAAATTTGTAATTGTTTACAAAGTTTAGAAAATTCTTTAAAAGCTTCATTCTTTTCCTTTAAAAAAGAGACCCATGTGAAGTGGGAATAGTCATCAACAATTACAAGAATATACTTACTATGTCCTAAACTTTGTATAGATATAGGCCCGCATAAGTCCATGTGAAGCAGTTCTAATGGTCTGGATATGCTGATATTATTTTTAGGTTTAAAGCTACTATGTACTTGTTTTCCTTTAGCACATGCATCACATAAATGGTCATATTCGAATTTGCATGTAGGAATTCCTCGTACTAATTCATGTTTGGCTAATTTCTTAATAGTATGCATGCTTGCATGTCCTAATCTACGATGCCATAGCCAATTATCCTCTACGCGAGTCACTTTAAAACAAGGTAGATTGTGTGAGGGGATATTATCAATGTCTATGGCATACACGTTTTCAATTCTAGGTCCACGGAGGGTAATCTTTTCAGATTTTTTATTTTTAACAATGCAGCTTGTTGAGTCAAATGTTACAAGGTTTCCCTTGTCACATAATTGAGATATGCTTAAAAGATTAAACTTCAAGCCAGCGACAAGATAAACATTGTCAATAGAGTTGGAAGGATCTTTACCAATTTTTCCAACACCGATTATTTTGCCTATACCTTTGTCTCCGAATGTAACGCTTCCACATTCTTTCTTTTTGACTTCAGTAAATAATGAGGCATTGCCACTCATGTGCCTTGAACATCCGCTATCAAGGTACCATAGATCTTTCCCGGATTTTAAGCACACCTACAAAACAGGAAATCAAACCCTTCTACTTCCTTTGGCTTTAAATCGAACTTCAAAATCATTAGCTACCAAGTTAGGGGATCTTGTTCCCTTAGGAGCCCATATTTGAACAATTCTAGTAGGTGGTTTCTCAAATGAGCGAGAATATGTAGTATGTCTAATCTTGGGGTAGTAACTACGTGTTTTTGCATCCTTTTCATGTGGAGTAGATTTGACAAAGAAGTTTTTATAGGTTTTCTTTGTGTTTGTATGGTTATAACCAATTCCTTCTTTATTAAATGATGCTCTTTGGGTGCAAAGCAACTTATCCAAGTTTTCTTGACCTTGTGTAAATTTTAGGATTATTTTGTGATCTTCATCACATTTGGCTTGTAACTCCTTATTTTTAGTTTCTAGGTTCCTAACTTTAGCTTGAAGGTCATTATTTGATTTTTCAAGAGCCATATTGTTTAGATTCAAATCTTGAACATTCTTTTTGACACCTTTATATTTAGATAGATATTTCCGTTCAAGTTTGGCAAAACTAACTAAAGCGTTGATTAATTCTTCTTTAGAACAGTCATAGAGAGCTGATATGTCTACCTCGTCGGTACTTTCGTACTCAAATCTTTCATCATTTTTTACGTCCTTTGCCATGAGACATATGTTGGCGGTGTGTTCTTCATCGCTTTCACTTTCACTGGTGTCGCTATCGCTCCAAGCTGCGATCATTGCTCTCTTAGGGTCTTTCTTCTTGAATCTTCGTGATTCTCCTTTCTTTTGGATTAGTTGACAATCCTTCAGCAGGTATCCTAGCATGCCACATCCATAACAAGAGCTAACGTTAGTATTGTCTTTATGAGAGAACTTACCTTTGGAGAATTTTTCATTTCTTTTTAATAAGGGCCCCTTTGAGTTGAATCCTCGTTGATTAAATTTTTTCTTTAACCCCATTTTGTTGAGGCCTCGAACGATCAGTGAGAAGGCCTCATCATCATTTTCGTTGGGTTCTTCCTCCTCTGATGTGCAATCTTCTTGAATAGCTTTTAAGGCTATTGCTTTCGTTGAGCTTTCTCCATCATCTTCTTTGAGATGAATCTCATGTGTCAAGAGTTTCCCTAGAAGATCGTCTAGTTCCAATTTCTTGAGATCTTGAGCCTCCTCAATTGCAGTGACCTTCAGTCCCCACTTGCTCTTTGGAAGACATCGAAGGATCTTTCTCAGCATTTCCTCGTTTGTATAAGTTTTCCCAAGTGACTTTAGATTATTTATAATGTCTGTGAATCGTGTAAACATGTCTTTTATCGATTCATCTGTCTGCATTTTGAATAGTTCATATTGATGTATGAACATATTCATTTTAGTTTCACGGACTTGGCTTGTCCCTTCATATGTAACAATTAGCTTGTTCCAGATTTGCTTAGCTGTATCACAGGCAGAAATTCGGTTATATTCGTTAGCATCCAAACCACAATAAAGAATATGCTTAGCTCTAGAATTCTTTGTAAGTTTTTCCCAGTCAGCACTCGTATACTGATCTTTAGGTTTATCAATCATTTCACCCTTGTCGTTTTTGACCTTAGGAACAGTGTAAGGGCCATTGTTCATAATTTCCCACAATTCCGTGTCAGTTGATTCAATAAAAATTTGCATCGCATTTTTCCAATAAGAAAAATTTATTCCTTTAAATAGGGGAGGTCTAACAGTAGAGCGTCCTTCAATATTAACATCTCCTGATAAGGCCATGATCGTCACCCACTTGACTGTTAAGTCAAAAGAAGTATGGGACTGGCGCTGATACCAATTGAAGACTTAGATCACCCTAGAGGGGGGTGAATAGGGTGATTGTAAAAATAAATTTAAAGCTGAAATCAAAATGCAGAATTTGAATGGAGACAATGCACAAGGATATTTTAACGAGGTTGGGCTTCAATCAGGCTTAATCCCCGCCTAGAGTTATCCAACTCTAGGATTCAACACTCTACTTTTCTTATTAAGATGAACCTTCACACTTTCTTTCAGAGCACCACACTCTAAAGATCCCAACTACCTAAACCAACCACTGATTTAAGCTTGGGAGGAGTTATGACCTCACACCAACTCTGTCGTTCACTCCTTAATAAGAATTCCTCAAGGTCTCTCAAGACTTTTGATTACAATTTGAGATTCAAAGAGATTGGCAAATGTATAGCTCAGTGTAGTAGGATTGCAACTTGCTTGTCTGATTTCTTGGATGCTTCTCTTCTTCCTTCAGCCCCTATTTATAGCATTGAGTAGCCATATGCCGATTTGTCCAAGAAGGAAGTTATCTCCATATAATTTGATTTGATATTGTGATCTTCTCCAATAAGAATTATTTGCTCACAATCTCTTCTCTTGCCTTTTGAACATGTAAATCTTTTTGAAGCTTGGCAACAAAATAAAATCATGTAATATAATCTTTATGAGATCAAATTTAAAATACAAATTTGATATTGCAAGAATTTAACAATATTGCTAGAATATTCAAATAAGGGCAGTATAAAATCATGCAATATAATCTTCATGAGATCAAATTTAAAATACAAATTTGATATTGCAAGAATATTAATAATATTGCTAGAATATTCAAATAAGGGCAATATCATTTTGTCATGGCTAGACTTAAGGATATTTAATCAAATAAAATCCTTTTAATTAATATTTTTCACATTTGCCTAGCATAACAATATCTTGCCTTTAATCATATTTGCATACAATCTTTTCAATAACATAAATTAAATATGCACACGATCTTCGATAATATTCAAGAAAATAATTATGATATGCATATAATCTTCCATATTTTCTTCATAATTTTTATTATGATTCTACAACTATATATTGCTTCTCTTTTCATGTGTTATATCTTTTGAATGCAACACCTTAATTTCTAATTTTGTGTTTCATCAAAATCTTTGTAATTACTAAGTAAGTCAACAATAAATATTCTGGAAGATGCATATCCCCTAGTGTGTCACGTATGAATGACCATGGAAGCATGTCGTAAGTGTTCTCAAGATCAATATTAATGGCCATCCACCGCTTGCTTCCTTTTTTTTGATCTAATCAAGTGCATAATTTCTTGCATTATTGTCATCAATTTGCCTACCCGGCACAAAGCTAGACTGTAAATGGGAAATTAGGCATGGCAGAACATGTTTTAACTGTTGTATTATACATTTGGTCACTGGTTTCTAAACCGTATTACAAAGTCTAATGGATTCCGAGTGGTATTTCTTATCCCTGCAATACCCGTAGAACCGGCTCACAAACTGCATCACCCACCAGAGCCCAATATTTTTGGAAAAAATAAGCATGGAACCCATATGGTCCTGGTGCTTTTAGTGCCGACATTGACTTTAGAGCCTCAAACACTTCTTTTGATGCATATGGTTTTGATAGCTCCCGCTGCTACTCTAACTTCAAGGATAGAAATCAACCCGAGGGGACTGAGTTACGATTTGGTTCGCTACCTGTCTTTGTGAATAATCCCACAAAGTATTGCGAACCATGCTCTTAATCTGGTCTGGGTCTTATATGCTTATTAGGGCCTAAGGGAACGGAAAGTCAATGATCATGGGCTGATGTGTAGTGATAATGATGATTGGCTTAGCACGCATTATTGATGAGGTCGAATGATATATCCAATGGACCTAGCCCACGTTATTCGCGAGCATATAAGCTATATGCTTGCTGGCTTGTTGACTTGGTCTCATGGACTCGCTTGCATTAACTCAAAGTGAGTTCTTCATGATTTCGGCTAGTTTAATTTTTGTTTCTTACACTATTAGATGGATGCTAGCCCATTTGGCATCGTGTTACTTTGCCTTCTCCCCACCCAAATTTGAATATATGGGGGCAGGTAGCTCCGTTCGCCAATTTCCTCAGAAATTGGAGGAGGCACAAAGCCGTGGTCCTAGACTCTAGTCTCCCTCACTATGGCTTATTGGCTCGTTAGATCCTCCTTCGAGGTTTGCAAAGCTTCACTTATTATAGGCCCATTAGTTTAGTAATATTTTGGAAATAATGTGAGTCTCGGGTAGTGTGGCAATGAGATGTTTCAATTCGGCCAGCTTCTCTTTTGTCGTCAACGATTCTAAGGTCATGTGTCTTCTTTATAAGGCCTTAGGAGGTAGATCTGGTATGACTATATCTTTTGTTGTATGTGACAATGGAGTTGATCAGTTTTCATTATAGAATGGCATCGGGGGTTTCCATCATATTTCTGAAGGCGTTTCCAGTTGTATACATCTCATTTTTGCCATCAGCTTTATCTTTGTTCGCCAAGTTTCTTATGAGCCTGCCCAAATGATAAAGGATGATGGACTATCTCACCTTAAGTTTATCGTTGTAACCATCTAGTCATACTTGATCCCTTCATTTGTTTCGTTCAAAAGTCAAGATTCATTTATATGAACATTAAAGCCCTGTTCTTTTCGTTGGAAAATTCACTCCCCCCACACCCACCCACTTCTTCCCCCCTCTTCCCACTCCTTTTCACACTTAAAAAAAAATACCACTCATTCCCACATTTACCCACTCCTTCCCACACCTATATAAAACAACCATTTCTCATATTTGAAAATTTTTTATAATTTACATAATTGTATGTACGAATAATCTGATAGCAATTATGAGCAGTTTTAATTTTTCGGATGTTACGGAACAGTTTTATTTTTTTTCTTTTTCATTAATTTTTTAATTTTTTAATTCTATTTTTTAATTCTATTTTTTTTTTTTTTTAATTTTTAATTCTATTTTCTAATATTTAATTTTTAATTTTTTAATTTTTTAATTTTTATTTTTTTTGTATTTATTTTTAATTTGTAATTTGTAATTTTTTAATTTGTAATTTTTTAATTTTTTAATTTTTTAATTTGTAATTTGTAATTTGTAATTTTTTTAATTTTTTTCTATTTATTTTAAATTTTTTTTTAAAAAAATTTAAATTTAAATTTTTTTTTGTATTCTATATTTTTTTGTGTTTATTTTTTTGTATTTTTTTATTCCAGCAAAACAACCAACGGAAAATTCCAAAAAAATAAAAAATAAAAAAAATTATGCAAAAAATAAAAAATAAGAAAATAAAAAATTAAAAAAATAGAAAAAATTAAAAAATTATAATTAAAAAATTATAATTAAAAAATTTAAAAAATTAAATAATTAAAAATTTAAAAAATTAAAAATTAAAAATTAAAGATTAAAAATTAAAAATTTAAAATTAAAAATAAAAAATAAAAAATAAAAAATAAAAGAATAAAAAATAAAAAATAAAAAATACAAATACGAAAACACAAAAATAAAAAATAAACAAAATAAAAAGGAACAAAACAGAATAAACAAAAACAAAAAAATTTCATCATCATTAATTACTATCACAATAAAATTATTACATTATAAAACAAAAAAATATTAATAACTAATAGTTCAACTTCATTCAACTACATTCAACTTTCACCCACACTCACCTACTTTTTCCCACATTTAAAAAAAAAACCATACTCACCCACTCATTCCCTCCCTTTCCCACAATCACCCATCCCACACCCTTCATTTCCCACTGAAAAGAACAGGGCCTAAGTTAAGCTAGCATGCACGTAGTAAATCATATAATATCACTCTCACCTTGCGTTAATCCTGCTAGACTTTGAAGAACATTCATGGTGTTCCTCACCTAATCATAGCAACTCACATGCTAGATCATGCAAAGCTTAAAAAAAGCTAATAGGCATCTAATCAATCAACATAAGGCTATATTCCACATGTACAAAAGACCTAAGGGGACTATGTTAGAGAACCCTCATTTGGAATCGTAGTGACTCAAAACTCATATTAGACTACCTTGACTCAACATTGTAGTGAGTCTACAAATCATAGTCCTTAGACCCTCATCACTATCCAGATCAGACTAAGGCGTACAATTTGAAGCAACCCAAGTTTTTTTTCCACATAATTATTTATGTTTGAGAATTAACAAAATTTATTGGGCCTAGGTCCTGCTGAGGTTATGGCTATGTAAAATATGGGAATAATAGGACATTGCCTTGTGTATGCTTATAACAAATCCCATTGAATTTGAATATCATTTTTCAACTGAATGAAATATGAGCAAAATAAAGAGCTTCACTCTCTTTTTTTCTCTCTAGGAGAGGTCCCTGAGAGCTACCGCAACTCGTCTTCTTAGTTGCTTTATATTGCTTTTAGCTTCCTTCTCTGCTTTTCGTCTTTCCCCTTCCTCTTCTACATATTTTTACGTCGTTCTTGTTTCTTTCTTTCTCATTTTACTGCCTTTAAGGCTGCAGCAATTGGGGTGTAAGAGGAAGATATCTCTCAGGACCCTGTACACTTTGGTCTTCTTCTTCCCCACCCTCCATCTAGTTAAGTTTTCAACGTTGTTAGCTTTCTTGAAGCGCACAAGGTGTTTATTAATATGTTTTGATGAAAGGAAAAAAGAGATTAATCAATTGGTATATTCATCATGTTATATTTGATCATTTTTATATTGTTTAAATATGTTATGATTCTAAGTGGATATTAGCATGCTAGTGCATATTGCTTAATTGATTTGATATAAGTTGCCACAATATCTTGAGATGATTTAGTGTTCAAATTTGAATATGTGATATTTATAATACTATATTTTGTGGTTCAAATTTAATTATAAGATTATGATTCTCTATATGCCGATATTTTTGAAATAGTTAAGATTTGCCTAAATTTTTTAATATCTTTTGGGATCATATTTTGAAGATTGTTGCTTACTTAAATACGCTACTAGACTGCACTATCAGTGAGATCTTCAGCCTAAAATCTAGCAACTAGCCGTTGGAAATCAAGATTATAATCATTGAACAAATTGCAAGAATTCAAGCGTTAGATACTTGCATCACAAGGCCTTGAAATCAGATTGAAGATCAACTTTCCATTTTCAAATGCAATGGTCATTTTCCCTAATGACCTCCAATTTCTTTAACATCATTGGCTATAAATGGGGAGGCATTTGTAGCTAAAGATAATGCAAGAGAAAAATACAAGAGCTAATATTGGAAGATCATTCACATATCGATATCTTACTATCTCGTGCTAGTTCGTTTGATGATTATCTATTGAGAGTTGTATTATTATTGATCAAGTGGTTATTGTAATTCTTTGCATTGGGTTGGGTTGATTAGTCGGAGGGCTGACTACCCAAGTATGGTTAAGGAGCAATATTGTAGGGTCAACTTGTAGGTTGTAAGATTAGTGAATCGTGTGTAATCTACCGATCTAACAAAAGAAAAACGTTCAAAGTCCCATGGGCGAGGGGCACCCGTGGGTAGAGGACTAGGTGTGGCCGAATCTTTTAAATACCGTATTTTGTCCACATTTATTTTTCTGCATTTCTATTCCAATTATTTTGTGACTTTGATCATCACCCTATTTACCCCCTTTAGAGTGATTTAACTAGCCAAATCGGACCAAGAAGCTCTTTTTTGTTTGAACTTGTCTTATTCCATTGGTAGTCATTACTCTCATGACTAGGTGAAGTCAGTAGGCTATCTTCAAGGATTTGGGTTACTCCTAATGCTATATCAGTAGAAAAGCAATTCGCAACAACTCTCCATTATTATTGGGAGTAATCCACTTGGGTTGCTCCACCATATTTTATAATTAAAATGGACCCTGCATGCTAATATTTTATCATTTGTTATTTTTCTTTCAATTATTGTTATTTGTTATTTTGACAATTGTAGTTTGTACTATTGTATTTTAGGATATAACTTAGTATATAATTAGTACAATTAAGTTTAAGTTGATACTTGGAGTTAAAATTTTGAAGCATCGTTCCATGCTTAATAATATTGCATCCCTCCATGGTTATGTGCATTGCAAGCATTACTCGCCATGCCTAACTCAAGCGTTCATAGGGAATGAGTGGGGAAATATTCGCCACGCTTAATAAGCGCGACAGGGGCTACAACTCCCACTCTTACGTCTCCGGAGGAGGATCTGCTACCACTCTTATAAGTGCACTAGCAGACCCATGCCTATATCCGTGGGCATATTATGTCACCAATGAAGAATTATTCTCGCTATTCTCACGTTTATAAGTGGGCGTCATGCATTTCATAACTAAGTTTCAAACATTACTAGTGACAACTAATTTTGGCGGCAATTTTTTTTGAAAAAATAATATTTGAATGATTCAGAAAATGCTTGTAATATATTTTTGACAATTCAATGCAATCTCATACACACACACAAAAACATATATATATATATATATATATATAATTGACCAAATTTAGAGAGTGCAAAAAAGAATGATATTTTTATAAAATAGAAGTAAGTGTCATCGTTCTTATTGAAAAATGCGCTAGGTACATAGGCAGTCAAAAGTATGAGACATACTCAAATAATTATTGCTAAACAAGTTTCAACATGCTCGTAAAGTATGCATTGAGCATGTAAAAGCGACATTTGCTTGCAATACATATATGTAAAGTTGTAGCAAAATAAAGCACATGTGATGGTGTAGAACTCTATAGTCCCAAGTTGACAGCTCAAAAACCTCCATTTGGAATCCCATTTTGATGCATGTTGACCTTAGTTTCAACCTAAAAACACTAAACTCATTCATTAGAGGTTACGTGACAAAAATGATGATGTTACTTATGATAGAAAAATATGAAAATTTTGGGATATAACTAATGCGAACTCATAGAATGTGAAAGTAAGATGGATTCAAGTTGAAAACTAAAGGAAATTTTATTTCTTGTACATTTTGAGTTTAGGTAGTGTTTGGTTGGAAGGAAAATAGTTTTCTTGGAAAATCATTTTCTATGGAAAATGGTTTTCCAAGGAAAATTGATTTTCATGTCACATTTTCCATTGTTTGACACAAGATAAATAATTTTTGACGAAAAAGAGGAAAACATCAATACAATTGTTTTAATGACGAAAATATTGATTGAATAGTCGTGGTAGATATAAATGTTAACCAAAGGAAGGAATTTTGAGTTTAAAATTCATATTTGAGTTTTTTTTTCAATACTTCCTATTGGATAATCAAGTTTCGATCTAAGCCGTTGAAATTGTTTTAGTGGAAAAAAACATCAACTGAATTGTTTAATTGATGAAAAATATCGACTGAATTGTCATGGTAGAGAAAAATATTGACCAAATGAAGGAATGTCATGCTCAGAATATGGATTTGAGCATATTTTAGTCATTCCTATCCAATGCTCTATTTTTGATCCAAACTATTAAAATTGTTCTAGTGGTGAAAATATTCATTGCACTGTTTAAGGGGCGAAAAATATGAATTACTTGTTGTTGTGGGAAAAAATGTTGACCAAAAGAAATAATATCAAGCTCAAAATCTGAATTTGAGCATATTTTAATATTTTCTATCGGATAATCAAGTTTCAATCCAAACCATTGATATTGTTTTAGTGGCAAGTCGACTGAATTGTTTTAGTGACAAAAAATATCGATTAAGCTGTCTTGGTGGAGATAGATGTTGATTAAATGAAAGAAATTTGAGTTGAAAATTTAGATTTGAGTTTATTTTAGTCTTTTTCATCGGATGGTTAAATTTTGATCCAAAATGTTAAAATCGAATTTTGTACCTAAATTTCAGTTGACCATATTATTAAAGAGTCGAATGAGGAAAATCACCTTCTTATCTTCTTAAAAAGGAAAACATTTTCTTCCATTGAGGGGAAAATCATTTTCCTTTGAAAATAGTTTTTCATCCTTTATTGTGCTCTAACAACGAAAAATTAAAAAACTATTTTCCGAGAAAATCATTTCCCCCCCCAACCAAACGCTACCTTTATTGTATGATCAATTGTAAGAACTCCAAAAGGGTTATCAATTACCAACATAGAATATCATCCAAAATTTATAGTTGAAAGACATGTCATGCAAACCAATAAGATAGTACAAATCCTAGAAGAATGCAAGTAAGCACAGTAGGTCGACAAAGGACATCAACCACAACAATTCAGATACGTGAAACCATGAAAAATTTGGTCTTATTAATTCCCTGCAAAGTTCCGTACAAAGCAACAAGACACGTCCAAAACTCCGTACAGAGGAGTGTACTCTAGTCCCTGGGTTGTTCCTCATTGGAAGTAATTTTCCTAAGCGATGATACTTCTTGAATCAATCTTATATAAGGTTTTGATGATTACGACCCAAATGTGTTAATTATGCTTGGCTTGAGTTGAGTGCTAGAATCATGTGATAAGATAGATTGTAAACATCCTAGAGATCAATTCAAAATATCATGCTTGAAGTTATGTGATAAAGTTGTATGTTGAAAGCGACAGAAGTTGCAAACACCCTGAAGAAGAGGTCGAAGAAGCTGAAATCATCAAAGTGGATATATGTACACATCATCAACAGAGTACAAGAGTCTTTAGAGTCTTAGGGCTAAGTACTGGCCATATTTGTCTAGATTCTTGTTAGTATGCCAAAGAAGAACTTGACTTAACACTCACCTTGAAGGAATTATTTAAACTGACTTAGAACGCTGCTCAGAACAATTAAGCAAATAGGTCTGCAGTGCTCTAAGGGCAGCGAGTGCAAAAATCGATTTTCAAAGATTTTCAAGAGTTTGCCTACTGTCAAAATTCCTAATATATTTAGGATCGATTTTATGATAATATTGTGTTTTAGAAAGAATAATTTCCTAAATAATATTTGTCTCTTAAAAAGATTTTTCAAAAGATTTTATCTTATCTTTTAAGATATGATTTCCTAAAAAGATATTGTTGAGAAATTTTATTCCTATTATCTGCTGAGTATTTTCAGAGTTATTATGGAAATCTAATCGTTGCGTTTTGTGGGTGTATAAGCACTTGCTTCTCATCTCTTCAAAACGGGACTTTCAAGGCTAAAAATCGAGTTTTTGTGAGCTTATTTTTCTGAGTGAAAAACCTTCAAGAAGTGTGCTAAATTGAGTCATCTATATTGGCATAGTAGGGATTGTTTTGTATCTTACATTTAGCTTATTTAGAAGCATTCACAGTAAGGTGTTTTTCTATTCTTTTCTATCATCAGTTAAGTCAAGAGTGTGTGCAAGTCTTGGGAGACTTTGGACGTGTTGTGTGACTCATTCTCAGATGGAGAGTAGTTACGTGTGTGTAACTAGAGTCTCGGGAGAGACTAAGTTACGTGTGTGACGTTGTCACGTGTGTTACATAGTGTAACGAATTCGGCCCGTGTTATTGAAAGTTTTGCTGAAATCGTACTGAGGTAGGTCGTGGTTTTTACACCTCAATTGGGCAAGAGGTGGTTTTTCACGTAAAAATATTGTGTCTCCTTTATTATTTGCGCAATTAGTTTTGTTTCTACCTCATTGCCAACACATCTCCAAACAGTTCTCACGAGTGTTTTGAAACGAACGGAAAAATCGGAGGATACAATTCACCCCCCCTCTTGTGTCCTTGTGTGAGTAAATCTAACAAGTGGTATCAGAGCAGAGTTATCATAGTTAGGTTAACACCTTGAGAGATCTTAAGAAGATGAATCCTCCACAAGGAATCTTAGAAGGTCAATATGTGACCAGACCTCCATATTTCAATGGACAACACTATAACTAGTGGAAAAACCGAATGAAGAACTATATCCAAGCTAAGGACTATAAGTTGTGGATTCTCATTGTGAATGGCCCTTACATTCCAGTGAAAGTCACAACTAATGGGAAGACTGTTCCTAAGGAGCCGAGGGAATTCAATTTAGACGACTTCAGGAAGACGGAGAAGAATGCCAAGGCCAAGAAACTGCTATATTTTGGACTCGTACCTGACGAGTTCCCTTCCATCTTAGAGTATGAATCCGCAAAGGAGATATGGAATGCTCTTTAGATAGCTCACGAAGGAACAAATCAAGTCAAGCAATCCAGAATCGAGCTATTGGTAAGGAAGTATGAGCTATTTGAGATAAGCAATAAAGAGACATTTATGAACATGTATACTCAGTTTACCCACATCACTAATGAGTTGAAATCCTTGGGAAAATCCTTTACCACCGAAGAATTGGTAAGAAAGATCCTATGGTTTTGACCTCAATTTTGGGAAGCGAAAGTTACAACCATCCAGGAAGCAAAGAAGATGGATGAGATTTCTTTGGATGAGCTCATAGGGAATCTCCAGACATACGAATTGAAGAAGAACTCCCAGGTGAAGGAAGAAACAAGGAAATACTAGGGCCTAGCTTTAAAGGTAGTGGAAAGTCATGATTCTGATTTGGATGATGAAGTAATGGCTATAATAACCCGAACGTTCAAGAAATTCGTAAAGAAGGCTAAAGAGAACTTCAAGAAGGGAAGTACCAGCAAGACGAGAAGCAGCGAGCGTGATCAACCCTCGAGTTGTTTTAGATGTGGGAAACATGATCACGTGGTGGAGAACTGTCCCAAGCAGAATGAAAAACAAGGCTTAGAACAGTTTCAAAACCGCAGAAAGAAATCACAACTGAGTGGTTCTGCCAAGCGGTTCACTAAAGCTATGGTGGCAGCATGGGGTGAAGCTTCAGAAGAAGAGGATAGCTCCCAAAACGAAGTTAAAGCACTGGTACTCATGGCCAGATGCGGGTCCGAAGCTGATTCAGAATCGGATGAAACCATGTCTCAATTCAAGGAAAAGGTAAGTGGTTTTAGCAAAAGGAAAATTCTGAAATTACTATTTTCATTAATGGATGAATGTGAGGCAATAAGCACTAAAAATTTTATGCTTAAAGAAACTTGTTCCAAGTTAAAAAGGGATATTCGAATGCTTGAAAATACCATACAAAAACTTGAGCAAGCAAATGAGATTCTCACCTCTGAAAAGGAGGAAAAAGCTTTTGCCTTAAGCAAGGATCTTGACACACTAAAAGAACTTGAATGTGTGAATGAAATTCTCATGTGTGAAAAATTTGAAGCAGAAGAAAAGAACCTTGCCTTAGGTAATGACCTTAATGCACTTAAGGACCTCATGAACACAAGAGAGAGAATTTAACTATGATCTTACAAACTAGAAAGTGAGTCCGTAGACCTGAAACTAAGGCTAGAATCCTTGGTGAGTGAAAATAACAAACTGCTTGAAAAGGCTCATAAGACTGAATCTGACCTCGTTCAGAACAGGCGCAAGAACAGTTCCTCAGAAGCACATGCTTATAAGGTCGAATCTGACCTAGTTCAGAACAGACGCAGGAGCAGTTCCTCAGAAGCGCTTAATTGGCTAAACACTCACCATAGCAGAAATAAAAGAGGACTAGGATTTGTGAATAGATCTATCACTAAGCCAGTAAACAAGAAGTATGTTGGACTTAAAGAAAATATCACCTGTTTTCACTATGGAAAGACTGGTCATTATCGGCACACTTGCCCTTTGAGAAAAAGGGCCTTGGAAAGAAACTCACTATATGTTAAACAAATGTGGATTAAAAAGGATGAGTTAATTTCCATGACAAAGAAAATGGGACCCAAGTGGATCTAGGTTCCCAAGACAAACACTTAGTTGTTTTACACGCTAAACTAAGAGGAGGCAACCAACTATGGCTCTTGGATAGTGGTTGCTCGAGGCACATGACTGGAGATAGATCAAACTTCCTCTCACTTACAGCCTTTAATAGAGGGAGAGTGGCAATTGGAAACGGCAAGTCAGAAAAATTGTCAGTGTAGGTAAGATAGGTAAATCACTCTCTCACTCTATTGATAATGTGAACTTGGTTGATGGGTTACAGCATAATTTGCTAAGTGTGTCTCGATTATGTGATGGAGGTAATCATGTTGAACTCTCTTTTGATCAATGCTTGATTACCAATGTCAATTCTGGTAGTGTTGTGTTGAGGGGGAAGCAACACAACAATGTGTATAAAGTGTGTGTTCTTTCACTTCCCCAAAATCATTTGACTTGTTTAAATGCTCTTGATGATGATGTTATGCTTTAGCACAAGAGGCTAGGTTATGCAAGCCTTTCACTCTTGAATAGACTTATTTCTAAGGACCTAGTAGTCGAACTACCTTCCATCAAGTACAATGATGACAAGGTGTGCGACGCTTGTGCTAGAAGAAAGTAAGTTAGAGCTTCTTTCAAGTCAAAGAACGGT
Source organism: Selenicereus undatus (assembly GCA_017589665.1). NCBI lineage: Eukaryota > Viridiplantae > Streptophyta > Magnoliopsida > Caryophyllales > Cactaceae > Selenicereus > Selenicereus undatus. The sequence goes on from JACYFF010003369.1 coordinate 49,005,736, forward strand.
GTTAGTACTTCTCGACCTCTTGAACTACTACATGTTGATTTGTGTGGTCCCATGAGGATCACAAGTAGAGGAAGGAAGAGGTATGTATTATTTGATAAACCGAACTCCATGATTGAGCATGATATGCAGGATGAAGAGTTCGAACTCGGTCTTGCAAGAAAAGACCTCACGCTCGCTCGAAACTCCATGGTGGATAATGGTAAGTCTCCTGAAGGTGAAATAAGTTATGGATTTGGAAATATGGAAGGTGGGGCAGGGAGCAAGTCGGTCAGAGGGAAGCTTTGCTGAACCTAATTTGGGATAGAACCGAAGCACTCAACCTGATCCTTCCTGAACAGTTGTGGGAACAGGCTCCAGAACAGATCCAGAACCTGTTTCATCAAGTGTTCTGGAAAGATTGGAAAACATGTCTGTAGCTTCATTTACTCCATGACTCTAGAAGCACTAGAGCTCGCACCCCCTTGACCGGATCATGACTGGCATTAATACATGGGTGCAAACCAGATCCAAACTTAGAAACTTATGTGCTTTCTATGCGTTTTATCTAATGTTGAGCTAAAGAATGTTTATGAAGCCCTTGCAGATTCTGACTGTTTTACTGCTATGCAAAAAGAGTTTCATTAGTTTAAAAGGAACAAGGTATGACACCTTGAACCAAGGCCTAAGGACAGATCGATAATTGGCACCAAGTGAGTGCTCAAGAACAAACTGGTTGAGTTCGGAACAGTAACTCGGAACAGGGTTAGGTTGATGGTTCAGGGTTACAACCAAGAAGAGAAGGTATGAATCATTTTCTTAGACCCTGTTTGGTCTCTTGGTCTACAAAGAAACAACACACAGTTGTCATGTCCACAGTAGAAGCCGAGTATGTAGCGACTGCTTCTTGTTGTGTTCAATTGCTGTGGATACGACAACAACTCAAGGACTTTGGTGTTGGCACATTCCCATATTTTGTAACAAAACAAGTGCAATTAACATTGCCAAAAACCCATGTCAACATAAAAGGACTAAGCATATTTACATACGTCATCACTTTTTAAGACACAATGTTGAAAAGGGCTTGATTTCAATGAATTTTTGTACCACTAATAAACAAATTGCTGATATTTTTACCAAGGCACTAAGTAGAGATCAAATTGGAAGGAATAGGCTTGAATTGGGTTTGATTAAAAGAACTTGAGCATGCTTAATTAACCCCCAATTATTGACTAGTTAAGGGTCGTTAGGCCAAATACATTGTTCCAATAGATGCATTCAATTCTTGTGCTTTTATTGGTATATGTGTGGAAAGTAATATGCTGACACTCGTTGAGGTCTAATGATATTGCCCTTGGTGTCCTGAGACACCAAACTTTTAACAATAAGAACAGGCTCTAGGAACAGACCTGACTACTATTTATATCATGTGCTGACCAAGTGGCATTATTAATGGAATGTTGGAAACCGAAATTTCCTTTTTTATTACACCTAACCTATAATTTATACCATACCTAGTTGTTGACCCTTTCCTTGTGTAAGGTTTTGATGATGTCAAACAGTTT
>JACYFF010003369.1:49022276-49092228 GCA_017589665.1 Selenicereus undatus
TCAATTTGTAGAGAACCTTGAGATTAATTTTTCGAATTCAATTTCGGCGCTTAAAGGTTCGAATGAGGTCCAGCATTTTCTTCTTTTCGCTTGTTCTCCTCTGTTTCGATTCACGTCTGTTTTCTCTTCTGTTAAGATTTCAAAGTTTAATTACTGCAAGGTGTTGCTCACGTGATTCATTTTCAGTTTGATTTTCCAAATTACCTTTTGCTGACCTCAAATCTCTTACAGTTTTTCAATTATTTTAGTTTGTAAATTCACTAAATCAAATATGATAATTTTCAGGTTAGTCGATTTTAATTTTCAGTTTCAATTAGGTTAGAATTTTTAATAATCAAATTTCTTCCATCCCTGAGGACGATACCCGTAAGTACTACAACGTTAACCGTACGCTTGCGGAAAATCATAACAAGTTTTTGGCACCGTTGCCGGGGATGGCTTTGTGAATTAGGTTGCTTCGAGTCGTAGTTTCGTCATTCGAGTTGTTTGAGTCCTTTTCGTGTCAGTTTTATTTATTGTGATTTTTAGGTGTCAATTGAATTTGTGTTTAGTTTAGAGTATTTTGATCTTTGAATTGAGTTAGTATTTGAGTTTTTGTTTAGATCAGTTTAATTTGAATTTTTATTTGCTGCTGGAAAAAAAAAAGCACTCACCAATCTAGGTTTTGTGCAGGAAAAAGAAAAAAAAAAATGAAAGGCACCAGTGCAGGTTTTTCATATTTTCAGTTTTAGTTTGATTTTTGTGGGCTGATTCTGGCGTGATTTTTGCTGTGTGAATATTTTTCTTAGATTCAGCATGATTTTTAGAGGCTATGTGAATTTTTCTGGAATTTTTAGGACTGTGTGGAATTTTCTGTGAATTTTGGAACTAATATTCTGTTTGGAATTTTCTGCATAGTTCTGGAACAGAAAAAAAAATTGAAAAAAATTATATCCATGTCTCTTCTGATTATGTTGAATTTTCTGTGCATATAGTTCTGATTTGGAGTTTGATTTTCTGTTTTAATTTTATTTTTCGCTTTTGTTTAGGTTTTAGTTTATTTTCTATTTTCTGTTTTTGTGGTTCAAATAAAATCAAAAGGAATGAAGCTCACGTCTTGTGTTTTTGTATTTGGTCATTTCTTGTTGATTGAGTCTTTTGGTAATATAGTTTTCTTTTTGTTAGTTTATTTTGTTTCGTTCCTTTAATTATTTGAATCTGTTGTTTTGCTTTAGTCATGAATTTGTAATTAGTGTCCTAGAGTCATTTTCATTTTCTTTCCTTTAAAAAAAAAAAAACTCCCTTTAAAAAATTTTTTTTTGAAAAATTTTGAAAATTGAAAAAAAAAAGGAAAAGAGAATGCCAGTGTTTAATTTCCCACAACTTGAACATGAACCTTTCTGGAGTTATCTGTCTAGGCTTAATGTTTACCGTGCTCAATTGAATCAAACTTTTGAGAAATGGGAAATTTGTGAGGTTATCGTTTTGGGTTTAAATACTGAATTTAGGGGTGTTGTTGAGTCCATTTATCATGGAGGTGTATTAGGATTGTTGTCTAAAACTCAAGATGAAGTTTGGAATTTTTTTGAAAAATTAGCTTGGGATACCTATGAGTTTGAACAAGCTAAAAATAATTTTGGTTACCCACTTCATAGTGAGTCTGTTATTCCTGTTAGTCCTTACCCTCAGGATCATTTTATAAATTCACATAACCCATCTTACTCTTGTGTGCCTCCTGTTTGGTGCGATTATTGTGAATCTTCTGCTCATGATGCTTGTTCTTGTCCATATCGTGACTATTTTGATGCTCAATGTGCTAGTGTTTAACAGAGGTTAAATGCCTTGACTCATAAAGTGTTAGAGACAATGAAAAAGAGAATTACTGAACATTCTCACTGTTTTAATCAGAGTATGGAGCGTTGTGATGAGTCTGACTGTAGTTTAGGATCTCCTAAACCTGCAGTTAGTCTTTTTGATGATTTTGAGCCCTTTTATCGATCTAGGCCTCATTTGCATGATGATCTGTCTTTGCCTAGCCTTGAAAAAGAGAACAACCTCCCTTTGTCTCTATCGCCTGACCTTGCACCCCACACTAGCTCACATACAGATGTCATTAATGATGTCTTAGTTTCTACCGGCCCACCCACCATCTTTGATGACTCTTCTGAGTCTGAGGGTCAGGAACCTGAGAAACCTGGTGAGTTAGATATAAGCATCCCATCTATAGTTGAGCATCATAATAAGTTAGATGATATTGCTATCCAGGAGTCGTGTGAGGAGGAAGTTGAGCCCACTATTTTAGAATTCAATAATGATATTCTTTCTGTTGACTATGAATCTTTTTCATGTAGGTTTAATTTCGATGACAATTTTGATGAGGATTTTTGTGTTGAATATGAATCATTCTCTTTTAACCCTCTAATATCTCATGAGTCATTCTCTGTTGAATATGAATCTTTTTCTTTTGGCCCCATCCAAGCTGAACTCCTTTTTGAATCTCACAAGTCTGACTTTGTTGAGTCTGCGAATGTTGCCCCTGAGATTTTTACCTTACAACAGACTCCTACACATATTGACCTTAAAGGACTTGTGAATTTAGGGCCAACTGATTTGCCTAGACCGGTCATTCATGATGATTACATTTCTAGGCCGATGACCCACTTCTTGGCTACTTTTGAGTCTGTCTGCTTATTTTTTGATTGGGCCCAACTATTTGATAAGTTGAAGCGGGCCCTTACTTGTGCTGAATTGCAATGGTGGATGTACTCTTTGTGGCACCAACTCTTTAATTTTTGTTGTCAAAATTTTATTAAGAGTTGTTCATGCCTATATGATAAGCTATTACGTGCTTTAATGAGATTTGATTTGGATAGCAGCTTATCTATTTGTGATGGAGTGGCTGATGCTCCATCGTCCTCATCTGAGAGCGGCTATAGCTTAGGTGTAATTCAACACTTGACCTGGTATACACGTTCCTTTTTATCTCTTCTTTTTATTTTATTTTTATTTGTTTATATTTGTTGCTTTGATTTATTTTTATAGTTTTCTTTTTGAGTCTTAGTCTTCTTTTTGTATATTCATTTTTCTTTTGCTAGTTTTTTTTTTCACTCCCAATGAGGACATTGTGAGATTTCGGTGTGGGGGTGGGAAAACTTTGTTTTCGATTTCACAAATATTTACATAAAAAAAAATAAAAAAAATAAAAAAAAATTCCAAAAAGATTTTGTTTTGTTTTTGGGGAACTTTTGTACTATTTTGATTAGCATAAATCCTCTGTACATTGATAGATAGTCTGTATATACGCATGATGTGCATGTTAGGTCTCTGTCCTTGATGTGGCATTTTTGCTTCTAATTCTAATCCCATTTGTTCATTATCACTGTGTGATCTAATCCCTATTTATTTCATCCTCATTGTCCAAAGGTTTTAGTTTTCATTATCAGCTACCCCACTTGTTTTTAAAAAAAAAAAACAAACAAAAAAACAAAAAAAAAAGAAAAGAAAAGGAAATGAAATAAAATTTGGAATGACAAAGCAACCCTTTGAGCCATGCGCTACTGGGTGGTACCCTTTGAGGCAATATTGCTACTGGGAAAGCTTGCTTCCAATGTTAATGAGTCAATAATGTAATTTGTGTGAATTAAGTGGGATTGAGTTTGATTTTGGAAACCGAAACCTTGGGATGATGAGACACATGCTCACAAGTACAGGGAAGGATTCAAAGCTTTAGTGTATAAGTGGGATGACAAGTTAGTGCTTCAATGTCATTCATGAGGTATGGTGCCTTAATGTGTACATTATGTTTATATGCCGACCACTATTCTTTGTTCCATAGGTGATTTAGTTGATTAGAATGTGCACATCTGTTCCCAATTTTGTACATATTAATTTTCTTTAAAAAAAAAAAGATTTTCGACTTTCTGTTTTCTGATTTCTGTTACAGATTTTGTTTTCTTTTTCTAGGATTTTTAGTTAGTAGTTTGTTTTACTCGAGGACGAGCAAAACTTTGGTGTGGGGGTATTTGTTGACGCCAAAAATGTGTGATTTTTATAATACCTTTCTATCTAATTTATGCTCGAAATAATTGTTATTTTTAGATTTTTATTTGATTTTATTTTATTTTGTAGGGATTGAATAATTCGGGAATAATGGCAGAAAAGATAAAGAGATGCTGAAAAATGAAGATTTGGGCCGACTTGACTGAAACTTGACCCAAGAATCTCTAGCCCATTGCTTTTATAACCCATCAAAAAAAAAGAACAAAAAAAAAGAGAAAAAAAATAAGAAACCCCTAAATAATTTACCCAACCCCATGTGCGCCTCACATGACTTCTTTCCCCCCCTTTAACTCTCATTCTCTCTCCTCTTCTCAGTGCTGAGAACCCAAACCCCCAACCCCTGCTTGCTCTTCCCAACCGATTCCCCTCCCCCTTCGTTGCTCCTTCTTCTCCTTCCTCTTCAATCACCCAAAATAAATGGAAACCCCTCTCATTCCATTGCTTCCTCATCTCCCTCCTTGCAGCGGTTATCAGTCCATCATCAATTTCATCTTCAATGCAACGGTTACTATGTCTTTAATGGAGGGCAACCAACAGATTTTGGGATGGGTTCTTGAAGGTCTTTAATGGCGGATAAAAACAGAAAAAAATGGAGGGGGCAGTGGTTGTTGAACTTTGTGGTTTTGAATTCCAATTATTTGGTTCAAGAATTACAATCCTAGGTTTCACGCATTCGTTGTCTTGTTTCGTTCAGGTTTAGTCGTTGTGAATTTTGGTAGTCTTTAATTTCAATTTGTAGAGAACCTTGAGATTAATTTTTCGAATTCAATTTCGGTGCTTAAAGGTTCGAATGAGGTTCAACATTTTCTTCTTTTTGCTTGTTCTCCTCTGTTTCGATTCACGTCTGTTTTCTCCTCTGTTTCGATTCAGCCAGGGGGAAGAAGATTTAAAAGTTTAATTACTGCAAGGTGTTGCTCACGTGATTCATTTTCAGTTTGATTCTCCAAATTACCTTTTGGTGCTATCAAATCTCTTACAGTTTTTCAATTATTTTAGTTTGTAAATTCACTAAATCAAATATGATAATTTTCAGCTTAGTCGATTTTAATTTTCAGTTTCAATTAGGTTAGAATTTTTAATAATCAAATTTCCTTCATCCCTGAGGACGATACCTGTAAGTAGTACAACGTGAACCGTACGCTTGCGGAAAATCATAACAAGTTTTTGATGTAAATATTTAGCTCCAGCTTCATCTAGTTTCTTAATGGTAAGGTCTTTAGCGTACAATTCCTTAAAAAATATCAATAATGCCCACATAACATCGATAAAATTAATGTGCTTTAATGCTCTTAATGCAATGGGAAACAAATCTTGCATCAGAATAGGCAATCATGGCTTTTCAATTGTATAATTATGGTCCTTTAGCTTGACACATTGAGAGATGTTGCTTGTGTATCCACATGGAACCTTTAGGTTCTTTATAGCACTTAATAATGATGTCTTCTCTTTAGATTACAAAGTGTAAGGAGCATTTGATAGCTCATGTTTGCCATTTAGGAGTAGAATAGGATTAAGTTTTGGCCTTATTTTCCTAAGTTAAAGATATTTTTGTTTCTTCAAATTATCATTAGATTTTCCCTCAAGATTCAATATGTTATCATATATGTTCTTCTCAATATGCATCACATCTAGATTGTGATGAAAAGTGTTGTACTCTCAACATGGCAAACTGAAAAATATACTCCTTTTTTCCATATCTGTTGCTCATCTCTTTCATGAAGTTTTGTATTTTGGGCTTCACCGTTACCATGTGAAAATGTAGTTCCCTCTAACGCCTTTAGAACATCACTTCCATCGGCAGGTTTTGGTGCCCCTAGGCTCAATTTTACATTCAAAACCAACATCATCATATTGATAGGGATGGTCTTCACGCAACCATCTTCTATGACCTATGTAACAAAAGTTTCCTCCTTTCTCCAACCGCATTGAATGTGTACCTTTTTGACAAGATGGATAAGCAAAGCAATCTTTGCTACTCCATCTAGATAAATTTACATATGCGGGGAAGTCACTAGTAATGGAATGAAGAGTTGCTCACGCTTTAAAATGCGTCCTAGTGTGCGAATCAAATGTATCTATCCCTTTCAACAATTATGAAAATTCTTTTATTAGTGGTTGAAGATAAACATCAATATCCATGCAGGTGTCTTTTTCGCTAGAATGATCATAGAAAGAATGATCGAAGGTTGTTTCATACAAAGCAAGACAGTAAATTATAGGGGATTAACAACACCGACAAAGTGGTATAAGTACTGCCTATGATATGAAAAGGATTAAATCCATCTCTGTAATTCCCTAACTAACATTACACGGGTCTGTTGTAAAATCATAATGTAGCTCATCAAAATCCTTCCATGCCTTCAGATATGTTGGATGTCTGAGGATGGCATCATTGATCCTACTTTTATGATTCCAAACCATATCCTCGGCTATTTTAGAGGATTTTTACATCCTTAGTAACCTCGGAATAAGGGGAAAATATCATAAAGCTTTACAAGGAAATTTCTTATCGCTGCCTCTTCATTGGGAAGTATGACACTTACCACGCTAATCTTGGTTTTCCCTTCCATCGCAATACAAAATGCAATCATGAAGACAATCATGGATTTTTTCATAATGAAATCTCAAATCCCTCTTTAACTGCTTAAATTTAAAGCATGATGCCAAAATTGAGTAATTTAAGGGAATACGGTAGCTAAAAGACGAAGTAGCATATCGAAGGATTTAACATACCATCGATGCGTGGATTTCAAATGAAATAAGTAAAAAAGAAAAGACAATTTTGAAAATTTTGATCATAGAAATAATTCTTGTTCTACTCACTCAACTAGCCTTTTAGACCAATCATCTTCAATGTATTCCCCCATATTCGTTACATCATTAGCACCCAGTTCATCATCATCATGCTTTGCAACCATTGGATCCCCAACACAACATGTATTATTATCATTGCCATTTTTGATGCATCTTTGGTTAATTATCCCGAATATATCATTCAACAGTATCAATATAAGCCAGTACATTAGGATCAACATTGGTCTCATTGTGGTTTCTGTGATGACGCTTGGAAAAGACATGTAAATTGGTTTCTCATGATGCACCCAGTCTTTGTAGCTTGGCATAAATCCATTGAATATGAGATGATGTGCCACAATATCTCTAATAAACCAACAATTCTATCCAAGCTAGCATTGATTCCTTAGGCAAACTATCATATTACTACTCTCAGCACCAGCAAAAGAGAAATCTAAAAACAACTCAATTCCATTTATGTATTATGCTTAGGGATGGCATTGTAGTCCGAGTTCGAGACAAATCCGACCCAATCCGAGGATAAATAATCCGATTCGAATCCGATTTAAAAAAATCCGATCCGAATCGAATTTAAAAAAATCCGAATCCGAATCGGGTCGGATCGGATTCGGAGTTAGCTCCATCCGATCCGATAAAAAATCCGACCCAATTAATTGTTCAAATGACCTGTGACATGTGAGGCTTGTGGCCCATGACCGTGCGTCCGTGCGTGGCTACTGTACTGAGGTCCGATTGTGTTGAAGGCCCAAAAGCCAGAGAAAATTAGAAAACCCTAGACTCCCTAGTCATTCAACCATTCAAGGCTTCTCCTTCTCCAGTAGTCCTCGGCTCCCACTCTCCCACTCTCTAGTCTCTACCCTCATCGCCTCATCAGTCATCGGCATCGCCTACTCGCTCGCCTCATCTCCCAGCCAGACTCCCACTCTCCTACTCCTCCCACTTCTCTCTCTAGCCTCATCACCGGCGCACGCTTCTCTGTCCTTCGATCTTCCTCTTCCATTGCTCGCTAGTCGCTACATCTGTTCGTGGTGTCCAGTGTCCACACTGCTCGCCAGTCACTAGTCGCCGTCGTGCCTCTCCGTCGTGCATCTCTGCCGTCCTCTGTGCTGCCTATGCTGTTGTAAGTGCCTCTCATTCAGGATCTGATTTTCTTATGCTCATTTTGGGGGTTCGGGGCGGGGGGTGGGACTGAGGGAGAGGGAGAGTCAGAGGTAGAGAGATAGGAAGGCGCGTCTGTGAGGGTTGGGAAAGACCGAAGTCTCTCAGGCTTCACCTTCTTCTACAGGTATGCGCACATGTCTGCTTCTCCTTTTGCTGCTTCGCACTCTTCTTCGTCTTCATCTTCGTCTGTACCCTAACTAGCAAAAGATAATCTGGGTGATAATGTCTTGTATCAACCCCTGAACCGCCAGGTTCAGATCCTTGATTCTATTATAAATATCCATAATTAAAGGCGCATTTTCACTGAAGAAACTCATTTCCGGTTTCGAATCGTGAAACTGTGCGCTCAGCTGTGAATTGTCTTATTTAATGGAAAACTATACTATGAATTCATGTGTTGGTGCTTTATCCTTGTTTAGGGCTATTATTTTGCTTTTCTTATCCCGCAATGTTAGTGCTGAATGTTGGATCTGTCGTTTTGGGAGATTGGTGGACTAAGTTGATTGTGTTGACTTTAACTTGTTAGGATTGAAACTTGTATTCAATATGTATGTGGTTCACATCTTTTGGAAATGGGGACAATCAGCAAGTTGCTGAAATCGTACTGATTTGTCCCCTCCTTCCCGTTTTCTACTGCAAAACATTAATCATTGATCATGCTTTCCAATTTCTTGGTTCCTAGGCAGGAAATATTCATACCCACATTGATCATGCTACTGCTAGTTTGGGAATTTATGAATTCATTAGTCATTAGTCATTGAGATTTAATTATATATGTTTGGTAAATTCATTAGTCATTGAGATTTAAAAATTTAGGATGTTCCAAGTTGCTAATCATATTAATTCATTTCTGAACCGTGAAAATTGAGATGATTCGTCATTGTGACTCTTCGGATCCTATTGATGTGGATTCAATGCATGGTGAATCATGTACTCCTAGTGAAAGAGATAATGTTGCTGCAAAAAATAATCATGAGCATGGTAATTGTCAAACAATTGATGTTGATGTTGAGAGTGTGCATAAAAGAAAGCTAACATCCAATGTGTGGGATCATTTTCAAAGGAAGATGATGAACGGTAAAATGAGGGCAATTTGTAGTGGATGTAAGAAGGATTTTGTAGGTGATAGCAAGAGCGGAACTACACATTTGAGGGACCATTTGAAAAGATGCTTTAAAGTGAAAAATCAAGTTGATGTTAGGCAAAGTATGTTGAGAGCAACTGTTAAAACGGATAGTTCCTCCGTTTCAATGGGAAAATATAAGTTCAATCCCGATGTCACAAGGCATGAGTTGTGGAATATGATTGTATTGCATGGGTATCCTCTTTGTATAGTTGATCAAATTGGGTTTAGAAGATATTCAAATAGTTTGAATCCTGATTTTAAGGTAATCTCAAGAAATACTTTAAAATCAGATATCATGCGTGCTTATAAGGAGGAGAAGGAGAAGTTGAAAAAATTGATATCATCACATGAGGGACGAGTTGCCATTACTTCAGATATGTGGACTTCAACGCCTCAAAAGAAAGGGTACATGGCTGTGACTGCTCATTTCATCGATGATTATTGGATTTTACAAAGTCGTCTTATTCGGTAAGAATAATATTTAGTTGCTTTCTATTAATTCATTTTATGTTGCTAATTAATTTGATTTTGTATTTAATGTGATGCCATAAATCTTACACTTTGCATATTTCTATGTTTTATAAATTCCGTTAGGTATGCATATGTACCATGTCCACATAATGCGGTGACAATATCCAAGGTGTTGCTTGAATGTTTGGTTGATTTTAACTTGGATGAGAGAATTTCTACTGTTACGGTTGATAATTGTACTACCAATGATGGTGTAATTGAGAATATGCTACAAAAGCTTGACCCCACTACCCTTATTTTGGGTGGTAGATTCTTACATATGAGGTGTTGTGCTCATATATTGAATTTGATTGTTAGATATGGTTTAGATATCATTGCTCATGCCATTGAAAAAGTTCGTGATGCCGTTGGTTTTTGGACTAACACTCCAAAAAGGTTTGAAAAATTTGAGAAGGCTTGTAGGTATTACAAGATTAGTGGGGGTAAGAAGCTTCAATTAGACTGTAAGACGAGATGGAATTCAACATATGAGATGCTAGAGACTGCCATAATGTATAAAGATGCTTTTACTAGGTTGAAGAAAAACAGTAAAGGAAAAGTTGAAAAGTTTGCTTTACCTACTCCACAAGAATGGCAAATGGCTAAGGAAATTTGTGATAGGTTGGCATTGTTTAGCAGGACAACTAAAGCTTTTTCAGGTAGACATTATCCAACGACAAATTTGTATTTTCAGAAAGTTTATGAAATTAGGCTTGCATTGAGAAAATGGTTATGTTGTGGGAATAATGTGATTGAGTCTATGGCGAGGAATATGATTGAAAAGTTTGACAAGTATTGGAATGTAATTAATGGCATGATGGCAGTAGCTTCAGTTTTGGATCCGAGAAGGAAGTTGGAATGTGTATCATTTTACTTTCATCTCATTTATGGTGATTCTTATGAGTTTGAATGTGAGAGAATCAAAGAATTATTGTTTGAATTAGTTGATTATTATAAGAGTAAGGTGCATTCTACACATGAATCTCCTTCAAAGGACAAGGAGTCCAATGTTAGTTATGGGAAAAGACCATTAGATGAGATAGATGATTATGAGAATTTGTGGGACAAGCATGTGTTGGAGATACCGCGTAAAACTCCTTGTCAATCTGAAGTGGAGACTTATTTGGAGGAGGATAGAATTGTTATAGATGAACAAAAATCTGGCCTTTTGGCTTGGTGGAGTGCAAATTCCGGCAAATATCCTATCCTCTCGAAGATAGCTCGGGATATCCTTGCAGTGCCAATTTCTACTGTTGCTTCAGAGAGTGCATTTAGCAAAGGTGGAAAACTAATTAGTGAGCATCGTAGTAGACTCCATCCATCAATAGTTGAAGCTATGATGTGTCTTCAAAGTTGGCGATTTGTGATATTTCAAGGTAAGTTATAAAGTATTTCTTTAAGTTTATATTGACTTGTGGCTATTACATATAATTCTTATACGTAATTTTATTGTTTGCTTTGTAGATGCTGTTAAAGATAACCCATTTGCATTAGGAACTATTGATGAGGATGTGGATGCGGATGATGATTAAGTTGAATGAGTAAACATCAGGATAATTTTGGTCTCTTATTACTTTTATTTATTAAAATAAAGTTTAAGTTTTTACGCTAATTGTGTATTAATTGTTTTATACATTGTAGGTCCAAAGTCAAAATAATTGACATTGATTGTTAGCATGGACATTGGAAAGCAAGACTGCAAGAGGCATGGAGCTTTGGGAGAGCATTAGTAGCCTTGACTTTCAAGTTTCACCTTTGTTAAGTTGGATGAATTGATTGTTGAGACATTGTTAAAAGTGTGTAATTTGTATAATTTGTTGAGACATTGCTACATATCCTAATTTGTTATCATGCAAAATGACAAACATAATTTGTTAGGAGTTTAATTGCTTTGAAGGAAATATCATGCAAAAATGACAAGAAAATTAGAAAAACGTTCAAAAATATCAAACAAACCAACATAATCGGATCGGATTCGGATTTCATCAGATCCGATCCGATTCGGATTCGGATGTTATATCGGACTCCGTCGAATCGGAGTCGGATCGGATTTTCGGATCCAAATATTAATCGGATCCGATTCGGATGTTTATACATCTGATCCAAATCTGACCCGTTGCCATCCCTAATTATGCTAATCTCCTATCCTTGTTAATAGAACTTTTATCCATTTTTGTCATTAGAAATAACAAAAAAAAAGTCATTAGAAATAAATGAAGGTAACTAAGGTTTTAAATGTTTATTTGGTGATTAGTGAGCTGAGTGACGAAGAACATCTAAACGAGACAGTTTGAGAACTTAAACCTTCATCTTTCAAGCATCTATATATTGTGTTTTTGGCCATGTTCTTACTCAAAGTTGTGTTAGAATAGGTTTGTAAGACCCGCGTTTTTGTTTTAAGCTAAGTGTTTTACGTTGTTATGTTATAAAATCGTATTTTCAGAAACTATATGAGTTAAATTATTATCGATGTACTTATGGGAGCTATAATTTTATAAAAAGAAGATTATTATTGCTATTATTGATTTTAAAGTTAATTTGTGCTATTTGTGCCTTCAAATTATATCGATAGTTTAATTTAGCCGTTATTCGATTTATTTAGTCGTTTCCTGAATACGATTAGGTTGTCAACATTAGAAGTGGTTTGATGTTATTAAATCGAACCTAGATAGATACGGGAATGAATAGTTGATCAAGGATTATATTATCGATTTGGGTTTAGAGTTTGGGATATGAACTAAACTAGCGGTGCTTGTTATTAAACAGCTTGAAACAAAAAAAAAAAGAGAAAAGGGAGGGGTATTATTGTCATTGTGCCCGACCCCCTTTTCTTCTTTATGGCATGCGAACCCCCCGAGCCGATCCTCTCTTTCTCTGCTCTTCATCTTCTTCCTCATCTCCTTCTCCATGCACATGACCACCAAGCTCCGAAATCCCTCAAATTCTCCTCAAAACAGCTTGCATTGGTGGTAATTCGACCCTCCCCACAAACAAACCAACCTTTGGTGCGAATCTGGGCAGAAATTTGAAGGTCTTTGTCATGTTTTTGATGGGTTTGGGCTGCGAATTGAAGCACCGAACTCGTGCCCAAATTTAGGCATGCAACTCAGCCTTTAGCCACTCCAGTTCTCCTATAAATTGAGGTTGAATTCGTAGCATAAGCTTCAACCACAACATCGAGTTAGTGGGTGAATGTTTGGGGTGAATTTGGAGTTCGAATTGTGCTAGTTTAGGCAAGGTTTGGGGTCTATTTGTGTGGTCAGAGAGTAAGGAGTCGGAAGTTGGGGTTTTGTGCACCCAAAGTTGAGCCCAGCAGCCTTAGAACGGGTACTCTAGCATGAAATCGAGGTGGGTGTTTCTCGTCTCCTAAGCTATTACTATTTTTTAAAAATGTTTTTCAGCAGATTAATGTTGCATGTCATATTAGGGTTGGCTAAATTCGCTAGAAATGTCAAGAAGTGAATTAAATATGTTTAGTTTTGATTCAAATCAATTTAGTTAATTTACGCCTGAGGTTTTAATTCAAAGTGAATTAGATATGTTTAGCTTCGATTCGAATCAATTTAGTTAATTTATGCCTGAGATGTTAGTTCGAAGTGAATTATACATATTTAGCTTCGATTCAAATCAATTTAGGTAATTTATGCCTGAGATGTTAATTCGAAGTGAATTAAATATGTTTACCATTGATTCAAATCAATTTAGTTAATTTATGCATGAGGTTTTAATTCGAAGTGAATTAGATATGTTTAGCTTCAATTCGAATCAATTTAGATATATGTTTAGCTTCGATTTGAATCAATTTAGTTAATTTATGCATGTGGTTTTAATTCAAAGTGAATTAGATATGCTTAGCGTCGATTCGAATTAATTTAGTTAATTTATGCCTGAGATGTTAATTCGAAGTGAATTATATACGTTTAGCTGCGATTCAAATCAACTTAGGTAATTTACACCTGAGATATTAATTCGAAGTGAATTATATATGTTTAGCTTTGATTCAAATCAACTTAGTTAATTCAAGCTGGAAGCTTTAATTCGAAGTAAATTATGCATGTTTAGCTTAGATTCGAACTCAATTAGTTACGTGAAGCTCGAAGATTTAATTCGAGGTAAAGTACGCACGTTTAGCTGAGATTCAAACTTAATTAGATAATCCAGGCTTAAAGTTTTAGGTCAAATCATGCCTGGAAACTAACTTCGAAATGAATCGTATGTGTCTAAAATCAATGTATATGAACTTTTAGTCATTCAATGACCGTTTATGAACTTCGAATTGCATCGTACGAGTTTAAAATTGACATATATAAATGTTGAGTCATTCTATGATCATTTATACGCTTAAGTATCCCATAATGGCTTACTAACTCCGAAGTAAATTATAAATGCCTAGAGCCCAATCATGTTTGAATTGCTAAGTAAAGTGCTATAGTTTTATATGTAGATGTGATGGTATTTATGGATACGTATGCTTGCTGTAAGGCACCGCTGAATGGTGCTGCTTGCCAAGTAAGTACCTAAACCTTACCTCTTCATAAACTAGCATGATAATATGTTAATGCTTAATAAATTGAAAACCTGAGTTGGTAGTTGGATGGTTTGAGGAAGAACTCTGAGTGGTTCGATATTTTTGTGGTATGGTGCTTGTGAGGAGGGAGTCTGGGTTGTGATTACCGCAATCGTGTGGATTGCGAGGTCATGTGTGGCTCATGTTGCTAAGTTGAATTATGAAGTGTTTGAATGTGTATATGGGCACCCCTACCCTTTCTAGGCCATTATGTTTGATTGCTTGCGTAAGGGAAAGTTTTGAAAAAGAAAGATTTCATGTTTTGAAATGATAGTAGCCACAACTTTTAGTAGATGATGACCTATTTTAACTAAATGAATACATTTTTGGGAGTGAACTTGCTTGAACGGGGGAATCCCTAAAGAGTTTTACAAAGGCGTGAGTTGCATGATAAGGATTTCGCTGTGAGAGATAGCAAACTTATTGGTCGTTATGACCAGTTTAAATGGCTAAGATAAGTGCTTAGGGACAATAGATGGGAGTGAACCTGCTTGAACGGGGGAATCCCTAGCCTAGGAAGTAATCCCTAGAGACCTTGACGAGGGTTAAAGTCCAAAAGTTAGTTGCCATCCCAGGATTAAGAGCTTAGCGTGAGTTAATCTCACTGGGATTGAGTGTAGATCTCTCCCAACCAACACTTTATGATGATCTTATGCCCAGAGTAGTTTCTTATTAAATGAGAAAGGCAGTTGGCGTTTTGCCTTTTTAAGTATTTCAGAAAGAAAGTTTTTAAGGGTCATTATGAGACCAAGATGAAAGAGATTCTTTCTAAGAATATGAAAAAAGCAGTTGGCGTTTCGCCATTTTGAGTATTTCAGAAAGAAAGTTTTTAAGGCTCATTATGAGACCAAGATGAAAGAGATTCTTTCAAAGAATATGAGCCCCAAGAGGCTAAGGGAAGAGTTTTATGAGACTCAAGAGACTAAATGAAGTGTTTTCCGTAAAAAGAAAGAAAGCTTTCTGCGTATGACATGTGCATGTTCTAAGTATATCTTATGAATGAGATACTAAGTAAGATGCGAATATGAAAAGAAAGTCTTATGAGCATATTTCATGCATACTCTATGAAGTAGATTTGATTGAGACTTGAAATGTGTATGTCTTATGCACCTTATATGAATGAAATGCCAAGAAAAGTATGATTATAAAAAGTGATAACCTTATGTGCACGTCATGTGAATAGGGTTTCATGCATAGTTCGAATAGAATGCCAAGAAGTTATGTTTATGAAAAAGAAAGTCTCTGTGCTTAGCCTCGTCACTTGCTTAAGTGTTTGACTGCCTTTTAGTAAAGAAGTTTGGTCATTTAGAGACCTAGAAATGTGTTTGAGGGCTTAAAGTCAAGTTTATGGTTAGTGATGTTTCCATAGAAATTTTATGAATGCCTAATATGATAGTAAAGTATGGATACGTGATATGTGACTAGTAAATATATTATTGCCTGCAATGGTTTTGGTTTTAAGGGGGTTGGGGGACACTCACTGACCGTGTGGTTGCTCATCCCACTACTCTTTCCCCTTCTCTCCTAGGTTTTCTTTATGACAGGAAAAAGTTGAGTCAGCTATGCGAAGACGGAATCCATTCCCGCTTGCAAGATGCCATGTGTGCCTACCTACGTCTTTAATGAAGTCTTGTAAACGTTTGGAAACAAGTATTCTAGTTCATGTAATGCATATTGTTTATGAGTCGCTCTGTATGGCCATATGAGCCGACCATCTAATTATTTAGATGTCTTCTTGGTTAAAGTTAGTTATGTTTTGGGATGTAAACCCCATACTCTGGTTGTGTGAACGGTTGAGTTGTATCCTTCGTTTCTTCTTTATTCATGAACTATTCTGTTTGGTGTACTCCGAGCGAGTGACTCGTTGAGTTATAAACTCCGGCGAGTAGTCGTTGAGCTTCTTTTAAATGTTTTACGCTTCCGTTGATTTGCAGGGATTTATTGTAAGACTTTTAGCCTAAAAACGGTCAGTTTTTAGGGGAAACTCTATTCGTTTCATCCCAGAATTTAAGTAAAAGGTTAAGAAAACATAACGCTTTCGCCCCTAGGGGCTGGGGGT
Organism: Selenicereus undatus; assembly: GCA_017589665.1. NCBI lineage: Eukaryota > Viridiplantae > Streptophyta > Magnoliopsida > Caryophyllales > Cactaceae > Selenicereus > Selenicereus undatus. Next base: position 49,038,552 of record JACYFF010003369.1, read on the forward strand.
GTTACATTGATGGTATCAGAGCATGGTCTTGTGACCATAGGCCGCGACCTGAGTCTTGCATCTCATATAGTTGCCTAGGAACGCGTTCATGATGACGTGATACATGTTTGCCTTGTGTGCAAATGTGAGTTTTATGTGAATGTTAGCGCGTTTCCTTAGTTAGATGTGGCTTGAGTGAGCTGAATGGTTGGGTGAGAGAACCATTTGCTAAGGTATAGGCTGAATGGCTCGTGTTGTTGTGGATAAGATAAGTGTTAGCTCAATCGAAAGTCATTACGTTTATATGCCTTGGTGATTTTAATTCAATTTTTAAAGAACATGTGATTTGAATTAAATGATTTGAAAGCCTTAAGTCTAAGCTCATCTTTGCCCCTATAACACGATTTGCTCCTCGGGCCCCATAATGGAGTGAGCAGACGTACTCCAAGGTTGGTAGAGAGAGAGCTAGAAGCAGTTAACCATCCTTTTATTAAAAACAAAGATATTCCAAATAGAAAAGCTATTTTTCCCCCTTTGAAACTCAAAATTTTGAGATGTTAATGCCGTTGGGCTATGGAGCCAAGGTTATCTTACACCGAAGGATTTACCTTCCGTTACTGATGCTGAGGTAGTTTAGATTCACTAATATGCGCCCTTATGTTTATCAAATGTGGCTTGTAAATGTGTATGTGCTAAGATGTGTACGTCGATAGAATCTTTCGTAATGAGCTAGGAAAGGAATGATTGGAAATTACTTGCTATGATTGACAATCCTACTAAATGATACCTTTCATTTTTGAATTCTAAATTTCCTGAGTATATTAAGGGCTGCTCTTGTGTACATGCTTGAAAGACTAAATACTAGTGGTAGGACCCCACTAAACATCGCGTAAGTGTACCTATTGTTCTCCTTCTTTGCCATTGTTGCCTAATCTGTGTATTACTTGCTTTCTATTATATGGATTTTTATTCGTCAATGGGGTGACGATGTTTTGTCTCGAACGAACCCGAATTCACCTAGAAAGCAAAAGCGAGGAAGAACCTAGCGGACTTTGGAATTGTACATAGTAATGATCTCTACTAAGGTAAGCGAGCTACAGTGAGACTCATATGATCACCTATGGGATAGATGTACCTCGTAAGACCTCAACGTGTGCCTAGGAGGCCATTGATGTCAACCATACTCGCACAATTCTAGCCGCTCAACACCAATCTTTCCTAAATTGGATGAGGTTTAAGGCATGCCATTGACCATAGGCTGCAAAAGGGGGGATTACACGCATACTTACACATCTAGGTGTTCTTTCTATGTGACAACATGTGGGTCCGCATGTCTTAAAAATTTATTATGATGTCATGTACTGTGTAAGACCATAAGAATACGTATAGATAGGATTGTTCTATGTAACCATCGATGTGTTTGTGATCAAATGCCAACTAAGTGAGTTTTTATAATTGCTTGGCTTGAGTTTGCTTCAACATGCGACTATATTAGTTAGAACGATTTGATTTATGTAGTTAGTTTCACACCATGACTCTTGGATCATTACTTGCCCATCAATACTATTCTCTCGTATTAGGGTTGGATAAGTTGAACTCGATATATGCAATGCGTGACTAGATGACAATAGAGCTCCACTTACATGAATCACACTCGTAGACATATGTATACCATGTGTAAGAAAGTAACAAGTAGCATAGTGGAGCACCCAGGGTCGTGTCATCATAGATATTGACACTCACGTCCATTATGCACGATTATTCAAGTGTCTTGTGAATGATTAGCTTAGTAAATGTGTATCTTGGTATTTGCTTGACTTAAGATGGCTTAGCATGTGGGTTGATTAACCAATGATTTAAGTTTTGTAAATAAGGGCATGACATGACCTCTAACACGTTAGCTGTATTCCGTGAATTCTATGATTGCATGTAATAGCTGAATCACTGCATACACATATATCCAGAGCATGATGAGATGACCTTAGAAGCCTGCACTCACATATTCTCGCAATGAATCAAGCATTAAAGTTATTGGATGAGCATAGCCCTTCATTTGTATGAATTTATGACTTAAGAGATGATCAACCCCGAATAAGAACCTTAGGGGAAGCCTTGCCACAATCAAAGTCGTCAACTTGCATTTCTACATTAACACCTTTTCTCCAAGTTGTTCTTAACGGCATGATTATGCTAGTTCGTGATATCCGTGATTCTTGATCTTCAATGCTTTGATGTTAACCCTACGTGATGTCCATGTGATCTTAAATGGTACTTGAAGTTCTTCCATTGCCAATATGGCATAATTGGTATCTCTGCTATCTTAGTGTGATATGGTAACTTTCTAGTAAATGATTTAACCTTAGATCGACGTAAAAGCATAAGGAGTGTCAATCATACACGCTCTCATTTTGTGAATTGCTTGCCATATGTACCTTAGCCGGTTCCATGTTACAACCAACTCTTAGGTTTAAGAACGTTGAATTACTGATACTATGCCATACTATGCGATGCTATTATGCTTAACTGATACTATGTGGTGCTATGTGATGCTTTTGTTGTTCTAATGTGTTATAGGAGTCTTCATGTTAGCCACTGTGTTCCCAAAGGTGACTTGAATTCATGTTTGGAATGAGACTGCTAGTGTACGACCTTAAGATGTCATTGTCTCGATTGTCATGCCTTTAGATGCCCACTTATAGATGCGTATGCATAGAATTACTACTTACCATGCTAACTAAGTCTAGATTATCAAAAATCTTTGTTCATTCTTCAAAACAAACTCGATATGGTTTTCCACGCCAACTCAATTGCCCCTTTTCGATGCGATTTGTCCTCTGCGCCTAAATAGAGTGAGTTGATGCTTGAAGAGGATTGGCGAGGAGGAGACTGGAAACCATAATCCATTTTCCTTCGATTTAAAAGAGGTAGTGTTTCCAAAATGAAACATTTTTGAAAACATGTCGCGTATATCCTAATTGTGCGCGTGCCTTATAGGAAAGACCGAACTTAGATTTAGAATTTTGAGGACAAAATTCTTTTAAGGGGGAAGAGTGTAAGACCCGCGTTTTTGTTTTAAGCTAAGTGTTTTACCTTGTTATGTTATAAAATCGTATTTTCAGTAACTGTATGAGTTAAATTATTATCGATGTGCTTATGGGAGCTATAATTTTATAAAAAGAAGATTATTATTGCTATTATTGATTTTAAAGTTAATTTGTACTATTTGTGCCTTTAAATTATATCAATAGTTTAATTTAGCTGTTATTCGATTTATTTAGTCGTTTCCTGAATACGATTAGATTGTCAATATTAGAAGAGGTTCGATGTTATTACATCGAACCTAGATAGATTCGGGAATGAATAGTTGATCGAGGATTATATTATCGATTTGGGTTTAGAGTTCGGGATACGCACTAAACTAGCGGTGCTTGTTATTAAACAACTTGAAACAAAAAAAAAGAGGAAAGGGAGGGGTATTATTGTCATTGTGCATGACCCCCTTTTCTTGTTTATGGCATGCGAACCCCCCCGAGCCGAGCCTCTCTCTCTCTGCTCTTCATCTTCTTCCTCATCTCCTTCTCCATGCACATGACCACCAAGCTCCGAAATCCCTCAAATTCTCCTCAAAACAGCTTGCTTTGGTGCTAATTTGACCTTCCCCACAAACAAACCAACCTTTGGTGCGAATCTGGGCAGAAATTCGAAGGTCTTTGTCACGTTTTTGATGGGTTTGGGCTGCGAATTGAAGCACCGAACTCGTGCCCAAATTTAGGCATGCAACCCAGCCTTTAGCCACTACAGTTCTCCTATAAATTGAGGTTGAATTCGTAGCATAAGCTTCAGCCACAACATCGAGTTAGTGGGTGAACGTTTGGGGTGAATTTGGAGTTCGAATTGTGTGGGTTTAGGCATGGTTTGGGGTCTATTTGTGTGTTCAGAGAGTAAGGTGTTGAAAGTTAGGGTTTTGAGCACCCAAAGTTGAGCCCAGCAGCCTTAGAACGGGTTCGCTAGCATGGAATCGAGGTAGGTGTTTCTCGCCTCCTAAGCTATTTCTATTTTTTAAACATGTTTTTCAACAGATTAATGTTGCATGTCAGATTAGGGTTGGCAAAATTCGTTAGAAATGTCAAGAAGTGAATTAAACATGTTTAGCTTCGATTCGAATCAATTTAGTTAATTTATGCCTGCGGTTTTAATTCGAAGTGAATTAGATATGTTTAGCTTCGATTCAAATCAATTTAGGTAACTTATGCCTGAGATGTTAATTCGAAGTGAATTAAATATGTTTAGCTTTGATTCGAATCAATTTAGTTAATTTATGCCTGAGGTTTTAATTTGAAGTGAATTAGATATGTTTAGTTTCGATTCGAATCAATTTAGTTAATTTATGCCTGAGGTTTTAATTTGAAGTGAATTAGATATGTTTAGCTTCGATTTGAATCAATTTAGTTAATTTATGCCTGAGGTTTTAATTCGAAGTGAATTAGATATGTTTAGCTTTGATTTGAATCAATTTAGTAAATTATTGCCTGAGATGTTAATTAGAAGTGAATTATATACATTTAGCTTCGATTCGAATCAATTTAGGTAATTTATGCCTAAGATGTTAATTCGAAGTGAATTATATATGTTTAGCTTTGATTCGAATCAACTTAGTTAATTCAAGCTGGAAGCTTTAATTCGAAGTAAAGTATGCATGTCTAGCTTAGATTCGAGCTCAATTAGTTACCTCAAGCTCAAAGATTTGATTCGAAGTAAAGTACGCACGTTTAGCTAAGATTCGAACTTAATTAGATAATCCAAGCTTAAAGTTTTAAGTCGAATCATGCCTGGAAACTAACTTCGAAATGAATCGTATGTGTCTAAAATCAATGTATATGAATGTTTAGTCGTTCCATGACCATTTATGAACTTCGAATTGCATCATACGAGTTTAAAATCGACATATATAAATGTTGAGCCATTATATGGTCATTTATACGCTTAACTATCGCATAATGGCTTACTAACTTCGAAGTAAATTATAAATGCTTAGAGCCCAATCATGTTTGAATTGCTAAGTAAAGTGCTATAGTCTTATATGTAGATATGATGGTATTTATGCATACGTATGCTTGCTGTAACGCACCGCTGGATGGGGCTACTTGCCAGGGAAGTACCTAAACCTTACATCTTCATAAACTAGCATGATAATATGTTAATGATTAACAAATTGAAAAACTGAGCTAGTAGTTAGATGGTTTGAGGAAGAACTATGAGTGGCTCAAGGTTCTTGTGGTACGGTGCTTATGAGGAGGGAGTTTGGGTTGTGATTACTGCAATCGTGTGGATTGCGAGGCCATGTGCGGCTCATGTTGTTAAGTTTAATTATGAAGTGTTTGAATGTGTATATGAGCGCCCCTACCCTTTCTATGCCATTAAGTTTGATTGCTTGCGTAAGGGTGAGTGTTGAAAAAGAATGATTTCATGTTTTCAAATAACAGTAGCCATGACTATTAGTGCATGATGGCCTATTTTAACCAAATGAATACAATTTTGGGAGTGAACTCGCTTGAACGGGGGAATCCCTAAAGAGTTTTACAAAGGCGTGAGTTGCATGATAAGGATTTCGCTATGAGAGGCAACAAACTTATTAGTCGTTATGACCAGTTTAAATGGCTAAGATAAGTGCTTAGGGACAATAAATGGGAGTGAACCTGCTTGAACGGGGGAATCCCTAGCCTAGGAACTAATCCCTAGAGACCTTGACGAGGGTTAAGATCCAAAAGTTAGTTGCGATCCCGGGAGCAAAAGCTTAGTGTGAGTTAATCTCACTGGGATTGAGTGTAGATCTCTCCCAACCAGCACTTTATGATGATCTTATGCCCAGAGTAGTTTCTTATTAAATAAGAAAGGCAGTTGGCGTTTCGCCTTTTTAAGTATTTCAGAAAGAAAGTTTTTAAGGGTCATTATGAGACCAAGATGAAAGAGATTCTTTCAAAGAATATGAGAAAACCAGTTGGCGTTTCGCCTTTTTAAGTATTTCAGAAAGAAAGTTTTTAAGGATCATTATGAGAGCAAGATGAAAGAGATTCTTTCAAAGAATATGAGCCCCAAGAGGCTAAGAGAAGAGTTTTTATGAGCTTCAAGAGGCTAAATGAAGTGTTTTCAGTAAAAAGAAAGAAAGTTTTCTGCGTATGACATGTGCATGTTCTAAGTATAGCTTATGAATGAGATACTAAGTAAGATGCGAATATGAAAAGAAAGTCTTATGAGCATATTTCATGCATACTCTATGAGTGAGATTTGATTGAGACTTGAAATGTGTATGTCTTATGCACCTTATATGAATGAAAGGGTAAGAAAAGTATGATTATAAGAAGAGATAACCTTATGTGCGCATCATGTGAATAGGGTTTCATGCATAGTTCGAATAGAATGCCAAGAAGTTATGTTTATGAAAAAGAAAGTCTCTGTGCTTAGGCTCGTCACTCGTTTAAGTGTTTAACTGCCTGTTAGTAAAGAAGTTTGGTCATTTAGAGACCTAGAAATGTGTTTGAGGGCTTAAAGTCAAGTTTATGGTTAGTGATGTTTTCATAGGAATTTTATGAATGCCTAATATGATAGTAAAGTATGGATACGTGATATGTGACTAGTAAAGATATTATTGTCTGCAACAGTTTTGGTTTTAAGGGGGTTGGGGGACACTCACTGAGCGTGTGGTTGCTCATCCCACTACTCTTTTCCTTTCCCCCCCAAGTTTTCTTTATGACAAGAAAAAGTTGAGTTAGCTATGTCAAGACGGAATCTATTCCCGCTTGCAAGATGTCATGTGTGCCTACCTACGTCTTTAATGAAGTCTTGTAAACTTTTGTAAACAAGTATTCTAGTTCATGTAATGCATATTGTTTATGTGTCGCTTTGTATGGCCATATGAGCCGACCATCTAATTAGTTAGATGTCTTCTTGGTTAAAGTTAGTTACGTTTTGGGATGTAAACCCCATACTCTGGTTGTGTGAACCGTTGAGTTGTATCCTTCGTTTCTTCTTTATTCATGAACTATTCTGTTTGGTGTACTCCGAGCGAGTGGCTCGTTGAGTTATGAACTCCGGCATGTAGCCGTTGAGCTTCTTTTAAATGTTTTGTGCTTCCGTTGATTTGCAGAGATTTATTGTAAGGCTTTTAGCCTGAAAACGGTCAGTTTTTAGGGGAAACTCTTCCCGTTTGATCCCATAATTTAAGTAAAAGGTTAAGAAAACATAACTCTTTCGGCCCTAGGGGCTGGGGGTGTTACAAGGTTTCCTTAGTTTTGTTAAAGTAATTCAGGGGATATAGGATTTGGTACTCAAAATCCTTATTCATGTCATGCTGATGTTTTCTATTCTCCACATTAACAATCCTCCTATCGCTACTGTTATTTTCATGCTTACTCTGATGTTCATGCACTTTAGGTTAGATTGGGTTTAGTTCCTTCCAATGACATTCCTCACTAGTCCTTTTGCTAGACTAGCAAATCAATCTTTGCTTTCCCTTGTCCTCCCTTTCCTACATATGTGGATGAATTCTTATTAAGCGATCATATGCTAAACATTTCCTATTATGCATGGTTATGCGACTTGAGAGTGAAGTATGAACAAAATAAAAAAATTCAATAGTTCATGCACATTTTCCTTTTTTTCTTAATATTGTTTTTTGATAAGTGATTTTTTTTTACTTAATATTACTAGCTTAGACGTAAAGCAAGGCCAAAGATACTTGTTGAAATGAATCTTAGAGATAATAACTTGTACAAAGGTTCATAGATGACTTTGTAGTTCAGGGAGGATCCACATTATTTTCTTGTAATATTGCATTTAGAGAGCTTTAATGGACTAGAAATTGGTGTTCTACTTAAGAATAGATTGTGGTGTAATTGTGCTATGCCATTTTCTTGGTAATATATACATTTGGCTGTTGCCTGGCACTTGTGTATCATGACAAACCATGCCTCTTCACCTATGCCTATATTCACCTACCGGTGGAGCAATCTCACATATGTATTTATTTTGTGACTCAATCTTTAGTTGAATATGGCAATAAGCTTTGTGTGATAGTTGTGGTTGTAAATCAAAAAACTAAAACGACATATTACAATCATTAATGTTACACTATTCTTCTCCTGGGGATTTCCACCTTTGAGGACAAGGGGTTCACAAAGTCTGTGCTAACTTAAAACTTGTCCATTTTGATAACCTCATAGCTAAAGAGCTAAAGAAACAATGAAATTGAAACAAATTTAAGATCAAAGACTCAGACACTATGAAGAGAAAAGGGTATGAATCATGAATGATAGCAAATTAGGCCATGAAACAAACATGTAATTGCAATGAAATAGCTAAAGCCTTATAAATTATTAATAATACTATCCATAGTCAATTTAACATTTCTTAAACTATCCAAATTACACATATCATTTTAAATATTAAATTGCAACATGAACTCGGTCATGTATGACTGAGTACCCTGTCAAAACAACTTTAGTTAAATATACGTATTCAAATTGACAAAAAAGAAACCATGCGTACAAAACTAATAGTTATGAGGTGGAAGAAAGAGAGTATACTTTCCAACAACTAGAGCTAGAGAAACGTGCGGCAATTACATCTTAAAATCTAGTGACTTCAAGCACCTCTACAACAACTAGGTGCTCACCTTTGAAAGTTAACATAAAATCACAATGTTTTACACACAAAGACTGATCCAAAAACAAATTTAATACTACTTAAGAGAGGGATAGTAAGAGGGGGCAATTACCATTGTAGGTCTAATCAAATACATATATTCAAATTGAGAGGAGAGAGAGAGAGAGAGAGAGAGAGAGAGAGAGAGAGAGAGTGTGTGTGTGTGTGTATAGACTCGGGGATTTATGAGGGGGACGAAAGAGAGTAGACCTTCCAACACCCATGACTAGAGAAATGTGCAGCAATTATATCCCCAAAGCCAGTGACGTCAGGCCTCTCCACTACAATGAGTGCTCGCGCTTCAAAAATAATGTAAAACCACAATGTTCTACACACAAAGACCATGATTCAAAACCAATTCAATACTACACTTGAAAGGGACAATGCAGGGGTCAAATCATCAATGCAATCACAATCCAAGACCCTATTTTCACCGAAATAGAATATTAGTGCATGAATTCAGACAACAACAAATAGTGTTCTTGAAGAATCAAGTAAAGTGGCAAAAAATCCTCATTAATCGATCTGTCTAATTGATTTTGTAAAGTAGCTCTTTCACTCTTCCTAGCATACTTCAATTTGAATCCTTTTTATTAGTAATTTCTTTTATGTGATTAGGCCCAGTGATAATCAAAATCCACAAAAAATAAAGCCCTAATGTGTGAGCACAAAATTCTCTTCTTTTACACCAATTCTCCACTTTCACAACTCCTAAAATGCCAATGTAAAAACTATTAAACCATACACCTTAAATCACTGCATTTCTATGATTTTCACACCTCCTACAATGCCAATCTAAAAAGTATTAGCGCTACATGTTTGATTTCTTTTTCTTAAAAAAAAAGGTTAATGAAGTCAACTCATAATGTATAAGTCACAAGATCAATTTATGTTGCGATATGGATAAAGCTAGCATCACATCCATGTTTCACCTTTTTTTTTTTATGTTATGTTATTAGTAGCATTTACAACATTTTTACCAATTTGATGTTGCACATTATAGAATTTGAGGGGCTGGAAGGTGAACAAAATGTAGCAATTAGGTGTAAGGATTACATTGATGGGTTCATTGGTTCAATGGTGATGGCTCTAATATATTTGTAAATTGGGTGAAAACCAACAAGCTCAAAGCTGTAGGTTACTTGAATAGCTTGAAAATCTATACTGCTTCTAAACAACTTACTCCCTTGAAACTCTAAACCCTTTTTAGTAGCCTATAGCATTAACAATGCGTCTAAAAATTAGAACCCCAACAACCACAATTAATACACAATTATAGAAAATTACTAGAAAATAATTGAAGAGTTTTGGTTTAGAGAACAACCAGGTATAGGTTTGCTTTTGTTTTCACTAGAGACCTTAAATTGAGAGCGGTTATCGATGCAAACATTTACACAATCATTTCTAGGTTCGTAGCAAACCTTGGTAGTCTTAACCATGAGATCAAAGATCTAATCTAAGGTTGCACTACAACAACAACAACAACAAACTCCCAATGTCGGTCCCGCTTTCGCGGGGTCTGGGGAGATCCAGCTGTAGGCAACCTTACCTCTACTGGTATTTCTACCCATAGAGAGGTTGATTCCGTCAGACCCACAAAACAGCTTTGAGAAAAAGGCTTGAAGAGGAAACGATTGCAAAACCATTTACCGACGTAAGAGAAAGAGGGAGGGGGGAAGGTTCCAGATAAGCGAGTAAATAAGGAGTGGAGACATACCTTAGCAAACCAGGGGCGCTTGGTGCCGTGACAACCCGGGAAAAACACTACCTGCAGACAAACAAACCAAAAAACCCTACCCACCCCACCCCACACCGCCTAAGCTACTGCCACCTACGGAGCCTGTCCCCTACGATCCGGGACCTTAATCCTGTCTCGCCACAAACTCCTGTCCTGAGCCATGTCCTCCGTGAGACCGACAACTCTCAGGTCCTCTCTAACCACCTCTTCTAGGCTCTTCTTTGGCCTACCCCTCCCTCTCTTACCACCGGGGGGGGGGGGTTGATACTCTCACACCTTCGCACCGGGGCAGCCACACTTCTCCTCTTTACGTGGCCGAACCATCTGAGCCTCGATTCTCTCATCTTCTCCTCTATGGGGGCCACTCCTGCTAAGCCCCTAATTACCCCATTCGTAATCCTATCCAATCTCGTAAAACCACACATCCACCTGACCATCCTAATTTCAGCTACCATCAACCTTTGGACCTGCGCCTTTTTTAGAGGCCAACACTCCGATCCATAGAGAATAGCCAGTCGAACTACCATCCGATAGATTTTGCCTTTCAAACCCATAGGCACTCTTTTGTCACACAGCACTCCTGACGCTGACTTCCACTTTTGCCAGCCCACTCTAATCCGCTCGCTGATATCCTCGTCAATGTCCCTATTCTGATGGATGATCGAACCCAGATACTTGAATTTAGCAACCTTCGGTATTGCCCTCCCATCCATTATGATTTCTCCCCCCTCTTCTATCCTCCCGCTGAAACAACAGTGAAGATATTCCGTTTTCGATCTACTCAACCGAAAGCCCCTAGCCTCAAGCGTATGCCTCCAACTCTCCAGCCTGTCATTTACCCCCTGCCTGGTCACATCCATAAGGACGATGTCATCTGCAAATAGCATGCACCAAGGCACCTCGTCCTGGATTCCTCTAGTGAGTTCGTCCAAAACTAATGTGAAAAGAAATGGGCTTAAAGCGGAGCCTTGATGAAGGCCCAAACTAACAGCAAAGTCATTGGAGACCCCTCCCGGAGTCCTAACCCTCGTCCGCCCTCCCTCGTACATATCCTTGATAACACGAATGTACGTGGGCGACACACTTTTCTTTTCCAAACACCTCCACAATACCTCCCTTGGCACTCTATCATACGCTTTCTCCAGGTCAATGAACACCATATGGAGATCCACCTTTCTATCCCTGAACAAGCCCATGAGCCCTCTGAGGAGGTATATTGCCTCAATGGTTGCCCTGCCTGGCATGAAACCAAATTGATTTTCTGAAATTCTCCACCCCTACTACAATCGTCTCCCCCCCTTCCCCATTGAGGAGTTTAGCAAAGAACCTCTGCCATCTCTCCTTGATTTCAGCATCTTCGGTCAACACCTTACCCTCTTCGTCCTTGACACACCTTACTACTCCCAAATCCCTAGTCTTTCTCTCCCTCGCCCTAGCCAGTTTAAAAACCTCCTTCTCCCCTTCTTTTGTCCCCAATTTATGGTACAGTCTATCAAACGCCTGACTCTTCACTACTGCCACCGCCCTTCTGGCTACCTTCTTGGCCTCCTTGTACCCAATCTTCTTATGTGCCCTGTCGTCCTCGGAACTGCTGTTCGAGAGCTCCGCGTAAGCCTCTTTCTTTGCCTTGAATTTCTCCTTTACCTCCTCGTTCCACCACCAGGCGCCCTCCATCCTGTTGCCGCCTCTCCTGGAAAGACCTAAGGTTTCCTTAGCCGACCTTCGGATACAAACCGCCACCGCGTCCCACATCGAGTCGGCGTCTTCTACACACCTTACCCTCCTTCGCCCTAGCCGACCTAAGGTTGCACTAGACATACTAAAATCTATATCCTTGACCGAATTTAGATAAACCTTATATTAGCATAGAAAAGCTTAACCAACTTTAGATAAACCTTAGTTCCAATATATGAATATGCTTTCCTTGCTTCCTAAATGTTACCATATGCTTAGGTCCTTGTTTCCTAACATTAGAATAGAAAAGCTTAACCAAATTTAGATAAACCTTAGTTTCAATACCAAACTGTTCTCTATAGTTTATCCTTTCAAATACATGAGAAAAATCAAACATCTCTTTCATGACGAAGTCCCAATCCAAACAAGCATAAGAAACCATATTGCTATCCCCTAATTTGTCAAAAAGTGCCTCAGCACCTCACTTGAACCGCTTGTTAAGCATATCCAACTATAGAAATAGAAGGAGGAACTTTTCCACATAAGCCTCATGCAATTTTGAATTTAATTTCCATAACTTCTCGTCCAACATTCTTTTTTGCTTCTTTGGAGGTTTAGGATGAGGGGGTTGAGAGCTTAGTGTGATACACCTTGGGCTACACTCAAAAGGAGCATCTTTTCACTTTTTTAGAGGACATTGTTGCTTGACATTGGCAAACCGTTATGAGAGAAAGTGGTTTTCTAGGTTAGGGCTTTGCTGAGTTCAAAATGGGGTGAAGGAGAGACATAATTCGAGTTACGGTAGATTGAGAGAAAAGTTGATAGGAATTAATGACCAGGGGTGAGTGACGTAACAGGTTTGGACGGTTTCCAAAGCATGAAACATTGATGCATGCAGAGCTTCACAACCTTTTTACAGTTGGTAGATATGGAAAAAAATAGAGTGACTACTAATTAATCTATGTTAACATGAGAACTTGTCGAAATTAGTATATGAAATTACTTAACTTCTGCTACCTTGAAAATGTCAAGATATGAAAGTCAAGCTCCTTGATAATCATTTTTCTTACCACAAAAATTATTAAGAGGAATTACTTCCCCTCAATTTATGCAGAGTGATCATTAATTTTCCTTCCCTTTGGATAAGACATAATTGATCTTCACCAAGGGGTTTGTTAATGATATAAGCCAATAGCGTGTTAGTGGGCACAAAATCTAGAAACGTATCATCTCTTTCCACATAATCTCTGATGAAATGATGCTTTACTTCAATATCCTTGGTTCATGTGTGCTAAACAGGATTCAAGGTGATGTAGATAGCATTTTGGTTATCACACTTGGTAGGAATCTTCCCACAGTCCAATCGAAGGTCTTTGAGTTGCTGGCTGATCTATAGTATTTGAGTACATCATGGTCTGGCAACAATATATTCAGCTTCAAACAAGGACAAAGCCACTGACTTTTTCTTCTTAGAATGCCATGACAAAGGAGTTTGTTTAAGAAATTGACATAAATAAGATGTACTTTTTCTATCAATTTTCTAACTTGCACAGTCAAAATCATAATATCCTACACATTCAGGTAGGGGTGTGCGAAAAAACCCGAAATCGAAAACTGAATCGAAAAATCGAAAAAACCGAACCGAAAAACCGGTTAACTGAACAAATTTTTCAAAAAATCGATTTGGTTAATCGAACTGGAAAAAATTTTCGGTTTTCTGTTCGGTTACGGTTCAAACAATTTGAAAATTCGGTTAACCGAAAAAAAAAATTTGTTTTTTAAAAATTATACAAAAACATAAAAACATTAGTTAAGAAAGTGCACTTTTTTATTGTTTATAAATGGTAACTAAAGTTTAATTTTTTATGAAAAGAAGTTAAACATAAAAAAATGAAAACTTTAGGTAAGAAAGTATACGTTTTAATTATTTGTGAACAGTTAACTGGTAACCGAATAAAAAAAAATTGAACTGAAAAACCGGTTAACCGACCTTTCGGTTCGGTTACAGTTCAGGTTTTGAATGACCCAAAATTTTGGTTAACTTTTCGGTTAACCAAAAAATGGTTAACCAAAATTTTCGGTTCAGAATTTTTTGAACCAAAAGTCGGTTAACCAATGTTCAGTTAACCGAAACTCCTGTTAACTAGTTTTGCACACCCCTATCTTCAAGTTACCACTCTTAGATACCACAATCTAAGGTCCATGGTTCCAACAATATAATTGAACATTCTTTCCAGAACCTTGAGGTGTAATCCCTTGGGAGGTAATTAAAATGTTGCACATAAGCAAACACTAAATATAATATCAGACCTGCTTGCAGCTAAATATAGTAATGATCTATTCAAACTTTTATATATCTTTTCAAGGACAGGTTTACCACTTAAATCTAAATCAAGCTTATAGTTGGAAGCTATTGGCGTTTTGGCATGTTTTGGAATGTTAAGTCCATGTTTCTTTATTAGTTCCTTAACATATTTTACTTGGTTGATGAAGATGTCATCTTGGCATTACTTGATTCCTCGTATAAGGAAGAGGTTCAACTCTTCCATCTACTCATTGCAAATTCCTTGCCAATAAGCTTAGAGAATTCATTGCGGAAAACTTCATTAGCAGCGTCAAATAATAATTATGAACAAATATTTGTACAAACAAGAAATTTGTTCCTTTTGTTTTAATAATCAAGGTCTTGTTCATTTGCCCTCTTTTAAAATCATTTTTGAGTATGAACTTGTTATGCCTCTTGTGCCACATTCTAGGAGCTTGTTTCAATCCATAGAGGACTTTATGCAACTTGAAAACATGAGTTGGCCACTAGGGCTTTCAAAACCCAGGGGTTGTTCGATGTAAACTTCTTCTTGTAAATATCCACTTAGAAATGCATATTTCACATCCATTTGATATAACTCGATGCCCATGAAAGATGCGAATGCAAGTAACATTGTAATAGCCTCCGGTCTAGCTGCAATGGTAAAGGCCTTATCATAGTCTATCCCTTCTTCTTTGTTGTGATCATTAACCACCAATCAACCCTTAGTCTTGACCACATTACCAAAATTATCTAGCTCATTTCAAAACACTCATTTGGCTTCAATAACTGGGTTGGTTCTTCAAATCAGGTGGTCAAGGGCCGTTTTTTAAACTAGTTGAGTTCTTCTTGTGTAGCTAAGGTTCAATCAAGGTCTTGAACAACTTTTTGAGAGCTCTTAGGTTATATAAAAGACAAAAATGTAGAGAAAACACGTAAATTTCTCAAAGAACAACAAGTCCTTACACCACAGTTGAGATTTGATACGTTGTTGTTAATAGAATGATGTGCAAGGAATAGGAAACGTAGTATAATCCAAATTCGAGGCAAATCTCACCCAAGTCGGGGTTAAGAAATTCAATTCGAATCCAATGAAAGAATCTAATCTAAATTCAATTTTAAAAAATCTAAATTTGAATTGGGTCAAATCATATTCAAATTCTAGTCAACCCCATCTTATAAAAAATCCTACCAAATTATTTTAATTTTTTTTTAAAAATATTCGGCTAACTTCAAACTTAAAAGTTATCAAATCTCAAAAGCGAAACCCTGGTTCACTCCTCACTCCTCCAGTCGTCCCCAGTCCCATATGTAAACAAGTCCACTTAGTGCCCCCCACCCCAACGTAGCATTCGGCGATCGCCTCCTTCTCTATCATCACTAGACCTGGCAAATGGGTCAATCGGATCAGGTACGAGTCGGGTCGTAGTTCGGTTCGGGTCAATTTCGGGTCAATCATGTTCGGGTGGGGTCGGGTTCGGGTTCGGTTCGAGTGAAGTTCGAGTTTGGGTCACTTTCGGGTTAGTCATGTTCGGGTCGGGTTTGGGTTCAGTTCGGGTGGAGTTTGGGTTGGGTATGTTTCGGGTTGTGTACGGTAGCCCGGTTCGGATCGGGTATGGGTCGGGTGGCATTCGGTTCAATGTTAGGGTGAATGTTGAGTCGGGTGTAAATCGGGTTAGGTATAAATTAATTCGGGTTAATTTCGGATCAGTGTATATTTTCAATGTATTCATTTCTAGTATTAAATTATATTTAAAAGATAAAATATGTTTAATTAGTTAAGACCATTTATTATGTGTTCTTCTTTTAAGGCATGCGCTCATACGTTAACGTTTAATCATTTATACGTCGGTATAATATATATATATATATTATATATATATATATATATATATATATATATATATATATATATATAAGTTTTAAAGCTTAAGTAAAATTAAAAGGAACTTTTGTACTTGAAATTTTTTACAGGCTTAGTTATACTTATACATTTCCTACGAATTTTAGTAAGTTACAAGTGCTTAAGTACAACCCATCCATGATCCATGACCCTAATATCTTATATTCTTAATTTCTTATGCAGTTATGCGACAACCGATGTGCAATTATCTAAAGGATTGTTGGCTGTTAACTTAAGTGATGTTTCATTGTTTCAAGCCTTTCAATTGAGGTCATGTTATGACAAAACTAGTGAACCAACTTAGCGCCAATCATGATTCATGAGTCAATTGTCTCATTTGCAAGGCTCAACGCCAAAATATATATACCTTGAAAAATGACCAATAAAGGAAAAAAATAATAAAATTTTTATTTTGGCTCCGGTGTTGGTTCATAAGTCATAACTTGACGTTTGTCAATTGTCATGTTTGAGTTGGTAAATAGAAACAGGCTAGTTCAAGTTAGTATTTTCAATAATCAATTTGCTGTTGTTTTGATAGCTCCTTAAGTGATCATATATCATGATTGATTTGTCTTTGTGAGATCAAACGTGTATATGTATTAATTATCATTACATTTATGTAACTGTGAATGTTGGTTATCAAAACTTGAGACTTGGAATTCAGTTGTCTAAAATTCAAATGAGTCACATTACTATGAGATCATATGCAAACATATATTCTTGAATATGATTATGTAGAATTAAAATTTGAACATGTTGTGAAGATAATTTAGGATTGTAGATTAGTAATGCACTAGTGCAGTATTTTACTATTTTTGACGAAATGACGGTAGTCACAGAATGATATTATAACTCTATAATCCTAACGTGCATTAAGTTGTTAAGTTAATTGAATAGTAAAATAATATTGCTAGATCCTAACGTGCATTAAGTTATTAAGTCAATTATGCTTGTCTGTTCTTAATTTATATTTTGAGCAAATATTATATCTCTTATATTTTTGTTACATATGTATCAAATTAAAATTATCAACTATTTTATTTTTTGATCTTAAATTGTCTTTGATTTCATTTGTAAAATTGCCGTTTTAAATCATAAAGTCATTTTTCTTTTTCCCTCCTAAACTCAACTAATTGGTTTTAATATTTTTATTACATATCTAACAAATTAAAAATTAAAAAATATTAAGTATTATATTTTTTCCTCATAAATTTTCTTTGATTTAATTTACAAAAATTTCCTCTTAAATCTTAAGTTATTTTTCTTTTCGCTCCTAAACTTAAGTAATTGAGTTTTAAAATTTCAAATTCTCCCCCCCCAATCTAAAACCTACAAAAAAAACTAATATTTTGTAATGGTAACAAAAATAAAGTAAAAGTAAAAGGAAAAAGTGTAAAATACCAAAATTCCAAGAGCACCAAAACCCACGGCGGCTTGGCCTCAAGGCCTCAACAGACAACTCTCACCTCTCTCAGTCTCTCTCCACTCTCTGTCTCTCCAGTCTCCACTGTCTCCTCCAGTCTCCACTGTCTCCTCCACTCTCCACTCTCTCTCCATTCTCCACTCTCCACGACCAGACCAGTCGGCAGTCGACCACGACTAAGGACAGCCACCGCCAGACGCACTCAGCCACTCGGCCCACTCACGCTCACGCACGCCAGTCACGCCGGAGTCACGCCTGAGGACAGTCACGCTAGTCATTGTTGCAGCGCCGCTCGACGGCGACCGATCGACAGTCGACACCACTGGCCACCCCATCTCGGTCCTCTCCTCTCCAACTCGCAAGACAGTAGACACCCACAACTGGAACTTATACTAGTTTGTTGCTACTAGTTACAGAACAAGGAATTGAGGGGATTTGGGCAATGAGCAGCTTGGATTGGTTACCAAAAACCATCAAAGACTAGAACAAGCAAAAAAAAAAGTAGTCAGCTTGGAGTTGAGGGGATTTGGGCAACTCAGAGACAGACCAGAAGAGAGGGAGCCACCCACTCACACGAACACAAGGGTCATCAACAAATACATCTACTTCTTCTCCTTCTCCTCTCTCGTTGGTCTCTCTAGAATCTTCCTTCCAGGTTTCCCCCTTTCTTTCTCTCTCAGTGTTCGTGGGGTTCAAAGTTTTGATCTTTGTTCAACTTGGTTCATTGCGTTTACGCTTGAAATTCCCAGTTGGGATACTTTCTATTTAGTCGAATTTTAGTGCGTTTTTCTGGAATCATGCTCATCTATGCTATCTGGCAGTTTTCTTTCTGGGGTTTTTGCTGTTTGTAGTACTGAACTTGTTTTGGGTTGACTGGTTATGATTTATGAGTATGTTTCGGTTTGGGTTATATTTGGGTCGGGTATATTCTAGTTCAGGTTTAATTCAGATAAAATTGAGTCGGGTAGAAATCAGATCGGTTTTAAAACGGGTATGGTTCGGGTTGTCCATTTTCGGGTCAATTTGGTTCTGGTCACTTCGGTTCGGGTTTGAATTGGGTCGAGTCATTTCGGGTGTTGGTGATTTTGGGTTGTGCTAAAATTCAGGTTTCGTTCGGTTATGGATCGGTTTACTTCGGGTGTTCTGCTCCAAATCGGTTCATCCCATTTCGAATCTCGGGTCGGGTATGGGTTTGGGTCGTTCAGTTCGAGTTTTGGGTCTTGGGTCAGTTTTACCAGGTCTAATCATCACAAATGCTCCGCGCCAGTGCTTCTTACACAACTAACATTCAGCAAATCTAAGCAATTCAAACTTCAGTAAGCACTCAGCACTCAGCACTCAACACTTTGCATACCACTAACACCGAACCAGTAGCTAACTAAATAGCATTGCTGGCCCGCCGCTACCGCGGCCTAGGCCACCCTCCACTTCCTCGTAGTAACTATCCTCTATTAGTTTAATTTTTGTTCGTAATTTTTGGTTTCAAAACAATAGATCAAATTCCTTGGCATCATGCATCCTATTGTCCAATCCTTGTTATATCTAGTTCTCTTTTTGTTCTTAACAACAAATCCAAGCATCAAACTTCTTCCGATTTAAAGAATACTGAGTTACCATCCCTTTCCCTTTTTCCTTTTTTTTGTTCCAAGTAGGTTTTATATTATGCACGAATTTGTATCTTTGATTTTCTGAAGAAAATTGGTTTTGGAGGGTCCTGTGATGGGCATATAATCTTTAAGACCTAAGATTTGTCTTTCTTTGACAACAAATTGTACGTGTTTTTTCTAAGGACTCTTTTCCATATTTTTGAAAATAATCTTTGATTTTTTTTATGTGAACTGATTGTTATGAAATGGTACAATTTCACCGAATTTGAATGATGAATGTGCATTTGTTTCTGATGTTTTCGATGCATAATTGACAGCGTCGAAAGTTACCATTGATCTTCTTTCTTGTATTTCATGTTGTTTATTACATTATGGAATTTAGGTATTACAAATTCAAAATGTCTTTTTAGCTTTTTGATTAAATTGAAAGGTTGGAGGGTTCCTGCAATGGTTAAGTCATCTAAGTTGATTCATAATCTTGATGAAATTTTTTTGTTATTATGAATTGAGGATTCCTACATTTTGAAATTTTCTTGATTTGCATTTTTTAGATTATGTCTAATTTTATTGTCTACGCATATGAGTTTTTCTGAAGTCCTAAGAAATGTTCTTCATTCATATTCACTCATCTCTTATGAGGGAAATTGAGTTGGCTCATCATTGTGAGTCTTCTTAATCATATTGATAAGGAATCAATACACTGAGGATGATCTACTCCTAATGAAAGAGATGATGCAGGTGCCTAAAATTACAATCACAATAACATGAAATAAACTTTCCCTAAATGCGTAAGAGGAAGCCAATCTCAAGTGTGTGGGGTCATTTTGAGAAGGAAAATGATGAAATGAAAAATGAGGACAGTTTGCAATGGATGTAAGAAAGATTTTGTTGGTGATAGCAAGAGTAGAACCACACATTTAAGAGACCATTTGAAAAGATATCTTAAGGTGAAAACTCAAGTTGATGTAAAACAAAGGTGAAAAATCAAGTTGATATAAAACAAAGAATCTTGAGAGCAACATTAAAAAGAGAAGCTCCTCCATTTCAGTGGGAAAGAATAAGTTCAATCTTGATGTTGTTAGACAAGAATTTTAGAATATGATTGTATTGCATGGGTATGCTCTTTGTACGGTTAATCAGATTGTATTTAGAAGATATTCGAATAGTTTGAATCCTGATTTTAAGGTAATTTCAAGCAATACTTTAAAGTTGCATATCATGCGTGCTTATAAGGAGGAGATATCACTTCTGATGTGTGGGGTTCAAACACACAAGAAAAGGATGACTCATTTCATTGATGATGATTTGACTCTATGAATTCATCTTATTCAGTAAGGCACATTCTATTATGCAGCTCCTTCTATCTTTCATGATACCTTCTTAATTTAAGAATATTCTTAATCGATGAAAATTATTTTGTTCTTAAAGTAGTTGGCTTTGTATCCTATTTGTTGTAATATGTTGCTTGCTCCTTGGTGCCATGTGATGTGCTGTATTCTACTTGTTGTTTGTTGGAATATGCTACTTACTTTACTTCAATACATTTTGTGTGTATGTTTCATTAATTTATTATTTTAACTTTGTAAATTGCATTAGGTATGCATTTGTACCATGCCTATACAATGAAGTGATGATTTCCAAAGTGTTGCTTGAATTTATGACTGATTTTAATTTCACTAAGAGAATTTCTACTATCATTGTTGACAATTATAATACCAATGATGGTGCGATAAAGGCTTTGTTGGACTAGCTTGACCTTTTCACCCTTATTTTTGATGGTAGATTCTTGCATATGAGATGTTGTGTTTGGGAAAACTAAAAATTACTTTCATAAACCCAAGATCAAAACAATAAAAGCTAATTCAAATTACAAAACATAAATCCTAAAGTGCGAACAGAGAAGGCAAGAGAAGAGAATTGCTTAGCCAAAGAACACGCTTGAATGCATTGACTGCAAAATTGACATGGAATCCTTGCAAATTCAGTACTTCAACTTGCTCTCTCTTTATCTAATCTTATGAAAACCTAATTTGGATGGTGAATAAGATGGAGGATACATGTCAAATGATGCTTGAAAAAGCTGCTTTATAGATGAAATCAAAGAAGTAAACATCAACATGTCAGAGGAACCCGAGCAATCACGTACAATATGCACTACCCAAATCATGGGTCCCTTCACAAGATGACCATGGTCTCCACTAGATGCTTCATAGTGCTACAAATTTTGGTCTGCTGTTGAACTAGACCAAGAGAACCTTCTTGTCTTGCTTAATGGGTTCAAGCTGGTTCTAGTACGTTTGTGATCGGTTCAAGATTAATCGTGGTCAGTTCTTGCCCTCTTACTTCTTCTCCATGTATGTTGCAGGAATGCCTAGGTTCTCTTAGTTAGAGTCTGTAAATATCAACAAGGACACCAAACTCGAGCATAAAACATAAAAACTTGTATAAAATCACTAACAGTGCATGCTTATCCCTAAAGATTAAAATGCGAGCACAATCTCCTAAAAATCATATGTAAATTTAGCACTTATAACTTGCTCATACTTAAACTTTTACTTATCTATAAGAAAATACTAGATGAAACTAACAAGGCAAGATGTATCGACAGTCAAACCTTCCTCACAATAGGCAATTTGTAGTACATTCTATGCAAATTAGATGCTTATCAACAACAAGTTAAGCAAATTCAACAAATTCAAAATAGAGAAAGAGTTTTTGTGGTATCAAACAAGAATTCATATTGAACATATCAATCTAAGAAGTTCAAGGAGATGATTGGTGAGGAATTTTTTTTAACGAATTCTTGAATATATGCAATGTTACCAATCTTCTATAATATTGGTTTTTCTACTAATGCCAAACTAAAAGAAAAAAAATTCTATGATAATAATATTTTCATAATGTTTCAGCAACAAATAAAAACATTTAAGTCTAACTCTACTTAAAGCTCAATCAAAGTAATGAGTTTCAACCAAAACAAAAAAAAATGCCATGAATTTCGCACATTCTTAACACACTTATACCACAACAAGAAAATGATTTGAACCTACTAACTGTATTCAAGGAAACAAAATTGTCAATAACTCATAATCTACAACCAATTCAACAAATTTTAAACTGAATAAATATTCTTAATTAGCAAATAAGGGATTTAATGTTTACATAATGAATCCAACATAATGAATCCAGAAGCTTCAGGAGACGAGTGTTTAGTAATTTTACCAAAGATTTGTTGAGTAGGAGATGACATTGAGTAACTTTATGAAATAGATTTATGATTAATTGATTTATAGAATGGGGGAATTAGGGTTTTCTCAACTATGACTAACAAGGGAAAATATTTTAGTAAAATTAGCAGTATAAAAAGGGAAAGTAATTGCAAAAAATGTAATTAATTGTGAAAAAAGGAAATTAATATTCTCAACAAAAATGCGAAATATTGTTTCAAAAGTGGTGCTAGTGTTTTTGATGCTCTGAAGGATTCCTTTATTATAATTAATTGTTCCCTCCTTAAACAAAGTTCCAAAAAAAATAGGAAATACAACAACTCAACCCCTCTAAACTCTAGAAAGCACCTAGCCATGACGCCCATGGATTGGATAATTGTTGACTTGTTGCCAAATAAGGGTTGGCATTAATTGGGCCACTAGAGATGAAGGAAGGGTTCCGCAATGGCCAACCGCCTGAAATAAGGGAGAAAGATGGAGGGGGGACGTCGCAATAATAATGGAGGACCATTGTTGTGACACTTAAACCTTGAACACCCTAGTAGGAGAGAGATATTGGGGAGAAATGCTGGTTGTTGCTAGAGAAGCAAAAAGGGTAGGTCGAAAATGGAGCCTTTGGCCAGTGTTATCGTTAGAATATGCAGCATGGCCATTGTTGTAACCGAAAAAGGAGCCTTTGGGCATGATTGTTGCCGAAAACATGAAACATGAAACATGATGAAGATGTTAGGATCAAGGGCCAGTGTTCTCATCAAAAAATGTGAATTGGCCATTGTTGTCATCAAAAAAGGAGTGATAGGGCTACAAACGCACGATGGCGTTGTAGCAATCAAGGCCATCTCCATCAAGGACCAAATTGATCTACTAGGCTTTATCCCCCTAACATAGGTTAAAGGAATCCAAATTTGAGATTTGAAATTAAACTATTCAGCTATCTTAGCTTACGAATAAATAATCAAGGAATTAATTAAAACAAGCAATCTCTCAATCCATGCATCAATCAACCACTTCTTCCTCAATTTGTTGTTTTAATCTAGAAATCGAAGTATTACAACCCTTTTTCAAGGTGAAGTGAAATACCTAAATCTAACCAATTACATTTCTCAAGGGCTCTCGATTTGTTTAGGTTTATTAAGCATGCAATTATCAAATTGGTGGTTTTTAAATTGGTGTGACTTTCTTAACACTCCACGCAATCAAGTCAAATCCTAGGGTTCTAGTATTGAATTTCACCTTTCAGTTCTTCATTCAATACCCAAAATATGTAAGAAAGTGATCAAATTTCTTACAAGACAATAAACATCTAAGATTCAATAAAATAATCTAACAATTACAAAATACTCAAAGAGATGAACAGCAAATTGAGAAATTAACTGTTAATTGCATAAATCCAAAATTAAAAGAACAAAATCCTAATCAAAATTACAAAACATAAATCTAAAATGAGAAAAGAGAAGAGAAGAGGAGAGAAAAGAACTGTTAACCCAAGATCACTCGTCAACCGTCATTGTGAACCCGGAATGGAATCCTTGCAGATCTTCACTTCAATTCACTCTCCCTTTCTCTAATCTAATCTAAATTCTAATCTAATTGATGAATGTTGAAGAGAGGAAATGGAATATGGGATTAATGAAGCAGTAAAAACGCTTTTTGTGGTGGAAATGAAGTCTACAAAGCCATCCAAACACTTGGAACTCAAACAGCCGCGATTAACTGTAGCAAACCCAAGGAAACAGGGGCCACCATAGACCCTGGGATCCACCATGGATAGGCCATGGTGGACTCTGCCCCAATCGTTCTCACTTGCTCCTTCTGCTGATTCTGCGAGGAACGTCCGAGACTGTTATACTGGCCACGGTTTATCCCTGTTGGGTGTCTTAAGGTCATTTTTGCTATCTACTTTGATCCTTAAGTCCTCAAAATTCTTTGTTCTATTCACATAACTTGGCTCACAAGGTCAAAATCTACGAAAACCCTCAAAACAAGCGAAACCAGGCGTCATAGTAGAAATACGGGCATAAATTATATAATTAACATCTAAATCCCTTGAATGACTCCCAAACACTTATAAAATCTTATGCAAATATGACATTCATCAAGGAGCCTTTGGCCATGATTATCATCGAAAACATGGAACATGACAAAGATGGTAGGATATGGAAAGAGGAGCAAACAATACATTTTAATATGTTTTTTCTTTTAAAAATTAGTTTTTGCTTCTAATATAATGGAATTGGAGAACAATCAAACAATGTCATGTAAAAAATTATTTTTCTCAATATTTGGAGATATTTTTGATTTTTATAATATATTTTTGATAGTTTAGAAACAAAAATAAAATGAATTGTTAAGTTCAATCCTAGACAAATAAAGGCTCTAAATTTTCCCAATTGTGATGGTTGTCAAATGGTGGCAACCCCTATAACTTTTTACTTCATTTAATAAGGACTCATTGAAAACGTAGAAAATCATCAAGGAATTGCTCAACCAAAAAAAAAAAATTGTGATACTGATTAATCAACCCAAGAATAAGGAAAAGAAAAGAAAACGAGAGGAACATACAAAGTCTTAATGCTTTGTGCCTTTTAAAGGTGAAGAAAAAAAAATAATGCAGCATCATTATATGGGTAATGTTGAGTCATATTCTAAGAGGTCAATAGTGTTAAAAAAATTACTAACCTAAATTCAAGATTATATACTATAATATCTTATTGATCATCAGATGTACACCAGCATAATTGTCAAATAGGCAGATAAGATCCTTTGATCTCAAATATATGAGGCTTACCTTTCAGTAATGGTTTAAACTTTTCATGCAGAGATTAGTTATTGATTTAGGGGCATGGTTATTAAACTTTCGATTCGAATTTTACGATCCCACACTTGTATGATCTAAAAATCTTCCATTGATTCAACTACTATTAGAATCTAAAATCATTAGGATCTTATGACCATAATTTAGTTCAAATAAAATATGACAATATCATGATACGATTTAGCAATTTCAATGCACAACCCTAGATAAACTTTTTTCCTAAGAAAATAAAGGTTAAATTCATTTTAACTGAAAAATGTGTGACATTTACAATAGAACTCGGCTCGAAACAAGTACATTACTAAAATAATAAAAGAAATCCTCTACACAAGAAGACTAGTTTCTATGCTTTTGAATGCTCCTCTTTCACTTGATCACTGTTGTATAATATAGTCTTTGACAAAGAGATCTGTCACATTTGTATGGCTATTTTGTTGAGAAGATTTACTACTATTGTGGTCAAAACTTGAAGAATCAATCTATGTTGCCGATCCATACTGCAATGAATTAATAATTCGATCAAAGACAAGTAGAAAAATGTAAAAATAAATGATAGTTTGTTCTAATTCGATCATAGACAAGTAGAAAAGCGTGAAAATAAATGATTGTTTGTTCTATGATTAGGAGATAGTACCATTAGTCAAAAGAGGGTATTGAAAAACTCTCAAAATAAAGAGGGATAGTTTATTAAGGGGAAAACACTGCGAAAAATGTAAACAAGGCAAAGATTGGGGCTTAATCTTAAGAGAGCATAATTTGCTTGTGCAAGATTATACTAAAGAGTTCTTTACAATAATGTATATTTTAAATCCAAATTTTCTACAAAAGCCAATTAACTTAAATATCTATAATATTTTAGAATGCTTGTTACTATTTTTATCCTTAGAAAAATAATTTTTTACTATTCTAAACAATTGTAGAATCTTATGATCCTTAATGCAATTCTATAATTCTAATCCTAATGACGTCAATTTGATTCTGACTTGCCAAGAAATGTACAATCATCCTAATGTGTTGTTAATCACCTTGAAGAAGATGGCCATATGAAAATAACTAACATGTGAGATGATGTCGCTCAAAAATATTACTTTTTAAATGCAAATGTGGAGCAAGACCTATAACAAATAGGAAAAACATACTATCAACTTATTGTTTCAGGAAACCAACTTCCATGAAATTCTTCATGCAAATTCTGCCCATTTGGGAAGGGAAAAGTTAACAAAATGGAGATATGGGAAACATTCAATGCTCTTGTTTCAAGCATTAACTAATAATACTAGAAAAACTCCACATTCCATGATCAAATTAAAATAAGGAGGTACTATGATAGTCTCCTTTGTAACAGCCAACAATGCTTGGGAGTCCATATTAACAATGAGTCCTAATGGTGTATCCTCCTTGCCATTTTGACTTTTAAGTCTACGCAAAATTCACTAGTGAATGGATGTACAGTTCTATCATGAGCGTACAATAATCAGCCATAACACTTAAGGGCTAATACCACATAGAGGGGTTAAATTTAAGCCAACACAATTAATGCTAATTGGTTCCGATAAATCTAACGTAATAAAATGTGAGAACTTGGATCATTCAACTAACAAAAATTACTTAGATAGTAAAAATGCCTGAATAGTAAAATTATACACTAAATAATTCACAACTAACTAGTAAGCGATAGAATTTCATGTATCGAGGAGAGACATTACCAGAAAATCACATCCACAGAAAAGGTATGGTGAACTAGTTAATCGAATGGAAAACAAATCTAAGAAAGAATCGAAGTCAATAGTCAACACATTAAAATGAATCTAAAATGTTTGCATCTAATAGACTTACAATATCAAATTAATCTAAAGTAAACTAGAAGTATACCTAACACCTAAACTTAAAGCTAGGATGATGAATTGACATTCCAAATTCTGTAATTTCTTATTGTCCAAGCCATTGCCTCTTAGAGTTAGTCGCCTTAAATAAAGATTGTGAAATTTGAATTAGGCTTCATAATTGCCCCAGACTCGACAAGTCCTAGTTGTTAAAATTATGATAGTATCATATGATGAAGTGGCTAATTAATCCATTCATATGCCCTCCCTTGCTAAACTTGGTCCATAGTGATTAGTTAGAGGTGATGTGAGGTAGGGATATAAAGTTTTTTGATGAATCAAAATCTTTATAAACTTGTGGGCCTAACACAATTATGAAGGCTGCAATAGAAATAGGCTCGTTCAGAAATTTTATCCCTTGCCTAATTTTTTTGTTCTCTTTTTCTGAATCTTGATAAATATGACCTACACCTATATAAAAGGGTAATTTAGGGATGTAATAATGATTAGTTGAAAAACCCTTAACAGAAAAATACTCCCTGTCTCTCCCTTTCTCACATAGCACCCCACTGTCTCTAGGTTTAGGCTTTAAGCGTGACAACGCCGATGACTCTAGTAGCCACTTTTGATTCTGGTCGTTTCCCATGGGCAATTCTCAAGCAGCTAGATTATTTCGCTTCTGGACCTAAAGATTACTCCTTAAACTACCTATAGTGTTATTAAAGCCACGCTGCTTGGTCTAGACCCCAATCAACTTGACCTTTGTTAGTTTGACGATTTGTTCACTTAGTCTAGCAATTATGCTGATTCAATGTACGAAAGCATGATTTGTTTCTTGCCTATTTGTAATTGCTTAATTGTGTCCTACCCCAAACCTTAACCCCTCAAACTCAACTCTCTATGCCACTGTTCCCAAGCTTGACCTCAAACCCAAACCCCGCCATGGGAGTGCTTTGCCCCCTCTTTTCACCGTAATATGGTTACCATTCTTGTAAGGCCTTAGTGGCCTGTGGTAATGTGAAGCCTGAATTGCTCACACTCAACCAAAAAAAAAAAGAATTTTGGGAAATGGTGCTAGAGGATGAAGAAGAGCGTACCCATCTGTAAACCCCCCTAAAGGGATGGCGCATGTGTGTTACACACCGTTGATGAAGGTTGTTTTTTCCTTCCTTCTTCCTCTTCCGCCCCTTAAGCCCGATGATCTCTGCCTTGCCTGGCAAAAAACCTCGGTCGAAGCCTAATGGGATGTACATGTGCTCACATATCGCCGATGCGGTGGCTTATGGGGTTGCGTGAATAGTGTTTCTTGACTCCTTTTTTGTCGATCCACCCAGTGGTGGTGATAGCGTGAATCAAAGAGACTTGAATCTAGAGTTGTGGCCTTATTTTGATGGCAGTGGACGACGATGATCATCATGTGGGCCTTTTAGAGAAGGGGTTGGCTACAGCATTAGTGGCTAGTCTTCTTGGCACCTTGGTGGCTTCCTAGAAGTGAGTAAAGGGAAAGTGGACGTGGCCGTCCATGGCTTGGTGTCGAGATGCACAATGCAGGTTTGAGCTCTGTCATTCTGGGTTGGTAAGGAGGTCACAGAGGGAGATAGAAAGAAGATGGATTAGAGGGAGATATCATTGCTAGATACCCCACTTTGTTTGGAAAGTATAACTAGGGGATCATGTTATTAGAATATATTTAAAAGGGTCAATATTATGTGAAAACTATTTCAATGGGACCGTTCACTACTTTCGAAAATCTAAAATTTGTGCATGTGTAATTTTTCTCATAAGTAATACTTGAAGCCCTATTTCAATTGGTATCAGATCCATGTGATCAAAAATAATTAGGATAATTAATAATTAATAAGGCTAATTAACTATGATTAATGCTTGAATCATCACCTGCTTACTCGGGACCAAATTATTCTCACATTGTTCACTCACCAAAAGGCATATCTTCAGTAGCACCTCAATTAAATTATATCACTAATATAATTTTAGAATTGAAAGAAGAATTAGCTAAAATTAAGACTGAAGCCTAGGAGCTGAAGAAGCAATTATCTGTAGTTCACCTTTCTCTAGTTAACGAAGTAAGACATAGTAGAAAAGCTACTTCCAGTATTAGTACTCCATTTCAGTATAAATATCATTTCCAAAACCTAAAAAACAAGATCCATTTTCTTTGCATGATATAAAAATTTAAAAGGAAGTAGCAGAAAAATCGATGAGAAATCAGCTGAAAAAGAAGAAGAAGAAGAAGAAGAAGAAGAAGAAGAAGAAGAAGAAGAAGATGGAGTATAAGTACTATACTCCTGAAGAACTGCAGAATATGTTCAAGAAAGAACAAAACCTAGAAGAATTAAACAAAATTATGGGCGTAATTAGTGATAAATATGACGTATTATCTGGTGATAATGAAGAAACCAATAATGTTCAATTGGAAGAAGAAATATATCAGCATATGAACCTTATTAAACTAGAGGATCTTAATGTGTTACCTTTAGAAGGCATTAGAAGAAAATTGGATAAAAAATAAGGTAAAATGGTTATTGAATATGAGATTAATGAAATTGGAGAAGAACTCGACTTAGGTGAGATAGAGACCAATCTGTTTAACAATGTTGTTCCTGAACCTGAAGAATTTAGTGAACCTTCTAGAAGAAACACTCATTTTATAAGACCTAGGTACGTTCCAACAGGATGCAACAACCAATTTTTCCATCGTGTTCATCCTAAGGAAAACTACAACCTTTGAAGAAGTTGGCCTAGCTCCAAGAGTCAGATGAGATATATCTTAAACATAGATGGAGCTCGAAATAGAGAAGAAATATTTAAACATTGAAAAAGAGGCATGAATAGTGTCTTAAACCTAAATAGGACATGGACTGCTACAAATTTATTAAATTACATTGAACATGGTTTTTCTGACACTATAGCTAATTGGTATGATTCATTAAATGAAGATGGTAAAAACACATTAAGAATGATGGAAACACCAATTGCAATGTTCAAAAATTTATGCAAGGAATTCAAAACTGAGTTGTGGGAGCTAAACTTGATTCTGAAGAAAGAGGAGGAGAATGGCAGTGAAAGATTAATGATATAGAATTATGGGATATGAGATATCTAGAAAATTATATTGCTGAATTTAGTCAATATTATTACAAAATTGGGCTTAATGAAACCAATCTTAGTATGTTCTATGACAAATTCCCATACCCGATGAATTCCATAATTCTGAAAAATACATTGCATGGCTTATACGAGCATATGTCATTGACACCCTTGGTTCAAGAATCTCTTCAATGATCAATGTTTTGATCTCCAAAAGCAAAAGAAAATTAAGAAACAATTCTTAGCTTGTTAGGATTCACCTCACTAATGGGAAAAAGAACCTGAAAGGAGAAGAAAAAGAAGATTTTATAAGAAAAAGAGTTTTAAGAAGAAAACAGGAGAGAAATATAAAAGAAAATATTATAACAAACCAAGTCCTAAAAAATGTAAATTTTTTTTGTAGGAAAGTAGCTTATTATCCTGCACGAAAAAAACTGCAAATGTTGAGCATGCGAAGAAGTAGAACACTATGCTAATGAATGCAAAAATAGAAAGAATAATAAGCTAATTGAAACCTTGGGCAACCTAGATTACGTCGAGCTTAATAAAGATGAGGCACTAGACCTAGCCCTAACTAACAACAAAGCAATTGTTGAAATTATCTTGGACAATGAATATGAAGAAAATGATTATAAAGAAACCAGTCATATGATGGGAAGTAACTCGATTAGGCTTGGTGATCTTAAAGGAGAAGGGTTTGTTGTAGACAATGATCACGAGGAAGTCAAAGGAGATTGGGTCATTCCCATAATCCAGACAAATATGATCTATAAAAAAATCCATCTTTTAATTAAAGAGTAAGTCTGTATGCGAGATGATGGAAGGAAATTCAGAGATAAAAGATTGTGAGTATGATGTACGAGAAGTTAAAATTATTAATTGGGAAAACATCCTTAAGCATAACAAAGATACAAATTATAGGTATATCCACGTTGGAATTGTCCACGTTCAAATCACTCCATTACAATATTATGACAAATGTATTGATCTTTATGCTTTACTTTGTGATATTAGGAATATCAAATTCAATAATCAAACTATCACAAGAATGGATCGATAGGATTCAATTGTTGGCATGGATATTATGTGAGCTTAAAAGACAAATTTGCTAAAGATTTCCTATCCCTTAAGATTAAAACAATTGGGATGGATATGAAAAGAGCAGAATAGCCATTAAGGATATTTTGAAAAATTATCTACAAATGAGATAATATTGTAGACTCAAAGGCTAAGGTCACAACGATAGAGGTAGAAAAATTTAAAAGTCCTACCCCTATGTAAAAGATCAAGAGGATTAAATCCAATCCACAGGAAATAAAAATGGATCAGCCATGGATATCTAGCTTTGCTTACCCTACAAAAATCAATGAGAAAAATGTGATAAAAATTGATGATAATAGTAAAATTACCGTTAAACACCAATTATTAAGAAGTGTGAGTGTAAGATCAGAACGGGGAGAAGGATTGTCTCCAACTAGAGAAGAACTTAAAGCAGATGATACAATTAGTATGACTAGTGAAATGAGAATGAGTTTTGAATCTGTAAGACCCAGCATAGACCGAAGTATGAGTCTAGATAGAAAGGCCATTGGGTATAAAACAAGAACTGTTAGTGAACCAATTTATGAAGATGAATTAGTCAAAAATATGACTATGGAGATATGCTATGAATTCACCAACACAAATCCAAATAGTATCTATATCCTAATAAACGTATGCTTAGAGGGATTTAATAAATATGAGTTATGTGCCTACATAAATAATGGTTGTCCTGTATGCTTAGGGAAAAGATCATTATTTCCAAAGTTTATGTGGAAAAAACCTAAAAATCCTTTATAAGTGAGGATAGCTGATAATAGCATTATGAGTCATAGTGAAACCATAGAACGGTTATCCTTATAATTAAGAGGAGTTTAACGCATTATACCAGTTCTATGGGCTACTGATCAACCCTCTCATAATATGATTATTGGAAATAATTTTCAGAGATTATATTCTCCATGCACATAGATCATAAACTAAATAATATTCACAATTACTGCTCACTTAGTTCCTATTAAAAAATTAAGCAATGTATATACTCATCAGAAAATTGAGTTTACACGTAACCAGCGTGGTAAAAAGGTAATGCCTGCATAATGTGAGACAACATTGACAATCTAACCACTTGAGTTATCTATTAAAAAGAGCAAATTGCTGAACAACAAGAGCAATTATGTAAAGAACTCTAATATGAAAATCCACTAAATTTTTGGGATAAAGATAAGACATTTGCAAAGATTACTTTGTTAAGTCCAAATAGTATTATTCGAGTCAAACAAATGGTGTATACACACCAGGATATCTAGGAATTTGATAAACAAATCAAAGAACTTCTGCCTAAAAGATTAATCAGAAATAACAAAAGTCCTCACACTAGTCCTGCTTTCATGGTGAGAAATCATGCAGAAGAAAAAAAAGGAAAAGCAAGAATGATAATCAATTATAAAAAGCTTAATAATAATACTATCTTTGATGGTTATTATATTCCTAACAAAATAGTCCTTTTCAATAGAATTCAAGAAACCTCTTAGTTCTCAAAAATGAATTGCAAAAGCGGTTATTGGCAGATAAAAATAGATGAGGAAAGTATTCCTTGAACGCCATTTAGTGCCCCATAAGGACATTATGAATGGACGGTAATGCAATTTGATCTTAAAAATGCACCTCAAATATTCTAGAGAAGAATGGATAATATCTTTAAAGACCTTAATCATGGTTGTTTAGTTTACATTGATGATATCCTTGTCTTTTCCAAAACCACAGACCAGCACAAAGATGATGTGTTAGCTCTCACCCAAAAATGTTTTGATCATGGTATTATACTTACAAAAAGCAAGTGCCTTTATGCTGAATAAGAAGTTGAGTTCTTAGGCCTAGAGATAAAAGTTGGACCAATCATCCTACAAAAGCATATTCTGGAAAAAATAGAGAATTTTCCTCAAAAGTTTGAAAATAGGAAACAACTAGAAAGGTTTCTTGGATACCTTACCTATGCTTCAGATTTCATTAAAGATTTAGCTAAATTGAGAAAGCCATTATAGCAAAAACTCAAGAAAGAAGTAAGTTGGATATGGACCACTAATGATACAAACATTATTCAAAATTTCAAAAAGATTTGTAAAAGTCTGCCTGTTCTTAATTTGCCTATGAAGAAGATGATTTAGTGCTTGAAACAGATGTCAGCAATGAGCATTGGAGCACAACACTCAAAATCATAGAAGGAGAAAAACTCTGCAAATATTGCAGTGGAAGTTTGAATAAGGCAGAATGCAACTATCTCAAGATGGAAAAAGAAATCCTTGTAGTTATAAGGGGAATTGAAAAGTTCTTAATCTTTTTAGCCACAAAGCCTTTTCTTATTAGAACAAATTGCAAAGGAATACTAGGTTTTGTGAAAAAAAATTCATCAAATATGCAAGCGTAAGACCAACTTCTAGATTGGCAATTATGGCTTAACTAGTTTTCCTTCTCCATTGAACATATATAAGGATCAAAGAATTCTCTAGCAGATAGTTTAAGTTGAGAACTCGCCAATGGTGATCATAAGAGTAGAACTTCTATAAGAAAAGGAGGAAATCCATAATGAAATGCCAATGTTACTAGAATGGGTTTCTCCTTCTAGTAAAGTCCTTATTGATAATTTTGAATTTCAAACAAAAAGTAGATCTCGTTTTGGTCTACTATCTTCTACTTACTAATAGCCCAAAGATTTTCCCTTCAAGAGTTATAAGTTAATTACCATAGATGCCCTTATGACAACAAAAAATAAGTTCTCACATTTAAGAAAAATGGTCCACTTGGTGGTATGCAGCCTCTATTGACTATTATCATCATTATTCCTATGATATTTGGGATTCTTGGAGTATAACGATCTACTTTCCTGATAATTTTGGAGTTCATGGAGTTAGTTATCCAGCAAATTCTATCTCTCCAAATGACTCAGTCATTAAAACCTAGGAATACGGGATGGTACTTTACTTTATGAAAATCTCAGATCCAAAGTACCCATTTTTCTCAAAAATTAACCAAGTTCTAACAATGGATATTCAGAAGGATCCATTGGATTCTAACATCTCCTGATGGCCCAACAAAAATTCCAAATTATCGATATCTATAAGTGGACGTACATTGTGCACTAATCGAGTATGAAAATAAAAAAGCCAAACCATCCCATGATCTTGTTCAAATGGTTGATTACGACAATCCCTATGATCAGCGACTACTGTACTGCCCCCTAATTAAGCATGTTCCACTGGTTGCATTCTCCTTAATACATTTCTGAATTATTACTAATGAACTCAATGATAGGGGCGTTACTATCGTCCAAAAGGACAAGGCTTGAAGTGTGTGTAATAGATTATAAACTAGAAATAACATAGTTAGACATATCTTCAACCATACACATTCATCCATTGTCAAACCATATACAATCAACTATTATCCACGTATGGTTTATACATCACAGTATAGCAATCCACACCTCTATCCACTAAAGACTTCAAAGTATAGCTCCAAAATAGACATGCACTATGTCATTGTTAATTCCTTCAAATTTCCTTGCTTAACTTATTCTCTTCATCCGGTTTGCTAGGATGAGGGCAATTCAATGAGCATTTGCCTAAACCAAAACATGAAAACATTTCAAACTGTGAACTGAAGCTCAGTACATGCACTCATGTATTGTTAAATGATCTCTATAAGAAATGATTGGGCGCCCAGTTGCAATTCATTTTAAGTTAAAACAGTGAATGAAATGAATGTAAAACTGCATTGCTAGTTATTATTTGATAGTAAATCCTTTGCTACTTTTACGATCTATGGATAGATGTATACATGCCAAGTCGATCAGGGACCTAGCCTGAGGCTACGCAGGTAACTAGACGGCGAATGCCCTATAGATGATAACTGACGGGGTGACTAATTAAATGATAAATCATTTTATAAACTGATTAATTGATGTACTTACCAAAACTTGATAACTTTGATAAATACACTCTTATTTCTAAAGATACAGGCAAAGAACGTACCTGATGTCTTTAAAATGCAATCTCACTTGATAATTCTTATGCACAATGGGAAATGATAGACTAGGTCCCGGTTCTATTTAAGAAATGTAATTATAGGTATATGTAATTTGTAAACAATGCTGACTTTCATAGTTGTAACTGTAACAGAAATTCCTTAAAAGGCAGCCATAACTTGAATAATTCCATAAAAGACAAGTTACACCAAAATGGTTTGAAAGCTAAATGAATTAGGGTAATCCAACTCAAAGTGAAATTTTGAGGACTAAAATTTATCAAAATAGAATAATTGGAATCATAAAAGAAAGACTTTGATGGTTATAAATTCATCATGGATTTTTGATATTTCTAAGATGGATAATAAAGGTTTGAGGGCAATTGGAGAGGTCGTAGGTTCAAAATAATTTTGAACGCACCAGTTTGGACCAACAATTACTAATATTGAGTTATCAATCTCCCCACTTGTCCAATTTTGCTGCACATGTCATACCACTTAGTTTTCCAAACCAAATGAGCTTCTAAGTACAATCAAAGTTGTTATCAATTCAAGGTCCACATTAGAAAATTCATAACTTTCACCCCCAACCTCCAATTGAGCTATAAAACCCCAATATGAAAAGATTAAAAAGTCCCTCAATATTTTCATTTGCATCCCACAACACAATCACCACCACACAAATCCCAAAATTGATTTAAAAGACCACACTGTGCAGTTTTGGTGCGGTCTGCGAAGTCGGAGTAAAACGGCCATAACTTCTTGCATAGAACTCGCATTAAGGTGATTCAAAATCCATTTGAAAGATGAGTCATTGATCTAGCTGCCCACCAACATTCATAATTTTTCAACCAGCCACGAATTACCAGTGTTTCCCGAAACACACCTATTTTCGGGCCCTTCACAGCTTGCTACATACTGTATTATCCACCTTTTTCACATAATTACCATCTAAAATCACTTGTTGAAATTACCAGAATATGGGGTGACCCTCAACATCACTTCAGACAGCCATAATCCATAATTTTTATTTCACAATCATCCAAGATTCATTTTCCAATCTAAAACACACATGACATGCTTGTTGACGAACATCATTTAAACTATGCATAATTCTCATAACCCTAACTTATGTCTCACTTGAATTTGCACTTAAAATTCTCTAAAATCAATACCAACACCATGATATTTATTACCAATACCAAAGATCACAAAATCACAAATAAAATTACAAAAACACAAGGTTCGGGTTTACTTACTTTATGCTCGAAATAAGGGAAGTTAGAGATGTTTGAAGCTTGAAGACGTAAGAGGGGTGGCTGGTGGTGGTGCTGGTGCTCTGATGGCAGCCTCCTGGTGGCCGAAAGGTGGCAGTAAGTGGCTGAAAATCAGCAAATACAGCAGCAAAAAGGAGGGGGCTGTGTAGGGTGGTGGAGAGGGAGAGAGAGTAAGTCTTGATATTTTATGAGTTTTGCTTAGTGGAGAATGACTTAGCTAATATTTGGCTTAGTTTTTAACCAATAAAAAGCATCTATTTACTAATGGTAATTAGGTATAATTCAGGATAATTAGCTAAGAAAATGGGCAGTGACTTGTTGGGCCCAAAATTGGGCCTAAATGAATTTGGGCTTGAAAGAAAATACACTTTACGCGATTGAATTTTCCGTGGCTCGAATTAAATTTTCTGATCGTTATGAAAAATAATTTAATCTCTTAAATCATATTTATTTAGGGACTACTATCGATTCACTCGAAATTTTACAATAATGAAAACCCAAATTGTAAATTGGGGCCCAAAATGAATTCTCCCAACCGAGATGATTAAATGGGGTAAATAAATATGAAAAATTAATAACATGACTTAATTAAATAAATAAACATGATTTAGGGTCATGCTATTATAGCCTTTCCCCCTTAAAGAGTTTCGTCCTCGAAACTTATGAGCTTTGATAACACATGCAAGTTTTTCTTAAATAGATGTGGGTACTTGGCTTACATCTCATCCTCAGTCTCCCAAGTAGCTTCTTCGGAGGTATGGTTTGTCCATAGCGCCTTGACTTAACGTATCTGCTTGTTGCGCAGCTGCTTAATCCTGCAATCTGGTATTTGGATTGATTGCTCTTCATACACTATATCTCCAGTAACTTTGATGGGTTCAGATACTATAGCATGGTCAGGATCTGGAATGTACTGCCTAAATTATGAGGTAAGAAACACGTTATGCACATCTTTGAGTTATATGGGCAGACCTAGTCGACAAGCTATGGGGTTAAAGGTGTTTGCGTATTGTATAACTGCTTAATCCCATTTTTCAGTAGCAGATCCAGATACTTCTCACACATTAGCTTCAATGAACTCAATTATCTCTAATATCTAGTCTCTTGACACCCTTGTCTATAAAATCCCTTTGGAATACTTTATATCTCATCTGAACTTTAATTATCTCCTTCTTTGGTCAATATGACCATATCACTCTTGTTTCGTCCTTGTGTCACTTTAACATGTACTTGAACTATCTCATTATTCTCGATGTTTCTTCTAGCTTATTATAATACTGCTAGACATTGTTTGAGATTAAGCCCTTATCAAAAAGTTATCATCTGATATTCTTAATGCGTCACATGATCTCCCCTTATCATACTCCTCAAAGATCTGCTCCCGGTTGATAATGGGTGATGAAACGATCGTGATTAAGGATGAGAGCGATGGGATTGTTAGCCAACCAAATCTTTGCATACAAAAGAAATGAACGATGAGACTAGAAAAGGCTAATAAAGGAGATGGGGTGGTTAGAATAAAAATAACCATGAGTGCATCTAGAATTCTGAACTGTAATACCACAAGAATCATGGTTTATAAATATTGATTATAAAGGATCCAAAACATAGTTATTCAAGAAGATAGATAGCCCGGTTGCCTTCGAGTTTAGCTGATGATTTAAAAATAAAATGGCCAGCAATGGAGTTCCAACGAGGTGACTTTATAGATACCATTGGCAGGATAAATGCAATCGAGGGAGTGGTCAAACAAAATACAATAAATAGAGAAATAGATTGTATAAATAAACACTGGATAAATAAATAGCTTGAATAAGTAAGGTCTAATGAATAGATAAATGGATTATATAGGCTGTAGTGGAAACATGCCTTTGCTTGTATGAAGCCAAGTCAAGTCCGACAATAAGATTAAATAAGGATTACTTAAGTGTACTTATGAGGATATAAGATATAGTGTGAGAATTGCAAGTGCAATAAACAGATCAATAGATTGAATCCGTAAAGTGTAATGGATAGATCAATAGATTGAACGAGTAAAGTACCAATGGATAAGTAAATAGATTGAACAAGTGACATTTGAAACATGTCTTTGCTCATATGAAACCAATTCAAGTCCAGCAATAAGATTGAACAGAAAAGTTGGAGTTTACTTATGAGCATGTAAGATATAATTGTGGGAGTTGAAGGTAAAAATAAGGAGAGTAAGGGGATTATGACAATTGCAATCACCCATGCCAATAGGAGTTGAATTACATTATAAATTTCAGAATAGGTTATACGAGCTTATCATTATGAATAAATGAGATGTAAGATAGATGCGTGAATCAGCTCTCATCGGAATGAAGTATAACTCATGATTAGGAAATAAAGATGGTGAAGGTCGAGAGTACTGGAATGTTGACAACCATATAAGGTTGAACAAAAATGTATTGCACATTTAACAATGGGTTTGCAAAGACATGGAAGATCATGGTAATAGGAACTATCAGAAACACATGGGTGATTAAATAATATTAGATAGTATCAAGTTTTGAAAATGAGATAAGCAAACAACTACAAGAATTACTATAAAAGGGCATTCTTACAAAAGATAAACTATGGTTGCATGGTTTAGGTGTAATATCCGAACCTCAAATTATTCCTGAAAAGACTTCTATTGTTGGCAGTTAGTCCCATAAATAATTTATTCAAGGTATAGGGAACTTGTTTTTGATAGTGATCTTGTTCAACTCTCAGTACGTTGTACACAACCATAAGGTTCTGCCTTCATTCTTTATACATATAAAACTAGGGTTTCCCATAGTGATGCACTTGGTTAAATCACTCCCTTCAGTAGCAACTCATCTCACTAAATCTTTAGTTCTTTGAACTCTACTAGGGGTCATATGATAAGGGCTTTGAAAATGGATTGAGCACCTTGAACTAGGTTGATTTGAAAATCAATGTTTCTTGGAGGAAAATAGTCCTGAAAGTCCTCAAATAAAACATTTTTAAATTCACAAACTATAATTATGGATATGTATATACAAGTGTGGTTGCATATTACTAATAATCAATGCATTACTAACATGATAACTCGCTTGCACGGTGTAATTAGGGCGGAAATAGGGTTTTTCATCCCTGTGTCCATAAACACACACATCTAGTCTTTCCTCATCCCTCAAGCTAACCTTCAGATCTTTACAAGTCATCTTCTATAAGTACATAGTCAGTTCATCACCATAATGATAACAAGGTCTGCCAATCAAACTGAATTGAATACCCAATTAATATGGTTCTAACAATGATAATAGAAGCACATTTATAAAAGATAACACATTCAACAGCCTACTGATCTCAGTAAATTTAAATGACGGGGGGACAATCTAAAGTGTGAAGAGATGTAACCACACCATGAACTCTTGCAAAGATATTTCTTTATTGGTTATAAAGGACTGGAATGTAAGCTAAATGAAAGAAAAGACGAAGATTCATAATGAAGGAGGTAAGGCATATAAATAACTTGCATATACAAGACATGCGGTTTATTCATGATGGTCACGATAGTAAAGTAAATGAACGATGTTGTGAAGTTGAGAGGGAGTATTAAGTACCAAAGGTGAAGAAATCTAACAGATTACCAAAGAGGCGTTTGAAAAGTCATATGGTACCCGTAGGTAAGTAAAATGATGAATATGAGGGTCAACACCACCAAAAGGGAAATTTTATTCATCTGGTGTTTGAAAGGCCAATATGTCAAGATGAAGGAGTCAGTCTTATAACTGAACATGATGGCATCGGCATCCGTCAATAACACATTCTGCTGTAAATAGAAGTCCTGGGTAGGCATATAAATTTCAAAATTGCTAGCAGATGAAAATAGCACAAATTGTTGTTTATCATTAATAAGATAGGTTGTACTAGTAAAGAAAGGATTGCTAAAATAGCTTGAATAACGATATGCAGTCACGCCCATAGAGTAGTAAGCCAACATGATGTTACGGTGGTATAGAAACACGAACAATATGGATCCATTTAATTGCTAAAAGGGTGCTTAATGACTGAGTCTGAAGCAACCAAAGGCCTTGCAAACAATAAATGAATAGTGTCTGAACAAAAGCAAGGAGTTAAAGTAAGTGACAGTAAAAATATGAACATGGTGATGACTGAACTGTAAGTAGAATGGGTCAAATATACTTAGGAAGAACTGTAAATCACATAGTAATGCATGTTGGGGGTCATTATAGGCTCCATTATGAAAACAAAGAATTAAACGATTATGATTGTTAGGGTTTGTATCGCCTATAAGAAAGGTTGCTCAGGTGTTGAACTAAAATGGAACCTCATGTATCCCACTCATTCTGTAACCTTATTACCATGTCGTGAGTTGAGCTAAACTGATGCCCTTCTGAGTAAAGTAATCTAGTCTCATGTATCCACTAGATATTGCTTCGAATGGTCTCTATATCGCTGACTCTTATTGAGAATGCAATACCAGAAGCTGGTCGATAGATATAGCTAACTATAAGAGATTCGGGTAATAAAAGATATGGCCTATGATACTTCTTTGATCCTCTTCATCACCCATTACTAGTTCACTGAATAACTCATAACCCAATTACACACCCCATCTCTAAAAATTCCTTAAAAGTACAATGTGTACATACATATCACTTTATACTAGTTAAATAAATCTACCTGATACTGGTAAAATGAATATCCTCAATACTAATGAAATGAATGTGCTTAGTTCTGGTAAATTAAATATTATATCACATCTTTGGGTCCTTTTCCTTTGATCCTGCATATCTAACTTTCATTGCTTCTGAACAATTCAAGGTAATTAGGGCATAAATAAGTCAATAATAGGAAGGAATGAGAGCATTGCTGATGCAAGGTCTTAGTGTCAAGACCAGATAATTCCTATACATTGCATCTTAATCTTACTCGTACCACCCATATAACGCCAAGTAGCACACCATAAGCTACAAACTATTATCACCAGACATGAGCACTCATTGTAATGTTCATTTCATACTAATTCACTTCAAAAATATTACCCCGCAAGGCATTTTCTCCTCTAGAGATTTACATCTAACTTGGCACTGTATTAATCCCTTAAGAAGTTGCAAATGGCATCCTTATATTGGGTTTCAGTCATCACTGTAGCAAAGATCAAGTATATTAACACACCTCAATAAAATTGTCGAATCCTGGGGCAAAATGGATAGAGTTCTGCCCAAAAGCTAACTAAAAGCCGACTTAAAGTCTTAAAATAGATACCTGAAATTGAGAAAAACACTTCAATAGCTCAACGACCATACACCGAAGTTCATAACTCAACGAGTCACACGCCCGGAGTACACGATTGCAAAAAATTAAACAAATGAGTGAAATGAAACATACAATACAACTCCCTGATAAATGAGAGCATGCCTCACTAACAGGTCACCCAAATGGTTCCACAATCCACTTTGCTAATGCTCGAATCTCAGTACATTACCAAATGATTGAATCGCCCAATGGAAATGGTTCCTCCTTATATGCCGATAAATATGAAATTATAGTCAATAGCTCATTTAACTGGTCTAAATTAACTCATACACACCTTAATAGCTAACTCATAAATACTTGATAGCTCACAGTGGCCCTTAAAATCTTAGCTCTGATACTAAATCTGTAATGCACCCTAATTAAGCATGTTCCACTATTTGTATTCTCCTTAATAAATTTCTGAATTAGGGCTAATGAACTCAATGATTGGGCCGTTACCGTCGTCCAAAAGGATAAGGCTTCAAGTGTGTGTACTAGATTATAAACTAGAAATAACATAGTTAGACATAGCTTCAACCATACATATTCATGCATTGTCAAACCATATACAATTAGCTATTACCCACGTATGGTTTATACATTGCAGTATAGCAATTCACCATATACTCTACACCTCCATCCATTGAAGATTTCAAAGTATAGATCCAAAATAGACATCTACGATATCATTGTTGATCCCTCTAGATTTCCTTGCTTAACTTATTCTCTTCATCGAGCTTGCTAGCATGAGGGCGATTCAATGAGCATTTGCCTAGAACAAAGCATGAAAATGTTTTGAACTCTGAGCCGAAACTCAGTACATGCATTTCGATATTATTAAATGATCTCTACATAAAATGAATGGCTGCCCAAATGCAATTCATTTTAAGTTAAAACACTAAATGATATGAATGTAAAACTACATTGCTAGTTATTATCTTATAGTGAACCCCTTGATACTAACACGATCTATGGATAAGTGTGCATCTGTCAAGTCGATCAGGGACCTGGCCTGAAGCTGCGTGACTAATTGGACGACGAATGCCCTGTAGATGATAACCGGTGAGGTCACTAATTAAATGATAAATCATTGTATAAACTGATTCATTGATGTACTTAACAGAACATGATAACTTTGATAAATACACTCTGATTTCTAAAGATACAGGTAATGAACGTATCTAATGTCTTTAAAATACAATCTCACTTGATAATTCTTATTCACAATGGGTAATGATAGACTAGGTCCCGATTCTGTTTAAGAAATGTAATTATAGGTATATGTAATTAGTTAACAATGCTGACTTTCATAGTTGTAACTGTAACAGAAATTCCTTAAAAGGCATCCTTAACTCAAATAACTCCATAGAAGATAAGTTACACCAAAATGGTTTGAAAGCTAAATGAAGTAGGGTAATTTAACTCAAAGTGAAATATTGTGGAGTAAAATTAATCAAAGTAGAATAATTGAAATCATAAAAAAAAGACTTT
Source organism: Selenicereus undatus (assembly GCA_017589665.1). Taxonomy (NCBI): domain Eukaryota; kingdom Viridiplantae; phylum Streptophyta; class Magnoliopsida; order Caryophyllales; family Cactaceae; genus Selenicereus; species Selenicereus undatus. Next base: position 49,081,975 of record JACYFF010003369.1, read on the forward strand.
GATGGTTATTATTCATCACAAATTTTTGATATTTCTGAGATGGATAATAAAGGTTTGAGGGTAATTAGAGTGGTGATAGGTTCAAAATAATTTTAACACACCAGTTTGGACCAACAAATACTAATGTTGAGTTATCAATCTTCTCACTTCTCCAATTTTGTTGCACATGTCATACCACTTAGTTTTCCAAACCAAATAAGCTTCTAAGCACAATCAAAATTGTTACCAATTCAAGGTCCACCTTAGAAAATTCATAACCTTCACCCCTAACATCCAATTGAGCTATAAAACAATATTAAAAGATTAAAAGGTCCCTCAACATTTTCATTTACAGCCCATAACACAATCACCACCACACAAATCCCAAAATTGAGCAAAACACCACCCTATGCAGTTTTGGTCCGGTCTGCGCAATCGGAGTAAAATGGCCATAACTTCTTACACAAAACTCAGATTAAGGTGATTCAAAAGTCATTTGAAAGATAACTCATTGCTCTAGCTCCCCACCAACATTCATAAGTTTTCAACTAGCCACGGATTACCAGTTTTTCCCAGAACATATCCCTATTTTTGGGCCCTTCATAGCTTGCTACCTACTTTATTATCCTCCTTTTTCACATAATTACCAGCTAAAATCACTTGTTGAAATTACCAAAATATGGGGTGACCCTCAACTTCACTTTAGACAGCCATAATCTAAAATTTTGACTTCACAATCATCCAAGATTCATTTTCAAATCTAAAACACACACATGACATGCTTGTTGATGAACATCATTTAAACTATGCATAATTATCATAAACCTAGCTTATGTCTTACTTGAATTTGCACTTAAAATCCTCTACAATCAATAACAACACCGTGATATTCATTACCAATACCAAAGATCACAAAATCACAAATAAAATAAAAAAAAACGTAAGGTTAGGGTTTACTTACTTTAAGTTCGAAACAAGGGAAGTTAGAGATGTTTGAAGCTTGACGAAGTGAGAGGGGTGGCTGGTGGTCCAATGGCGGCCTCCTGGCCGAAACGTGGCGGTTAGTTGCTAGAAATCAACAAGTACAGCAGCAAAAAGGAGGGGGTTGTGTAGGGTGGTGGAGAGGGAGAGAGAGTAAGTCTTGATATTTTGTGAGTTTTGCTTGGTGGAGAATGACTTATCTAATACTTGGCTCGGTTTTTAACCACCAAAAAGCATCTTTTTACTAATCATGATTAGGTATAGTTGAGGGTAATTAGCTAAACAAATGGTTAGTAACTCATTGGGCCTAAAATTGAGCCTAAACGAATTTGGGCTCGAAAGAAAATACACTTTACGCGATTGAATTTTCCGTGGCTCGAAATTAAATTTTCGGAGCATTATGAGAAATAATTTAATTTTTTAAATCATATTTATTTAGGGCCTACTATGAATTCACTCAAAATTTTACAGCAATGAAAACCCAAATTGCAAAGTGTGGCCTAAAATGAATTCTTCCAACCGGAATGATTAAATGAGATAAATAAATGTGAAAAATTAATAACATGGCTTAAATAAATATGATTTAGGGTTGCGCTATTATAACTACAATGGTTTCCAGATCGAGGAGAATTAGTTACTGATCTCACTTTAGCAAGAGCTATCCGTTTTTACAGCATTTATCATCAAATTTGTGCATTAATTGAACAAGGAAAACGTTAATGCATTGCGAAAACACTACTTTCACCTATGAAAATGAGTTTAAAGAATACATGAAGGTGCAAGGAGTAGTCTTGGAAGATGTCTTAGATTATCACTTTAATGTTGTAGCTGGAAAATTCTTATCAGAAAAATGAAAGAAATATCTTCGTGAATTATTTGATAAATAGGACCCAGAGCATCTTCAATTTGATGAAGATTTTGATGATTATCTAGATAATGATGGTCTAGAAGATATAGTTGGAGATGAAGGCATGCAGAATCTCAATCATGATGACTAGTCTTATCATCATTAAAAGCTCTAAAAACTGGTTGCTCAATTATTGTACTATTTTGATAAGTGTTAAGTCTGCAAAGTAAGACAGTCTACTATAGCCATGTGTAATATTAGTGTGTACTGTAGCCAATAGGGCATCCTATGTACCTCCATCTGATAAGTGCTTAAAGCATATATAATTTTTGGGTCATTTTGATGCATTTTTAGGGAGAATTATGTGCTTTATGTTATAATTTATACCCTTTTGCCATTTTATGCTTTGGTATAGTGCTTTTCTATGTTTTGCAGGTTTTTGGACCATTTTACCCTAGATTTGATCCTAAATAAGTGTATTTGGGCCCAACACGGACACTGTTTGAGCTAAAAATGTGCAATTTTTAAGGTACTTTTTCTTCAACTTTATGCTCGTTTTAATAATATTTTTTAGGTTTTTAATGGATTTTATTTTATTTTGCAGATTTTTAATAAATGTGAAAAGGGGGCCAAAAATGTCGAGAATTGAAGAACCCGCCTTGGATTGTCAAAAACCGGGGCAAACTACCCTGAACCAGCCCAAAAATAGAACTGAACCGGTCCCGCATTAAACCGGACCGGCCCGGTTCTTCCCCAAAACCCTCAACCCAGAAAAACCTGGTTCAGCATTTTTAATCCCCCACCCCTTCACATTTTCTCTATCCTTTGCGTCTGCTTCTCTCTCCTCGAAACAGCGCAGAGCCCTGAGTTCCCTACAACCCTCGCCTCCCTCTTCCTCGACCGAACCCAGACCCCATGCCCATTCTCTCTCTACCCCGTTCTCTCTCTCTCTTATCCTTTCCCAAAACCACTCAGCCCACAGAAACTAAAACCAGAAGCCCCACCCACGGTTTCGACTTTGTCTTATTCATCCCCATCCCACCACCCTTCAGTCACGCTGCACACGCCACGACACCAGCATCGTCACCACCTTCATCCGCCGTCCACGCACACTAGCAAATCGACAGCCGAGAGACGAAGGAGGTCGGGTATAAAGCAAGGAGGCGACGCCATTGAAGGAGGTTCGAGTTTTTAGGTAATTTAGAAGTAGGTAATTTTAGGTAGAATTAGGAGTAGATTAGGTTTAATTTCGTTTAAGTTTAGTTTGATTTCGTTTTAAATTTCGATTTCATATTCTAATTTTAGATTTTACTTCGAATTTCAGATTAAGGTTAGGTTTTAGATTCGGTTTAGGGTTTGAATTCACTGCAATTTCGAAGCTTTTCAGTTGTAATTAACGCTTTTGGGTTGGTTTTTGAGAAAAGAATTGAATGTTAGTTTGTGAGTTTCAGTCGATTTCTCCTGTTTTTGGATCGTTCGAATTGCATTTGGTGTTGTGAAGCTGCTTCTGGGTCGTGAATGGTGAATTCAGACCCTGAGTTGCTCTGGTATTACTTCATTGCCCCAACTTCCTTAGTTGTTTTTGTTAATCCCCTCCCCTGTTGCCTCGATTGTGTTCAATTCATTCATGTTGCTGCTGTTTTCTTTGCGTTATGTTTCAATACGATTGTCCCTGCTGCCGTGTTCATGATAAGTTGTTGGCTTGATTTCCCCTGTTTCTGGGTTGCTTTCATTTGAAGCTGCTGCTTTTTCGTGTTCTGCTTGGGTTCTGTTAATCCCTTCCCCTGTTGCTTGCTCTGTTTCAATCTCTAGGTTCTATTTAGTTTATTGTGTTGAATTGAAACCATGTTCAACTTTGGATCAGTTTTGGAATAATGTTAGTTAGTTGCTTAGGTTTTGAATCCTGCTTAATTCAAGCTTAGCTTGGTTTAGGTGGGGTAATTGACATAAGGTTTAGTTTAGGTTTAGTTTACTTAGTTCATCAAATCGTTTAAATTCTCAATTAAAAGCAATTAGTTGATTCAGTAGTTTAGATGAGCTTAGTTGAATTAGGTTATTAGATGCTTTAAATAATTTCACTTAGGTTAGTTAATTAGTTTAATCACTTTAAATGACCATAAATCTCACGCCTTCCCTGTGGACCGACCCTTAAGTACTACGACTGACAATCGAGTATTTGAGGTTTCTTTTCTTTAATTTAATTTTCCACCCCCCTCAAAATACACTCAACATACACCCTTTAGTTGCTATGCCCGTGGAATGAAGAAAGACCATAATAATGTGGAGCCAGAGCTAACCATGGCCTGCTCGTGGTGTTGGCCACGGTTCATGGTGTCTTCATTTTCTCACAACTTTTTGACTTCCTGGCAGTTTTAATTCCATTATTATGCAGGACTTTTCGGCTTCGAGGAATTTTACTATAAAAAGGGTGCTTCTCATCCTCATTTCCACACATCCCATCATTTCATTTCCTCTCTTCAAGTTTCCTTTTTAGAATTAGATTAGATTAGAGAGGGAGAGAGAGGGAGAGAGAGAGTTGAAGTGAAGATTTTGCAAGAATTCCATCCCGGGTTTGTACGACGGTTCAAGCGCGATCTTGGCTGAACATTTCTCTTCTCTTCTCTTTTCTAAAATTAGATTTATGTTTAGTAATTTTGATTAGGACTTTGTTTTGATTTTAGATTTATGCAAATACTAGTTAAATTCTTGATTTGTTGTTCATCTCTTTGAGTATTTTGGAATTGTTGAATTGTTTTATTGGATCCTAAAAGTTTATTATCTTGTGAGAAACTTTATTACTTTCTTACATTTTGTGGGTATTTGGATGAAGGACTGAAAGGTGAAATTTCAAATACCGGAATCCTAGGATTTGGCTTGATTGCGTGATGTCTTGAAAGAGAACTACGGATTGAGAAACCATTGATTTGACAATCGGGTTCCTAATGAACCTAAAACAATCGAGAAATCCATGAAAATTGATGATTGATTTGATTTAGGTATTTCACTTCGCCTTGAAAGAGCGTTGTGATACTTTAATTATCGATTTTAGAACAACCAGTTAAGGAAGAAGTTCTTGATTGATGCATGAATTGAGAGATTGCTAGTTTTGTGTAATTCCATGATTATTTATTCATTAGATTGATAGTAGATTAGTTAATTTTCATTTTCAAATTTGGATTCCCTTAGCATATCTTGAGGGATTATAACCCAATAGTTTCACCTAGTCTCTATGGGATCGACCTTGATTACTACAACGCCATTGTGCGCTTGCGGGCCTATCACCATCCTTCTATAAAACAAGACGTTGAGTGCAGAGATGGGACACAGTCATTTGAGCATTCTTGAGCAAAAGAGAAGTTGGCATTCTCCATTTCGATTTTCAATGGTCTAAGCTCAATTCGCATGACAAGCAATAATGCTAGACATAGGCATCTATAAGTGCGCATCTAAAGGCATGACAATCAGGGCAATGACATATTAAGGTCATACGCTAGTAGTACCATACTAAAACATGAATTCAAGTCACTTTGAAATCACAATGATTAACATGGAGACTCTTATAACTCATTTAGAATAACAAAAATGTCACGTAGCACCACATAGTATCATTTAAGCATAGTAGCATTACATAGAATCATTTAAGCATAATAACGTCACATAACATCATTTAAGCATAACAGCATCACATAGTATTGCATAATATCAGCAAGCTCAGCATTCTCAAGTTTAGGAATTGGAGGTAACCTGAAACCGGTTGATACACATATAGCAAGCAATTCACAAAATGAAAGCATGTATGGTTGTCATTCCCATTTTCTTACATCAATTCCAGCTAGTTTATGGGCCTCACCTTCATGGTAACTTAGACAAGACATGTCAAGGTCATATGAAGAGGGTACATAATCAAGTTCGTTCTAAAACATGAAGATATTGGGTCAATCTAAGGTTAAATCATTTGCGAGAGGTTACCACGTCACCATAGGACAACAGAGACATCAAATTACATCACAGGGACAACGAAGGAACTCGGGGTAACACTTGAATTCACATTGTCATCACATAGGGGTTAACAACGAAGCACTGAGATCAAAACCCACGAATTAACATAAACTAGCATATCATGTCGGTAAGAATAACTTGGGATGGAAATGCTAAAGCATAATGCAAGTAGATGGTTTTGATGGGCTGTAAATGATGATCCCACAATCATGGTGTGAAACTATCTACATAATCAAATGACTCTAACTAATACAATCACAGACTCACATGTTCAAGCAAACTCTAGCCAAGCAACTATAAACAAACTCACTTCGTTGGCATTCGTTCACAACACGTCAATGGTTACATACAAAGGTCATATCTATATGTATTCTTATGGTCTTACACAGCACATGATATCATAATAAATTTTTAAGACATGCAAACCCACATGTTGTCACATAAAAGAACACTTAGACATGTAAGTATGCGTGTAATCCCCTCTTTTGCAGCCTATGGTCAATGGCATGCCTTAAACCTCATCCAATTTAGGAGGAATTGGTGTTGAGCGACTAGAATTGTGCGAGTATGGTTGGTATCAATGGCTTCATAGGCACCCGCTGAGGTCTTATGAGATACATCTATCTTACAGGTGATCATAGGAGTCGTATTGTAGGTCGCTTGCCTTAGGAGGGATTATTTACTATATACAATTCCAAAGTCTGCTAGGTTCTTTCTCGCTTGAGCTTTCTAGGTGTATTCGGGTTCGGTCAGGCCAAAACATTGTCGCCCATTCATGAATAATAATCCACATAATAAAAGAACCAGTAATGCATGGTTTAGGTAATAATGGCAAAGAAGGGGGACATTAGGTACACTATGCAATGGTTCCCGGGGTCCTACCATTAGCACGTAGTCTTCAAGCATGCATACAAGCTCAAGGAATTCAGAATTCAAAAGAAAGAGGGAAGATATCGATTAGTACGGTTACCAATTACGACAATCATACATGAACGAGTATGAACTAACATGTGACATAAAGTGTATAATAAATGAAGTCAATTGCACATGAAATTGACATAAATAATCATATGCTAGCATAATCATAAACATGAGTTGTATATGAACTAACACATTTAAAAACATCATTTCCCTATTCAAGCTATTATACCAGTCAATTATCGCTATATGCATAAACTAAAATTATAGCAATCGATCTTCACACGTATAGTACAATGGCATGTACTCGGAAACCTAAGCTCGCTCATCATAGCTAAAGAATGTAAAATAAATCTTGACGCGACAACGAAAAGATATTAACATTTCGAAACTTTGGATTTCAAAGGAGAAAATAGCTTGTCTGTTTTGAACTTCTTCTCTACCATCCTTTGAGTACGTCTGCTCACTCCATTATGGGGCCCGAGGAGCAAATCGTACTTCAGGGGCAAAGATGAGCTTACAGAAAGACTTTTCAATGGTTCGAGTTTAAAACGACATGCTTAAACTATCGACTGTCTTATTACAGCACACGAAAAAGACATTTACTAATCAAAACATAGCTTAGCGCACACAAGAACACGAAAATGAATTAGGCTCACAAACATCCAATTGGCTCATCCGGATCACCTAAACGTCAATCAATGAAGTCAATTGGCGTGTTAGGAGCGTATGGCACCAATGAAGTACTCACAATGTCACCCGAAGGTGTGGTGAGAGCTATTTAACTACTATACTAACGCATAACTCGCCACTTTCACTCAATCGACCTACTCGAGCCTCACATAAGTCAGGCATGGCCGCACTATAGAGCACACTTGCACAAGAAGCAGGCATATGTCACATAACCACAAAGTGTTCCTAGGCACCTATATGAGATGCAAGACTCAGGTCGCGGCCTATGGTCGCAGGACCATGCTCTGATACCATCAATGTAACACCCCCAGCCCCTAGGACCGAAAGCGTTACGTTTTCCTAACTCCTTACTTAAATTCTGGGACGAAACAGACAGAACTTCCCCTGAAAACTGAACGTTCTCAGGCTAAACGCCTTACAATAAGTCCCTGTAAATCAACGGAAGCGTAAACATTTAAAAACATTACTCAACGGCCACACGCCGGAGTTCATAACTCGACGAGCCACCCGCTCGGAGTACACCAAACATAATAGTTCATTAATACAGAAACAGTAAAAGATACAACTCAACAGTTCATACAACCGGAGTATGGGGTTTACATCCCAAACATAACTAACTTCAATCAAAAGACATCTAACTACTGACTGGATGGTTGGCTCATATAGCCATACAGAGCAACTCATAACCAATATGCGTTACATGAACCTCGAATACTGTTTACAAGCGTTTACAAACTAAAAATACTTTACATGACTTCATTAAACACATAAGTTGGCACAAATGACATCTTGCAAGCAATAATCGATTCCAGCTGACTCAACTTCTTCCTGTCATAAAGAAAACCTGGGGGAAAAGGGGAAAGAGTAGTGGGATGAGCAACCACACGCTCAGTGAGTGTCCCCCAACCCCCTTAAAACCAAAACCGTTGCAGGCAATAATATCTTACTATTCACATAACACGTATTCATACTATAATACCATATTAGGCGTTCACGAAGTTCTTTTAGAAATATCACTAGCCATAAACTTCATTTTACTCACCTAACGCATTACTAGGTCCTTAAATGACCAAACTTCTTGACTACAGGCGGTTAAACACTTAGGCAAGCAATGAAGCTAAGCACATAACGTTCTTTCTCATATACATAACTCATATATCCACTTAATGAACATTTAGGCCACATTATGGCTATAATTATAGGCTACCTGTCACAGGTTGTGAACACTTAAACATGAAAGGTACTTAGTTTCAATAAAGGTGGCATGTTAGGGACTTGCTTACATATCACGTGACTCTAAACAAAACATGTGATGCACTATCACCTATATGCTCATTATGCACTTCAAGAGGAACCACATGATATATCATGAAAACAACATGGCTACTTGCTCGCTTGAACACATGCTTCTAACTATAATGCTTGTACACTCAATTTGAAGTCACATATTCTTTACAATCACATGCTTTGAAGTTTCAAGTATAGACACTTTCGTTTCTTGCTTTGCAAACATAACTCATTCATAAAGTATACTAAGAGCATGCATATAGCACACATAGGAAACTTTCTTTCTTTTTACTGAAAACACTTCATTTAGCCATTGAGGCTCTTAAAACTCTTTTGTTAGCCTCTTGAGGCTCTTAAAACTCTTCTGTTAGCCTCTTGAGGCTCTTAAAACTCTTTTCTTTAATCTTGGTCGCATAATGACCCTTCAAACTTTCTTTCTGAAATATTTCAAAAGGCAAAGTGCCAACTGCTTTTCTTATTTAATAAGAAACTACTTCTGGGCATAAGATCATGAAGTGCTGGTTGGGAGAGATCTACACTCAATCCCCTAAGCTCTTACTCCCGGGATGGCAACTAACTTTTTGGACCTTAACCCTCGTCAGGGTCTCTAGGGACTACTCCCTAGGCTATATAGAGATTCCCCCGTTCAAGCAGGTTCACTCCCTATCTGATGTCCCTATGCACTTATCTTAGCCATTTAAACTGGTCATAACGACTACTAAGTTTGCTGCCTCTCACAGCGAAATCTTTTATCATACAACTCACGCTTTTGTAAAACTCTTTAGGGATTCCCCCGTTCAAGCGAGTTCACTCCCAAAACTGTTTTCATTTACTTAAAATAGGCCATCTTGCAATAATAGTTATGGCTACTATCATTTCAAAACATGAAATCTTTCTTTAAAAACTCACTCTTATGCATATAATGCAGTCTAAGCATTTAAGCACATTTATCGCATATATCACATTTAAGCACTTCATATCAAACATATCAATTCAACACAATGAGCCACACATGGCCTCGCAATCCACACGATTGCGGTAATTCACAACCTAGTCTCCCTCCTCACTTTCACCATACACACAAGACCTCAAACGCTCATGGTGTTATCCTCGAACCATCCAACTACTAGCTCGTTTCATCAATTTATTTTTCATAATATGTTATCACAAGGACTTATTAAAAAGGGGAAGGATTAGGCTCTTACCTGTGCAAACAGCACCTTTCAGCCACATATACGCTTACATCTATATTGCCTTAACTTGGAATAATGCTTAACGAACCAAATTAAACTAATCAAGGCATGAACCTTATTGCATTCATAACTCACATTCAGGAAATAAGCATGTCATACTCATGTCATCTTCAAAACATAGCTAACCAACTAAACATGTATCGATTTAAAACATTCTTAGATTGTTTCATGAATCGCTAATTATTCGAATCAAGGCTAAACATACCAAAACAACTTCGTTTTCGATTCTTTTTAAACCTTAGCTTACTTTAGTCGTATTCAAGCTAACTACGCCTTTATAACTTTAAAATTAATCCA
>JACYFF010003369.1:49092238-49113507 GCA_017589665.1 Selenicereus undatus
TAACTTTAAAATTAATCCATTTTCAAGAATCGCTAATTACTCGAATCGACGCTAAATATATCGAATCAACTTCGTTTTCGATTCTTTTTATCCCTTAACTCATTCTAATCAAATTCAAGCTAACTACACCTTTATAACTCCAATTTAATCTCTTTTCATACATAGTTCCCTTTACACGCACATAATTTTCATCAAATTACAAACTCAAGCATAAACTAATTCAATAGTTCGAATTTAAACATGCGCAACCCATTTCTTGACATTTCTAGCAAATCTAGCTAACCCTAATTCGTCATGCAACATCTAACTACCGAAAATCAATTTTGAAATTAATATTACTTAGGAGGGAGGAACACCCACCTCGGTTCTATGCTAGAGGACCCGATTTGGGGCTTTGGGACTCGATTTGAATGCTTCAAACTAGGGATTCGACCCTCCTCTGCTGCCTTGCCCAATCCCACACGAACAGACCCCATTTCACGCTCATACCCGCGTAATTCGAACCCTAATTTCACCCAAACGCTCATTCACTGACTTGGATATGTGGAGGACACTTGAGGCTACGAATTTACTAGCAATTTGTGGAGGAATTAGAATAGCTAGAGATTGGGCTTTGTGGCCGAGCTTAATCACGCATTCGGGGCTTCGAATCACTACCAATTCAATCCAAAACGCAGCACAGGCTCCGGATTTTCGCCTAGATTCGCACCAGGGGATTGGTAGGTTCTGGGGAATTTGATTCGGGGGAAAATTCGAGCTGGGTGGAGGAGAATCGGGCGGTTTTCGGCTCCCATGGCTGCGCGTATGGTGGAGGAAAGAGAGGAAGAAGAAGATGCTGAGGGGAGAGAGAGAGACGCGAGTTCGAGAGAGAGGGGGGTCGGGCCTTGTTTTTTTTTGGCTTAATAACATGCTTCAGCCAGGTTCCAACCCCAAACTTATTAATGAGGAGTCTAAACTCGAGTCGAAACCTCCTACAATTAACATCTTTAATCAAACTTCGGGAATCGACTAAATAAATCGAAAGACGATTTTAAAAACTCGGGTTAGCATCGATTCAAACATTTTATAAATAAGTAACGTCAATAATAACATCAATCAAATAGTCGTTCTTTTTAATGAAATTAATCGTTTAACAACTAGATTAAACTATCAATATAATTTAAAGGCATAAACGGCACGAAATAACTTTAAAATCAATAATAGCAATAAAAATCCCTTTTTATAAAATTATAGTTTTCAAAAGCACATCGATAATCAATTAACTCATACAGTTACTAAAAATACGATTTTATAACATAAAAGGTAATACAAGCAACTTAATATGAAAATAACGAAGGGGGTCTTACAGTAGAGGAACGTTGTAGTCCAGCGCCGACTAAGTTCAGGTAATGGTCGAAACTCTCTAATTAAGCTTTAGTTATTTTGCTAAGAATGGTGGGCCGTTAATTATAGAAAATATAATATTTATGATATAAGTAGTAGATTGTGGTAATTAGTACTAGAAAAGTCTTTATAAGAAGCCTAAACAAAAACAAAAGCTTTGTTTTATCAAAAAGTCCGAAAAACTTGAGTATTTGAACCTTAAGACTCATTTTGGGCAAAAATAGCAAATTCAGAAAATTCAGGGAATAAGTTGCAAAGGAAAACTTTAGACAGTAACTATTTCATAAAATATCAACCTTTGCTAATAGTTTACCCAGAGTTGTGAATATATTCTAAAAATAATTTTCATAAAATCCAGGTACCCCAGAGTTGTGAATTTTGGATTAGAGAGAGGATGAGCCTGAGATTTCTTTTTTTTTTTAGGCAGGTTTGTTTCACGAATAGTTAGTTCCTTTTTTTAAGAATTTGTTTCATACTACTCTATAGAACATAATTAAGCAACTTGTTATGAATTTGTTTAATAAAATTTAAATTTGTGATATTACATACATGTATTCTATATAACTGCTTATGATTAATATTTGAATATGTTTCTTGATACATGTTATGTTATATAAATATATTCTATATAATACGGTGTTTAAAAAATGTTATGAGAATATGCTTCATGTCAATTATTATTCAATGATATTAAACAAATATGTTTTACATATATGCAAATTACATGAGTTCTTGTGCATTTGTGATTGACTAGTATTCCACTTGGCCCAAGTTAATGAATATGAATTTGTTTGTGTTTTAGACTGAATATATGATTATGCAACATTTTATGAATTCATTTCATGAAAAACTCGTGATTCGATTAATGTGTTTTATAATCTGCTAGTGTACTTGAATATGTTTCATGATTATATAATTGTGTTTTATATAAGTATGTGATTTACATCCTAATTGTGCTTTTGTGAACTTTGTTTGTAACATTTTATATATATATATATAAATTTGTTTTATGAATATGTTTCGTAATATACTTTCATTTATCGTATAAATAATATGTTTTATATAATAATAATGAATTTTTGGTTGGTTACATAATTATGTATTATATGTCATTAAATAGAGGTTTAAAATGACAAGTTTTGTAACAAATTCATTTTATATTGTATAACTTTATGTTAATTTGTTTCACAAATTGAATATCTTTGTGATATTTCTAAATGTGTTAATGAGTTTAACAATTATGTGCTCCAAAAATTTTATGAAAAAATGTGGTAATTAAATCATATAAATTTCTAATTAATGTCCGTATGTGATGATTATGGGCTACGCTAAATGTGCGATCATATGATATGGACAATGAAGTTTTTGATAATTTAATTATTGCAAAATATATCTGACGTTCATCTTCTAATATATACTTCCAGATATGGCAAATAAAAATATGATTGGTGATTTATTCACCAATGAGAAGCTAGATGGCACTAATTATGACATCTAACATTAGAAGATTTAGTTTCTTTTGAATGAGCATGAGGTGTTAGAACACTGGACGGTTTATATGTCTTCTTCAATAGACAAAGATGAGAATGACAAAGATGCTACTACTAGTAGCAGTATGGAGAGATCCTAGAGGCATACCAAAAATGGTCTAAGGAGGATTCATAGGCACACTATGTTGTGTTGCATTGCATGCATGAAGAACTCGTGGGGGAATTTGAGACCTATCGCACTTCTAAGTACATGTGAGATCAGCTTAACACTAGTTTTGGGGAGAGCCCCCCCTCTCAAAGCTCTGAGCCTAAGGATGGTACTACCAGAAAAGGCAAAACGCCAAGGCTGATTGAGAGAATAATCTAGCATATGTGAAGTACTATAACTATCGAACGAAGGGACAATACGCTCAAGATTGTCCTAAGTCGGCTAAAACACATCTTTTCATAGTTACTCCTGCATCATATGTGTGCTAGCATGAATTAGTTGCTAACCCTCTTCCTTGATGGATTGGGGGCAACCAAGTTGATAGTTTAAGATCATCCTAGTTTTGTCCACGTTCAACGCTACCTAGTGAGTTCACAAATTGTCGTGCTACGGAATGATAGTGAAGAAGATGTCCTTAGCTTACGAACATGCCAGCTCAAATCCATGGAGGGTATATGTTGCTCTAGTACTATGTTCTATACGTAGCAGGGGTGCGATGTTTTCATGTATCTTTTGTAATATTAATTGATTAGGATTTGCCTTTGAATTTCATCCTAATGTATTGGATATTTTGTATAATGGCAATTTATTTGACCATGGAACATTGAAAGGTGATTTCCTTGTTTCGGATTTAGAGAAAAATATAATAACACATCTCCTAGTTTTGTCTCATATTTTGACTCTGTTTTTGAATTTGTTAAGTGACATGCTCAACTTAGAAATGTGGGCTAAGATAAATTAGTAGGCTAGCTAACAATGGTCTTTTAGACTGAGTCACTGTGGTTAAGTTGCCCAGGCAGGAGTCATGTCTAGCTGGCAAAGCTATGTCTACTGGGAAAGCAACCATAAAGCCTTTTGACAAGGCTTCAAGGGCATCGAATCCCTTTGAACCAATTTACTCTGGTATTTGCAAGCCCTATGAATGTGAAGCCATGTCATGGCTATATGCTTCATTACTCTTATAAATGATTATTTACGACATCGTTATGTATACCTATTCTCTCACCGCTATGAGGTACTTGATGTGTTCAAACACTTTGTAGCGGAAGTGGAGACTCAATTCGAACAAAATTTAGAGCTCTTTGAATCGACCGAGGTCATGAATATCTCTTTGATATGTTCAAAGAATTTTGTGAGGGAAAATCCATACAAAGATAGCCAACAATTCTATGCACTCCATAGCAAAACGGTGTCGCATAGCAAAGGAATCGAATGTTGCTTGGCATGGTCAGGTCAAAAATGGCACGTGCTAAGCTACCAAATAGTTTAGGAGGAGTGTACTGCTTATGGTAGGGTACATCCTTAACCGTGTGTCAAGCAAAAGTGTACCTATCACTCCATATGAATTACGATATGACAAGAAGTTATCTTTTGACCATTTACGCCCATGGCGTTCAGTTGGTTATGTGTATAATCCAACTCATAAACATAGAAAAACTTAGTCCAAGAGCTTCCAAAATGGCTTTCATAAGGTATACTGAGCATCCCAAAGTGTATGTGATGTATGGATAACACCTAGTTGTGGCATGACGAAAATAAATTCCTACAATGTCTATTTTCTTTAGAAGGATTTTCTAAGCATTGGTGAAATAAAATAGGGCCTAGAACTGTATGAGTTACAACAGGACATTTAACTATCTCTTCGAGAAGGGAGGGTTTGAGTCCTCGCCAAGTCACTAGGAATGGAACACCTCCTCTATCTAATAGAAACCATCGAAGTTTGTTTGCTCAGGAGAATGAGATTTATCCTCAATCTCCAATCTCATCGGAGAATCAACCTGAGAATGTAATTCGCTCATAATCTTCAAGTCCTAAACGTGAGGTTAGTCTACATATTCAAGATCACACACTAAAAGGAATAGTGGGAGTAATGCTCCACATATTCAGGACCCTACACCTCTAAGAGGGATAGGAAGAGATTCCACATCTAGGCAGACAAAGGATAAAAGGTCCTAGAATTTGAGGAGTGAACGTGAAAGAATTTCTCAACGATGATTCCAAATCAAAGAGGAAATATTCTTATGCGCTCCCCTAGAAATAAAGGAGCCTACCTCTTTCAAGAGACAGTCGATTCACCAAACTACAAAGAGTTGATAGATGTGATGGAGGACATTACAATATTGGAATTGCTTCTACCACCCCTTATTAATCCACCTCTTAGCGCTTAGCCCTGATTACCATATTAAAAATTTTATTAAATAAGTACATACATTCATTTCATTTTTTGTGAAATTTAAAGGTTAACTTCAAATATCATCTAAAGCTTTTAAAATTGTTCCAAAAATTTAGACCGCAATAAAAAATTTCATTTGAAATTTTTAGTGCTTTATAGATGATTTAGATTCCACTGATATGTAACTCAATAATTCTAATAAAAAAACTACCAAACTTCTAGTAAAATTCATTTGCATTATTGTAAGGTTTTTATGCAAATTCTAGTTAAATCATGGTGGATGAGATTTTTTATTGAAAATTTATCACATTGAATGAATGTCATATTAGTCATCAACTTGCTAGTTACTTATTATATGTTTTACATCACAATAAGCTATTGTGAGATAATCTCACCCAATCATTTGCATTTGGAAATCTAAATCGCACTTTAGTCGGTATATAAAGCAAAGTGAAATTTTATTAAATGCTAAGTGTTCACTGGTGTAGTACGTAGTTCACCTAATATGTCAGACACTGGCCCCCCCCAATCCCATTAATCAATCTAAACCAAATACCATGTTCGTAATTATGCAAGAAAGACTCCGGCTTTAAACTTTTTGGTAGCAAGGATCCAGCCGGCTTAACCCCTATAATAAGACAACCTAGCAAGATTGAGCTGAAAGAAAAGTGGCATAAGGGGTAGTTCATCAGCCATAAAAGCCAAAGTGTAAGGCTCCGTGGACTACTCTTAAAATTGAAAATGAGGAACTGCATGCGCAAGTTTGAACTCTCAACAAACACTTTCCAACTTTATAAAAGTTTAGGGTAATATAGGTCTTTATTCATCTAAAAGTTAATGTATTTTAGTAAATGAACGAAAAATTATACAATTCGATACTAAAATAGTTTGTAGTTGTAAAATCCCATTCTACTCTTTAATTTTCACCACTTACAACATCATGAAGTGTATAATCCTATCACCTCACTTGGGGTTCATCTTTACCATGTACTTGTACAATTGAGCCATGTTTGGTGAAGCTAACTCTTTAGGCAGCGGATGAGTGTTCTAATTTAGTTGTTAGCATATAGTTTTTAGAGGAGTGGTTGAACAAAATGTGTTTGGTAAATTTAGCTATTGATTAGTTGACTGCTATAAATTGGCATAAAAAGATATATCAATTGCTAACTATAAAATTAACAAGGTAATTTTTAACTAAAAAATGTGAAAAAGCATTTCTGAAAGCTAAAAACTAATTGTTGTTAGCTTTTCGGAGACATTATTTAAAACACTAAATGTTACTTGAAATGCTAATTCAAATATGAGGTTACCGAAGACTAACGTTCAATTAATTGGTGTTCTACCTAGATCAAAATGCTAAATGCTACGTCAAATGCTATTGCGGAATGTGATCTTGGTATAGCCAACAGATTTCTTGCTTCAATGATCAAGAATTATCAGTATAAATAACTTAGGGCTTTTAAACAATTTAATTTCATGTATTAACATACCGCAAATAAAAGAAAAAAATGTATGTCATACACATGAGAGTATGTACTCTCACTGGCCAAGTATACATATTTTTCCAACGTGTATTTATCATATCGACAATTTTTAATATATGGCGCTGATGTGGCTTATGGGAGTATATACTCCCAGGATTATGATATAGGCTTTGACTACCATAAGTTTTTGCATGGTTGATTGAGGTTGTCTTAGTTAGCACACCACACACTCATCATCCCAAGAACCCCATATCTAAATTTGGTGTAGCTAATTTATTTATGAATAGTGTTTGGTATTAGTGAGCAAAATGACAGAAAATTCTTTTCTACATTTGACCTTAATAAAGGAAAAACAATTTCATTTGAGGAAGGAAGTTGATTTTGTTCATTCTACTCTCTTGACAATATAATCAACCTAAACATAGAAACAAAATTTGACTTAAATAGTTTGGATTAAAATTTTACTATTTGATGGTAAGGAATAAAAAGGGTTAAATCTAAGTTTTATGTTCAAAGTTCATTCATCTAGTTAACATTTATCTTTATTATAAAAATTAACTTAACATTCTTTCACGATCATAACAACTTGGTTAACATTATGAGAAAGTATTTGTCAGTATGATTGGCTCTACTCAACTGTCAGCCTTGGGTTCGTATATATATTGATAAATTGATACAATAAAAAGATTACAAATCTTTTTTGTTCTTAATATATATTTCATCCCTAAGATATCCTTTATTATGCCCCTCAATCTATATGGAGGGATTCACAGACAGATTGGAATTTAAAAACAAAAATCTATGTACACGAAGAGATTTAGTGAAAATGTCTGCAAACTGAAGCTAAGTAGGGACGTAATGAACAACTAAGTCACCATGGGACACCCGTTCATGAACTAAGTGGTAATCCAGCTTGATATGTTTACTGCAATCATGAAGTATAGGATTGGCAGTAATATACGTGGCAGAGATGTTATCACAGAGAACCTGCTCAGGAGAACAAAACACAATACCTAATTCTGCCAAGACATAGCGAATCCACAGCGTCTCAATAACAGTATACATAATTCCACAATACTCAGCTTCAGTGGAGCACTTGGAGACTGTAGGTTGTTTCTTGGAATGCCAACACACAAGATTGGGGCCTAGAAAAATGACATAACTTGTGGTAGAGAACAAACTATCTGAGCAGCCCGCCCAATCAGCATCAGAGTGTGCTAAAACCATAGACAACTGTTTGGCCTTCTGGAGCATGAGACCATGGTCAATAGTGCCCTACAAATACCGAAAAATCCTCTGGACCACAGATAAGTGAGTAGTACGAGAAGCATGCATAAACTGAGAAACAAGATTCATGGCATAGGAGATAGCAGGCCTAGTCATAGTTAAGTATTGCAAAGCTCCTACCATACTTCGGTATTCAGTAGGAAAATTTGGTGAGGAGGTCCTGAACATATTTAGATTTAGATAACAAAAGCATGTTCGAAGTTCGCACAACTTAAGCCCTCAGAAAGTAGGGAAGGTCCTTGAGGTCCGTCATGGGAAACTGGGTGGATGGAAGGCGAATAATGTGATGTAAGAAGGAGAAGGATTTGCTAATAAAAATAATGTCATGCACGTAGAGAAGGAGAATGTGAAGGCCATTGTTCTTACAAAGGATGAACATGGAGGAGTCAGTGCACTGCAAGTAAAGCCCAAGGAAAAAAGGTAGCTACTAAACTTTCGAAACCAAGCCCAAGGGGCTTGTTTCAAACCATAGAGAGATTTATTCAGCCTGTAAACATGTGTAGGAAAGTCAGGGTGAACAAAGCCCTGTGGTTGGGTCATGTATACCTCTACGTGAAGGTCACCATGAAGAAAAGCATTCTTTACATCAAGTTGGTGAATGACCCAACCGTAGGTGATGGCAAGGGTAAGAACAATACAAATAGTGGCGGGTTTAACAACAGGACTGAAAGTCTCGTTGTAATCTAGCCTAGCCAGCTGACCAAAATCTTTAACAATCAAACGAGCTTTGTAATGCTTAATAGCCCTGTTAGAGTTATATTTTATATGATAAACCCACTTACAGCTTAACAAGTTCATGTCATCACAGTATGGGACCAGACGCCAAGTGTCATTTTGAACAAGTGCATTAAACTATTCTGCCATAGCCATGCACCAGTTTTCATCTTTAAAAGCCTATGTGTATGAAGTTGGTTCTGACTCATTACAAAGTGTGTGTAAGGACAAGATATTATGAGGCTTGACAATTCTAAAGCGAGACCGTGTTTGCACGGAATGACGTGGGGTAATGACAGTTGAGGAAGAAGATGATGTAGTAGGGTTCAAGGAAGTGCTAGTTGAAAGACAGGGCGGTGAGGCAGGAGAGCATGAACGGGGCTCAGATGTTACACTGTGAACCACCCCCTGAAGAGGAATAGTGGAAGTAGGCTCGAAGGACGTAGGTGAGACCAAGCACTACTAAAAAACAACGTTTTTCCGACGGAAAATGACGTTTTTTCCATCGAAAAATGTGTTTTCCGACAGAAAATCCGACGAACATGTCCCGTAGGAATACGACCCGTAGACCCACAGTTGCCGACGAAATAACTATTCCGTCGGCCCTGACCGACGGCTAGAATGACGAACTGACGACGGAGTTTGAGCCGTCCGACGGAATACGCCGTCAGGCATCCCCGGTAAAAGGTGGCCAGGCTTCCTAAAATGGCCGACGGAATGGCCTATTTCCGTCGGGTATTTCTGACGGAAATAGTCCATTCCGTCGGAATTGCTCGACAGAAATAGGCCATTCCGTCGACCACTCCGGGACGCCTGGCCACCTTTTACCGGGGAAATTTTGGGAAAATTAAAAAAAAAATTCAAAATTTAGTTCCCCAAATACAAATTTACAACTTGCATATACAAACTCAGGCCAACCAAATGTTGACCGAACCAAAACCACGACACGTGGTACACAGATCGCAACAACCATAACCACCACATGTGGTACACAAATCACAACAAACGTAACCACCACACGTGGTTACTTTCATTCAATAAGCATAAATAAACAACCACACCAAATGGACATTGTAATAGTACGAAGTACAGTAATAAGCAACCAATGCAAGAGAACGTATCTGTTCAAATAAGTATCGAGGAAGAAGGGGAGGATCAAGGGACATTCTAGTTGAAATAATCCATGTAGTCATGAGGGCGATCATCATACCCAAGGTTGCCGCTACCATCATCATCATCATCATCATCATCATCATCATCATCATCATCATCGTCGTCGTCACAGGGTTGCGGCTCAAGAGGAGGAGGTGCAGGAGGGACGTAAGGAGCAGCGCGGCGGTGTTGTCGATGGCACATAGAATGGTGTGGGCGAGATCCAGACCCAGATGCTTGTTGAGCTCTCATAAACTCACGGAATGTATCTTTCTGACCAGATAATTCCGAGGTGAGTAAAGTCACTTTCTCTTCTAAGTGACGGTTTTTCTCCGCCATCGTACTGAGCTCGTTGTTCAGCTGGGTGACCGATGCTCGCACATCAGGGTCATGATGACGGTCTCGGGATGTCGTTGTCGACTTCACCAGGTGCTTCAGTTTCACCCCTTCTGATCCTAGCCCATACACACGGCCCTTTTTGTTGTAGTTAGCTTGCACCCACAACTCGGTTTCGGATGGGACTTCAGTTGGTTCGGAGCCGGGATCTGTGGAAGATTGCGAGTTTCGAATGTGGTCCCACTTTAATTGGTGCTTCGTCTACCAAATTAGATTCAAAAAAAGTACACATTCCAAACACAGCATTCAATTGTGAAGACACTGAGCTGATTTATTACGCAATCAAGAAATCATGCATGTGACTTACCCATCTTTTTTCAGATTTTTTTCCACCCATTTGTTAGCCGCGTCTACATGAGTGTCCTTAAAAAGTTTAAGGTCTGTAACCTCCCTATTAAGCTTCTTCGCCTACACAATACCAGAATACGTTAACGTACAGGAGGATGGCTGTAATTGGATAAGGCGTTCGGAAAAATAAGTACAAGAAATAATGAACCATGCACTTACCATACGTCTTCTGTGCTCAGTAAATGGGACCGAACCAGATCTATGTAAAGAAGGACCTAACCCGTCCTGGTCGCTGTTGCGATTCTTCTTTGCCTGGGAACCCATCTTCAGAAATTTCTCGGAAGCCCAATAGTCTTGCAGCGACTTCCAAGTGTTGTCAGACAACCACAACGGTTGCTTCCTCCTCTTCCTCAACTCCCCGAATGTGTCCCTCAATCTACTTGCCCCTTTCTCCTCGAAGTTCCTCCGTATCTAGGTCTCATGCTCTGGAGCCCAACAGTAACACTTCTGCATGAACACAAGTACATGCCACAAAATGTGATATCTGCTAACAATATGAATATATAAATGTGTATATGTAGATAAATGTACAAAAATTTGGGAGAACTCTTACCTTAAACTCACCAAACCACAAGTCCTGATGTTGTTTAGGAACTTTCCCCCATGTTGGCCATGGCTCAGGATATTTGCTCGTAAATATCCTTGTAATCTCTAACACAACATCGTACGGACAGAAACTTGCAAATTAAGAAAGAATGGATCCCATCAGAAATTGCAAATTGATAATACAGTTGGTAAGACATATATAATTACTTACTCTTTGCCGTCAGGTGTGATGACTTTCTTGTTTGTGGTATTGCCATGGCTAGAAGCATGTTCACTTTGTTCCCAACTCCTTTTAACAGATTGTTGTGGAATAATAGGTGGGTTCGGGATCATGTAGCTGCCAGCATGTGTACATGGGGGATGTTGGGTGTCATGTGCTGGCTGAAGTGTATGGACGGAGTAGAGCGAGGGTTTGGGATAATGGCGTAGGGAACCTCAGGGGTTTGACGTCCCTGATATTCCTCTCTGTGGTGACTGGTGGGGTCCTGTCGATATGCTCCCCGAGAATGCCCACCGCCACGATGTGTACCTGACATCTTTGAGACAAATATATAGAACATAGTGGTCAAATAATATAAGGAACAAATAATTAATTGCAAGTTCAATTAACAGCAAATGTCGTGTGTGACCATAATTACAATGTCATAAATGTCACGCATACAATGTCATAACTGTCGGAATTAACATAGAATACAATTTGGTTTTAGGTCACAATCTACTCATTTATCATTATCACTGTCATTCAGAGTCTTCAGTATCGTCGTCAATATCATCCCACTCCTCCTCTTCACTTCTCTCAGCTGGAACGTCTTCGTTTACCTCCTCAATTTCTTCCTCATCATTCAACAAAGTTGCAGGGAGCATGTCAGTTACTGGTGTCATGTGGGACACTTGTTCCTCTTGAAATGCAATTGGTAAAGTGAATTCATTATTCACTTTGTGTCTAGATTTGTTTGGTACGGCAACCCACCAGTTACCTTTATCTCTTATTCCATTTGGGTACCTCATGTACACCACCTGGATTGCGGAAGCAGCAAATACGAATGGATCATATTTTTTGTATCTTCTTGTTACATTAACCTCAACGAAGGGACATAGTTTGGGGCTACATGTTCCTTGAGGGGTGTTATCAAACCAATCACACCTAAACAATGTACATTGTTTTAGTGGTTCTCCTAGATATTCAACACGAATAACTTCTTGAAGGATTCCATAATAATCATCATCGAATCCACCTTCCCCGCTCCCTCTCACACAAACCCCACAATTGTAACTCTTTTTCCCTTCACACCTTTTCTGTGTATGAAATAAGAATCCATTCACCCTAAATGCAGACCAGGTTGTGACCTTCCTCAGAGGCAGTTGAGCCAAATGGTACAGGTGTAGCTGACGTTCATCATTGAACATTTGAACAACGTCAACCTACAAGTATTTATGTTCCAACTCATAAGGTCAGGACCATTTGCTACAAACAAGTTCTGATGAATTAGTACAGTAATTTCCAAAGAGGATGGCAAAATTAAAAAATCTTACTGCTTTCTTGAACCACCAAATAAACTCTGACTCTATCAGTGCATCTAACTCCACATCTGTGAAATTTGGGTTTCTTTGTAATTTTTGTTGTTTGAACAGTCTGTACAAGTCATTATTCATTGATTAGCACCATGTTTTAATTCATAAAATGGTATTCGTTCAATGCATGTAATGGATGAAATGGGTACTTTTTTTGGTAACTTACGCGATGTATGGTTCAACTTCGTTACAATTCAACATAATATGAAGTTGTGCAGCATTCATTTCTTCATCAGTTAGGTACCTCTGTGTCCGACTTCCCACAGCAGTACCTTCGGCTTGGAAAACTAACAGAATTGGCTCACCTCCTGGCTTCACATTGATTTCCTCATTTCGTCGACGTCTTGTGCGCATTGAAGGCACATTAGCGCCGAAGTAGAATGAAGAAAACTGTGATATCTCGAACACCAGATATGCTTCGGCCACTGACCCCTCAGGGGATATTTTGTTTTTAATTTTCTTCTTCAGCCACCCGAAGTACTTACATTAAAATTTTTGAATGTTTGAAGCACACTTTAGTTTTACATTTACATGTGTGAGGAAATTTGTCAAATGTATTTACCTTTCAAAAGGATACATCCATCGATATTGCACTGAACCCCCAAGGTATGCTTCTTCTGCCAAATGCACAGGTAAGTGCTCCATCACATTGAAGAACCCAGAAGGGAAAACTCTCTCCAATTTGCAAAGGATGATGCGTATATTGCGTTGCATTTCTTGTAACTTATCGACCCGTAACACTGTTGAGCAAATGTTTTTGAAGTACTCACTTAACTCAACAAGTGGTTCAAGTACATCGTCTGGTAGCACACGAAATGCTATTCGCATTAGCGTCTGCAGGAACACATGACAGTCATGACTCTTCATGTTTTGGAACTTTGCAACTTTCATATCTACGCAATTCAGAAAGTTGGAGCAATAAGTATCAGGCATTGTAAGCTATTGGGCCCACTCACATGCACCCTTCCTTTTGTCCAAAGAAAGGACGTACGAAGCCTTTGGCTTCAGTGTCCTCCCGTTAACACCTCATTCAACATTTAAGTCGGCACGATCACACATGTCTGCCATATCCAACCTTGCCTTCATATCATCTTTTGTTTTTCCCGGAACATCCATGACAGTGTTTATGATATTGTCACAGAAGTTTTTCTCTATATGCATAACATCCAAGTTGTAATGTAGCAACTGGTCTTTCCAATAAGGTAAATCCTAGAAGATGCTTCTCTTGGTCTAGTTGTAAACATTTTCCTTGAAACCCGGGATTACAAAATCTCCATCCATGGTTACTTTTGGAAGAGTATGCACCTCATTCCACAGTTCCTCGCCACTTCTCCTGGATGGAGGGCCATCTTTCACCACTTTTCCCTTACAAAACACGGTGTGGTTTTTTCGAAACGCATGATGTCGAGTCAGGAATCGACGGTGACAGTCAAACCATGATGCTTTGCCCCCATATTTCAAATGTGTCGCCCTCAACTGATCCATACAAACAGGGCAACTCAAAACACCATGAGTGCTCCATCCAGTTAGCATTCCGAGCGCGGGGAAGTCATTCACTATCCACATTAAGCCAGCTCTCATCAAGAAGTTCTGCCTCATGGAAATGTCATAAGTCTGGACACCATCCCACAGAGTTCGGAGCTCATCAATCAACGGTTGCAAGTACACAT
The DNA here is from genome assembly GCA_017589665.1 of Selenicereus undatus. Lineage (NCBI taxonomy): Eukaryota > Viridiplantae > Streptophyta > Magnoliopsida > Caryophyllales > Cactaceae > Selenicereus > Selenicereus undatus. The sequence goes on from JACYFF010003369.1 coordinate 49,106,662, forward strand.
CTATTTTATTCTTTGGATTTGACGGCCCCGGTATAGTGCAAGTCAAGAGCATATATGGCGTTGTCATGCACATATCTAGAGGAAGGTTGTAAGGTGTCACAACCACATGCCACATTGAATACGAACGGCCAGATTGTGAGAAAGGGCTAAACCCATCAGCACACAAACCAAGCCTCACATTACGAGGCTCAGAAGCAAAATCTGGGTATTTGCGATCAAAATATTTCCACGCTTTCCCATCTGAAGGGTGACATAGAACACCATCCTCACGCCTATTGTTATAATGCCACCTCATGTGCTCAGCTGTGCTTCTTGAGGCATAAAGGTGTTGCAGCCTTGGTATCAAAGGGAAGTAGAACACTTTTGCATATGATTTTAATTTCTTCCTATTATCGCCTGACTTAATCGGTTTCCATCTTGGCAAATCACAAAACTTGCAATTTTCAAGGGCCGAATCTTCCTTAAAGTAAAGCATACATCCACCGCGGCAACAATCAATCCTGTGCACATCTAAACCCAAACTTCGGACCTTCTTTTTCAACTCTGAGTAACTTTGGGGCACACGATTGTCTGGCGGGCAACTCTCATGCAGTAACTACATCACCTCATTCATACAATTCTGCGGCATATTGTAATCAGATTTGATACTCATCAACCTCACAGCATTGGACAACTCAGTTTGGTTTGAACATCCCTCCCACAAAGGCGTCTGAGCAGTGCGAAGCATATCATAAAATGCCTGAACTTCTGCATTTGGTTGCTCACTAACTTCAACCTCATTAGTAACAATCACATCGTTCACCATTGCTCCAACACGATCGACAAACGAGTTTGCGTTATCGAAATCCACAGGACTTGTTGGAGCCATGTTATCATATAAGTTTTGTTGGTTACTACTGCCAACATTTGCATATTCAGCTGGTTCTATCTCCCCATGAGATGTCCAATACCAATACACCCTAACAAAGCCGTTTTGGTACAAGTGTAATTTAACATCATCAGGTTCCCTATATGCTCTGTTTCCACACTTGGCACAAGGACATCTATAATGCCCATTATTAATGACCTCTGTTTGACACCTTGCAAATTGATCAAACATTTCTACTCCTTCTAGGAACTCCTGCCTATAAGATTTTCTCCCTGACAGAAATCTTTCATACATCCACCTCCGATGGGGTGGTCCACACATATTATCCACTGTTCATCATTGATAAAGTAAGCAGTACATTGGTTACTTTAACAATCGACGTGTGCTGAGAAATTTAGTTCGTATACAAGTGAACGCATGATGTACTTATCATTAAACTATTTCGTCATTCGCTACGATCAACAGGATACCAACAAAAGCACATATATATTACGACAATGAAGTCAGGATATAAACTTGTTTCAATGTTTGAAGTGGGAGCCCAAAGTTGTGACATGCACACCGACAATAACGACATTCACAGCAACAATAGCGAATTTTTTCCCCTTTCGCAATACGTTTTCTCTTACGACCCATTTCCTTCATATTAATAATCCACAAAAATCGATCTCATTAACACACAAATTCAAATAACATCCTTCCCTCAATTCGTACACAGCAACATATACGCACAACTTTTTCACATTTAACGGAATAATATATCCTCATAGTTGCTTACTAATTGTTTTCTATCAATCCTCAACAATAAATATATTTCACAACTAATTATGTTCAATGTCTGTACGAACACATTCTTCACTTCACTATAATTAACAACACCAACAAATTACTAATAATAGCACTTCCCTAACAATTACATATTAATTTTCACACTAATTTCAACATACACAAACCATTATCAACAATTTAACACATATCACATAATCAATCTACCATAATTTACCAAACCGCATGCAACAATCCATACATTTTTAATTTTCCACAACAATCAATTTTCAAATATCACTCTATATAAATCTACCAATCACTAATTACCACAAAACTATCAAAATTATCTCTTCAATTTCACAAATCTACAAATTATTTAGGTTTAAATACTTACTTCAAGAATTCGAAATTTATGGGCCACAAATGGCGGGGATGTTGAGGTCGGTCGGTCGCGGCGACGGCGGAGAGGTGGCGGTGACGGCGGTGAAGAGGGGGGCGACGGTGGCGACGAGGGGGGCGACGCCGGTGGAAGGCACCGGAGCTGGGCGGCCGAGGCTCACAACCAACCTCACGCCCGCCCACTCGGCGGTGAAGAGGAGGTGGTCGACGGGCAGGGGTAGGGCACATGAGGTCGACGACCGGCGGGGGCGGGCAGACGACAGCGGTGACCCACGGAAACCGGCGGGGGAGGGGCGAAAGGGGGGGCGAATTTAGAGAGAGGAAGGAGAAAGAGAGAGCACCTGACTCGCGAAAGCCGAGTCGGGCTCTTTTAAAGGGGGGCCGACGGAAATGACCGTCGGGCCTCCCTGTCTGACGGACATGGCCGCCGGGAAGTCCGTCAAACATAACTGTCCAACGGATTGTCCGACGAACAGGTCCATCAGACCCCTCAAAAAAGAAAACGGCAGGCGGCATTTTTCAAAAACCGCCGGCCGACGGATGGGTTCGCCGGAATATCCGCCGGAGATTCCGGCGGACAATTCTAAAATAAAAATAAAACATTTTCGCGGCTAATTTTCAAAAAAAGGGGTGACCGACGAGTGTCTCGTTGGAATATCCGACAACCGAAATTCCGCCGGAATATTCTGCCGAAAAATGACTAGTTTTTAGTAGTAAAGGAGGAAGAGTCTAAAGAGGATGGTGGGCCTTGGCAAGACACAAGTGGGTATGGAAGCAAAGACGCAGATTGAACCGAAGGAAGAGGGAGGGAAGTAATGGAGGTGGAGCCCTCCATAGGTGATAGAGACTCAAAGTGGGGAAGGGAAGGTGGGGTACTAAGAATGACCAATTGAAGTGGAGAAATGTTGCGGACCCTAGACTCGGGAGATTGACAATCAGGCTAAGAAAAGACATCCTCATGAAATAAGACATGATGACTAACATAGACACAACCTGTAGTTGGATCAAGACACCAGTACCCTTTATAATGACAGGCATAGCCAATGAAAACACATCTTCTAGACCGCAAAGCTAATTTATGGTCTTGAGTTAAAAGTGTTGGAAAACACTCATCCGAACACACGCAAAGACGAATAATCAGGTGCCTTATGAAAAAGTTTTTCAAAAGGAGAGTGATTATCCAAGAGAGGTGTGGGAAGTATATTAATAATAAAAGTGGCCGCATACGCTGCATCAACCCATAATTGTCCAGGAAGATTAACATCAAGAACAAAAGTGCGAGCCATGTCAATAATGTGACGTTTGCGTTTAGCACCCCATTTTGCTCAAGAAAGGGGACATGATTTTCGAAAATAAATGCCATGATGAGTGGAGTTTTTAAAGAATCATTATAGAATTCGTTCCCACCATTACTTTGAAAATTTTTTATCTTGCGGTGAAACAAATTTTCAACCAACTTTTGAAAGGCAAGAAACACATAATACACTTCAGATTTATGCTTCATCAGATAAATTCATGTGTAACGAGTACAGTCATCAACAAAGCAAACATCATATCGAAAATTTAAATTAGAAGGCATAGGAGATTGCCAAACATCTGAATGGATTAAATAAAGAAAAGTACTATAACAATGTTCTGCTTCAAACAAAGGTAGCCAGTGGGCTTTGCCTAACTTACATGACACACACTTATTGTTAAACTTAGTAGTGAAAGAAAGGAGGTGCTTTTGGCTAAGGGATGTAAGGATGCAAGAACCAAAGGACAATGGCAGACATCGCCAGAGACTTAGAGAGCTACTAGAGTAGAGGCATGTAAGGAAGTCAACAAGGTATAAATGCCATCGTTACTGGAACCCTGGGGAAGAGTTGTCCCCGTTGTTTTGTCCTTAGTATAAATAGAAGGGAATTCAAAACCAACCTCACAATTATTGTCCTTAGAGAGCTACTAGAGTAGAGGCATGTAAGGAAGTCAGAGACATGCAAAACATTATCCAATTTTAAAGGCATGGCAGACGTAGATAAAGACACTTGACCGACATGATTGATTTGTAATCGACTTCCATTTCCAACAATGACATGACTAGTGCCACTATAAGGGAGTTTAGAGGATAAAATATCATCTGACGGGGTCATGTGAGATGCGGCAGCTGAATCAGAATACCAGGGGATGTCATTGGCTTCACTGGACTGGACGGTAGTGAGAGCAGGTGGCCTGAGGAAGAATAACAGGGAGTTACAACAGGAAAATAGCCAGGGCAGTATGGGGCAGTATGACATGGGTGGAAACACAATTAACAAACAACTTGGGAAGGGGGGACACATTAGCACAAACAAAAGGAAGAGCCGAAGCAGAGAAGGAGGCTAAGGCAACACTAGGACTATGAGAAGGAGATATGCATGATATAGGTGAACTTGAATCCCTAGTAAGATGATGATGTTGGCCCTAATTGCTATCTCGACCTCCATGCTGCCACAGTTGTTATGGCCACCTCGCCAAGTGTCACTACGTCCCCTCCAATTGTTGTTTTGGTGGCCCCTAGAGGGTGGCGCATGATTAGAAGGGCCACTAGAGCAAGAATTAGAGGAAGTGGTAGTGGCAAAGGCCTGGTGGGTGGTAATAGTGCAAACACCCTCACGAATGCGCAAAACGCGTGGTTCATACATAATTAATTTCGTACGAAAATCGTTGAAAGTAAAGTTCCCCCCAAAATTAGCGCTATATTGAATGTCTCATAATCCTCATCCAAGCCATCAGCGCTATATTGAATCAATTCTTGGTCCATTGAAGGACAGTTGATGGCAACTAAGGAGTCAGCAACATCTTTTAATGTCACAGAGATACGATTCCATTGAATGGTTTTTCTGTTTCTAATATTAGCGAGTCACCATCGTAACTCCATTTTGTTTCCTAAACTTGGAACGAGAAAATGCTTATGTAGATAATCCCATATTTGAAACAAGTGATTTAAGTCATGGGCTTCAACCAAAACGTCACCAGAAATTGTGAAAAATAAACAGGATCTAAGCATTTGGTCCGCATGCAACCATGGAGAATATAAGGGATTGAGTACCTGACGCCTGATGGACTCAAGAATGGGATAGGATGGAGGCGGCAGAGAACCATCAACCAAGCCAAGAAGATTATAAGAAATCAAAAACACGGTGAGTCATGTACGCCAGTTGAGGTAATCTTCAATCATTGTGAGAGGAACAGGAATAATACTTGTGATATTCAAGGAAGTAGGAAAGACCGGGACCAAGGAGGCTGTTGAAGGCTGTCCAAATTGCAAATGTTGAAGGCTCATCAAGACTTGGTCGAGCGAGGAGGGCAACATGTGCAACGAATGGCCGAGCATCGCGGTGGAAGCAGCGGACAGTGCACTGGGCATGGATACAGCAAACAGGGCGCTAACCACTGCTGGGTCAGACGGCAGGAGGGGGCAGCCGACGCCGAGGTCAGGGGAAGAGACACCCAAGAACGGTGCAGCAGGCCAGGGAAACGACGTCGAAAAACTAGGCGCTGGACTGAGGGAAACCCACATCAGGGGAAGAGTCGACGACGCCGAGATGAGGGAGGCAGGCGCGGAAGGCAGCGTCGGTGGTGGCGACACAGATAGAACGACGTCGGGAACACCCATCGGAGCCCTAGCAGCGATGAGCGAAGCAAGGGGTGCACTAGGGCTCGAGAGTACGCAGAGGAACCAGAATCTTAAAGGCTAGAGTTGAACAGGGTTGCCGGAGTTGACATGGGTGCCGATGGTAGGTGATGAAAACCGACGAGGAGCTGGCGGCTGGGATAGAGTTGCCGGCGGATAGGGTTGAGGCAATCGTGTTACTGGAAAGCGAATAGGCAGAGGCAGCATTGGTGGGAAAAAAATAAATTAAATTAAAAATTGTGTTTTTCTATATGTTTTTCTTAAATTACGGAAAGAGAGCAAGTGACTCCGATACCATGAGAAAGTATTTATCTGTATGATTGGCTCTACTAAAATGTGAGCCTTAGGGTCATATATATATTAATAAAATGATACAATAAACAGATTGTCAATCTTTTTCATTCCTAATATATATTTCATTCGTAAGATATCCTCTATTAATTTACATGAACATTTGTCTCTACTATAACAATGTAGTAACATTTTTTGCTACTAAAACTATCTTTATCATTATATATATCATGGTACATAATGATTTATTTTACACGAGCGAGAAAGTGGACAGAGAGGAATTATTTCATGTATACACCAGTCCAAAGAGGCATAGGATTTGGAGCTTAAAAACAATATTTTTTGAGCGAGCTAGTTTTTCATTGCAAAACCTCATCATCCCGAGCAATCTCAATCCGGCACCGCCGCTCCATCTCCTTTCGTTCTCACTAAATGGCACCTGCGTACTACCTCTTCCGCTGTTGGCTCTGGCATTCCTTTCTCATTTGGTTCTTTCCTGTGCAAACCTTGTTACTTTTACGCTTTGTAATACTGACATGTACTTTGGGATTAAAATTAGCGTTGGTCAAGACTTGGATCTCAATATTTCTGTGTCCCTAGCCACCTGTTCTCCATTTAAACGCTTGTAGTTGCAGCAAAATTTCGTGTGGAATTCCTTTAGTAGGTAATATTACCCCCCCCCCCCCCCCCACACACACATATATATACATATATATATATATATACATACATATATATATATGTATGTACATATATATATGTATGTATCTATATATATATATACGTATATATATACATATACATGTATACATATACATATATATGTATATATATGTATATATATATGTGTGTGTGTGTGTATATA
>JACYFF010003369.1:49158507-49194543 GCA_017589665.1 Selenicereus undatus
AAGTGAGTTGAAACGCTATGGTCGTAACACGTGTCCTATTACGAACTTATGATGGTCATATTAAAAATAAAAATTTAAACAATATGTGATTTAAAGTTATCATACTAAATAATATTTGTTAATATTATTATTTGTAAAAATTTAAATAATATTTTTAAAAATATTTTAGCTAAAATTTTAAAACAAACAATGCATAATGGGGGTTTGAAGGCAAGTTGGGTTCTAAATTTGGGGGAGGGGGATTTTTTCTTTTGTATTTTTGGTTTTTGGTTCTCATCAACTTTTTGTGCCTTTAATTCCATCCATCGTAGGTACCTGATTGAGGAGCACTGCTCATTTATCCTTGTCGTCAGTATGGATTCCTATTCCTATCTTTGTTCTTTCAATTTTCAGTGTCAGAGATCAAAGAATATTTTGATGATGATGTGAGGTTATACGATGGAGATGGATGATTCTTGTTACGTGCCTGAGAAATCTCAGCTATTAAGGTTGAAGGGAATAGATTGTTTAGGATTAAAGCATATTGGTTGGTTATCACTAGGAATAATAAACCTCTCTAATATCTTTGTACTGTTGTTCCCGATTCAGAAGAGGATGCTAAATTGATGGAGGAACTCGGTATTCCTCTCAACCTCAATCTAGCTGCTTGTTTGTTGAAGTTAAGTGCGTATAAAGAAGCTAGAAGTCATTATGACTTGGTGCTTACAATTAATTTTTGTAATGTGAAAACTCAACTTAAAAGTGCCCAATCATGTTTGCATTTAAGTATGGTAGAAGAGGCTCATAAAGATCTTCTATTAGCCCTTAAATATGACTAAGTAATGATGAAGTGAAGAAGGAGCTATTTAAGATAGGCAAAAGTGTATAGCTTATCGTGTGAACAGCCCAATGTGACAGAAGGAAATTGGAAATGCTTGTCTTATTGAGGTGGCCAATAACTTAATGGGAACAAAGTGCTTTGATCCCTTGAACTAAGTAATTAATTTCAACTCGAATGCTCATCTCAAACACACCCTAGGAATGGCAAGGTAACAGAGGTTAGCTAGATCTCAGAGTCGACCTTGAGATATTTAAGAGGAAAAGAGAATTGGATTCAGCAGAACAAAGCACTATGCCTTGAAGCAAATGGCCTAGCCATGATTCCATCATTAAAGAGATGTATGTGAAAATGCAAGTTGATAGGATGAAGGAATTGGAGTTTGATTATCAGGATATGGGCTCGGACATTAGGTCTTGTGTGGAGGATAATAATTCCTCTCCTGCTTTAAACTCTATGCCAAGTGTGAAGAGTAGGATTGCTTCTCCCCTACAAAATCTCGAGCAGCTCAGGACCTAAGCATGATAGCTACCATAAATGAAGCTATGAATATGCAAGATGAAACTAAAACTATGGAAGAAGCGAGCTCCTCAATTAGCATTTCTCTACATGTGGTTTACCACCCTTTGACAGGACATACAAAAAAATGCTTCTTGAGATCCTTTTCTATCTCATAAGCAATCTACCGAATGATTGAGGAAGGGAATACGATTGAGTTTTTTTTTTTTTTTTTTTTTTTACAACTACTCCATGGCTTATATGGCTATTCATGTTCATTGTAATGACATACAAAGTCCAAGGAGACATACCAACATGATCAAGGGAGTCTTAGAGCTATTGACATCCAATTTGCAACCCAAGATCACGAAAGGCAAAGAAAAGGGAAGCATAGTAGGAGGAGGAAATCTCAATCACGACATAGCAAGCACATTGTGAAAAACCTATTACAGCACCAACCATAGAAGAAAGGTATGAATCCAAACTGATTTGTTCGAACTCACATGCTTGGTGCAGGGAGGATAGCAATCAAGGGAAAGGGTTCAAGCACTCGACACATAGTGATCATCATCAACTTGTTTGCAACACCATTATCAAGACCCTATGTCGAAAGAGAAAATTCAAAATGACAAGTTTTGATGGTGATAAACAGTACGAGATTTTTGAATGTATATTTAAAGGCCACAAGCGCACAGCATTTGCTGTAGTACTTGAGGGTCATTTCCTTATGGACGAGGACGAGAAATCAGGTCATTAACTACGAAAATAGACTAATTTATCATCTTCCAAACTAATTAAAATAATAAACTACTACTCCTAAATAGATCTACTTGAAAATAATCCCTAGCTATTTACAAAATCTAATTGGATATAAATGATCTTTAAACTAGATAAAATAGCAAAACCAAACTCAACCACATTATCTCAACTAACCACAATATATGATACTATGCATGCAATAATATAGGGACTTCCAATCAAAAATCAAGATTGACATAATGAGAACCGAAACGAACCTCATTAAACTGGACATAAGAATGAGCATCATAATCTAATAAAACTAGAAACAAGAGGAGAACACAAATAGAATCACAATCAAGCATTGAAATTGAAATTCAGAACAAAGCTAAATAGGGGAGGGCAGAAGGTGAAGAATGAAACAGAGGGTGAAAATAGCATGAAAGAGATCTGATTTGGCTTTCTTGTGCATTGAGCTTGGCTGAACTTCAAAGCTCCATCAATGGAGTTTCCTCTATGCCCAAAACACTGTAAACATAAAGGGAGTTGGTTTAAACAACAACTTAAACCAAGCTTTATAATCAAGACAACAAACAAAAGGGGTAAGTTTATGATTCAAGCAGCGAAAACACATGAATCAAGCATCATAATTACTTTAAATCAAGTAAAGAATAACCCAAAATAGAGAAAAGGAGAGCAGGAGAAGAGGAGGTATCCCTGCTCATGAGTTTGACACAGCCTCAACTCCATTAATGGCAGTTCACCATACCCAGATTGATCAATCCAGAACACTATTGTATCGAAATAAAGCAGTAAAGAACAAAGTGAGGAAGAATGGGCAATTAATCTAACCAAAATGCGACACTAATTTCAGAAAAGCTCAGGCGAAAATCGAAAATTAAAACCCTAAAATCCAAAATGAAACTTGAATTAAAATCCTAAAATTATCTAAAATTGGAATTAAAACTAACAAGAACCCTAAAATTAAGCCTAGATACCTCAAATTGTTGCTACTCTTCATTTTTACTTGCCCAAAATCGGTTTCTCCTATTCTTCTTCACCCTTCATTTTAGTTTTGATGTGGACGGTGAAGATGGGGCTATGATGGGCATGGTGAGCTGGCGTGGCCTTGGTGGATGAAGATGGTGGAAGATGATGGTACTAAGATGGTGGCAATTTGCAGATGGTTCAAAGAGAGAGAGAAAACTGAGGGTGAGATAGGGTGGGGGTTTCGGGGTTGTCTTCACGTTTGGGTTGTGAGAGAGAAGAGAGAGTTGGATTAAGGGGAGGGGGATACTACACGTGGGGAAACCGCAAGGTGGGGTGGTGTAGTTTTCTCTTTTTTTTTTTGTTTTTTGTTGATGGATAAAAGGGATTGGAGTAAGGTTTTAGGCTGCTGGTCCTATCCTCAATTCATGGCCCAACTTTTTTATTTTCCAACAATTTTTTTCTTTTTTCTAATTTTTTTTGCGAAATAAACAAAACACAAATAAAAATTCTAAACTAATAATTATTTTAAGTATAAAATCATAGGTTAAGGAAGATAAAATTGTACGATTTTTGGGCTAAATAACCCCCACACCTAGGTTTTGCTCATCTTCAAGTAAAACAAACTAAACTAGCTAAAAAGAAATGAAAAATAAGAAAAAGAAAATTACAACTCACTTTCGTAGGAGTTATGGTTGCATATAGCATATGCAATAAGCTCTTTAAACCCCTCGGTTTCCCAAGTGGACGCCTGAGGTCTGGCGAGGGTTTTCAAGTAAAATACCCACAAAAATCTTTTCAAAGATGAAGGAAAATCTTTTTGGTTTTTTTTTCAAAACATGAATATATATACAAGTAATAGAAAAATTATGTATACAACTTAGCTAATTCCATCACCCCATTTACCAAGTCACCAAATCATATACCGATAGAATGTACAATGAAGAGGTCACTAAGTCACAAAATGCATCCTAACTTCCATTGTTGACCCTACACCATATGCAAGGATATGTACACCTTGGTGCATGTGCAAATGTGTATCAATCCTTGTGAATCAAGTTGCTAACATTGACACGATTCGCTTTTTTTGCCTAATTACCTTCTTTGCTCCTTTTGTTTTCCTTTTTTCTTTCTCCAACAAGAATAATAATACATACACCTTAAACTCACTTGACTTATAAATATTCAAGTCTTCCCTAAAAAGGCGTTTTATTAGAATGTCTAAAGCACTTATTTCAGTACCAAAATAGATGTGTAATCAGGTCAAATAGCACATATTCAAGCCAATTAAATATGTGAAATAAAGATAGTGGTTATGAACATTGGTGTCCTAGCTTTTATTCACTTTTTTAGACTTTTTTCTTTTTTTCCTTTTTTTGCATCTTTGAAGAGATTAAAAGGCAACTTCGACAAACAAAAAGCTCACATGCGAAATTAAAAACAAGAACTAAAGAATTGATGGAAAAGTGAGCAAAATAGGCACAAAATCACACATATGAGACATGGTCATTATGAAAAATCGAATCTACATCCTCAACTAGACATCTCATCATGTAAACTTTGTCTACATATAACTCAATAGCCTAGTAACATGGAATCACAATTTCCAAAGAATGAACACAAATCCCTAATGAAAAAGAAAAATCTTTTGAATTTTTGAAAATTTTGGAAAAATATGTACAAATGGGAACCACACTCCCGCACTAAAAATCTACAATGTCCTCATTGTAGGAGCTAAGGCGCTAGAAGGCAATCACATAAGCTATACAACCATAAAACCAATATAAATCTACAAGTATATACAAACTAGGGCACCATTAAAATCAAAAACAAAACCAAAATCAAAATCACCAAAATTACAAAGAAAACAAAAACAAAAACAAACTATAAAACCAAAACAAAACCAAAATCAAGGAGCTACAAAACCGGGGAAAAAAAAAGCTGAAACAAAACAAAATAACAAGCAAAGGAAAAGCAAAATGCAAAATAAAAAAAACCACTAAAACACCAAAAACAAAATAAAAACAAAATATTAAACAAAACAAAACTAAAGAAGCAAAACACACAACTAAAACATACTAAAAACAAAAATACCAAAATAAACAATAAGCTACCAAATAAAAATCCAACAGGACACCCATAACACAATCATAATCACAATCCTAAATATCTACAACTATTCAACTAAAAGGACTTGTTAGTATTCAAAAACAAATACACCACCAATAGCAAAATGCATAACACAAGCACAGGTTATCATAGCCAACTTAGCTCAATAAATCCCAAATTTCTCCTCAAGATCGATCACTCACACAATCATAATCCTAAATATCCACAACTATGTAAAAGAAAAAGAAAAGAAAAGAAAAGGAGAATAGGGAAAGAGTGGAACGATCCTACCAGGTTGATATACAATGTACACAAACCGTTGCCTCACTCAGATGATGTCAAGCAGGTCTATGGAGCATCAGTCACTCCATCTCAGCTCACAAGCTGTTACTCATCAAAACCCACCAAAGTTCGTAACAGGTTATCAAACATTTGGATACATCCTTATAGAAATGAAAGTAGTTAGAAATAGGAGGTGTAGCTCAAGTAAAGTGCATAAGAGGAATGCAACTCAAAGCTATTTTGAGCTTATCAAAGCTCTCAGCCCAATCAAGTGAGAGATGTGTATATACAAAATCAAACGCAAAAGTCAATGGTTTAGCAATGATGTGATTATATAAATGTATAAAATATCGAGAGTAGTCTGAATGACCTAAATGAAATCCAACATCTCTAAAAGGGGAAGGGAGAGGACCAAGGCAAGGACAATCAAATGAAATATGAAAATCAAAGCTCATAGGATGGCCTAAAATCCAGTACTTCACCTCAAATTGATTGCCAAGCCTCTTTATGTCATTATCATCTAGATTCTAATCTAAACAAGGATTGCCAAGTACAACAGTCTCAGATTCTACCAAAGTAGACTTGGGAGGGTCTAAAGAAGGGGGAAGAATAGGGAGGGAAGAAGAAAGGGGTGAAATAGAGGGGTGGGAGCTAACTCAAGGGTAGACTCAACAGAAATGGGATCAATAAACTCCTTACAAGGCGTACCTCACCAAACTCCACATCGGAAAGGTCATAAAATGAATGCTCCTCAGAAAAGGTATCCTTTGACTCAAAGATGTCACACTGATCATCAGAACTAGTATTAGTTTCAATTCCATCTCCTCCTCGAGCTCTCCAAGAGAAGCTAGAGAAAGAGAGGGATCATGGATAATTAGGACATCCTCGGAGGTGTCCACAGAAGTGCCAGCCTCAAGCGGATATGCGTATGCAAAAGAAGGTGAAGATATGTCATTTTGAACCTCAAAGTCACATAATGGAGTATCAACTCGAGACTTGGAGAGCAAAGGATAAGAAGACTCACAATCACCTAATAAACAACCCTCGGGAGTGGTAGGTCCTACCCTAAGGTCGATCTCATGCAATACAAGCATATTGCTCTCTACATAACTTTTAACCAACTCTGAGAATTGGTTAATGAGTGTCATTGTCGTGTTCTCTATGGACTCCTTATGGCTTTTCGATTCTTGCTCAATTTGACCAATTTTAGAGTCTATAGAAGTAATATGATGACACAACTTTGGCATTATAGTCAGAAGAATAACAATAATCATATGAAATTGGAACACATGGAGTATGAGAGTGCTCATAAGATATACCACCCAATTGATCCTTATCTAAAGGTGCAGCATGGATCACAGAAGTGTCAGGAATGAGGTGACTAAAGGTCGCTCTATCACTATCATACTCCCAAGTTTCATAAGCCAAATATTCAAATAAATCCCAAATTTTATCAGGAGTCTTAGGAAACAAACATCCTAAACTCCCGGGGTACATAGTCTCAACATGACCCCGACATTCATCATTAAGACCCTCCAAGATCACTCGGCAAAGTTTCTATTTCTCAAAATATCAATCAACGCATTGAGCACGAAACTTATTCAATATACTCAAATATCGCCAAAATATTTCATGCTCAAATTGAGAGAAATAGAAAATTGCCATCTGTTTTAAAATTTTTTCAAGTTCTTTTTTCAATTTTTTGGGGTTTTCAAAAATATTACCAATTTTTAAAATTTTCCCCTTTTATATTTTTTTGGAATTTTTTTTAAGTAATAAACTATGTTAAGTCACTATTAATAATGAAAGAAAGAAAATAAAACAAAACACTTACAACATATAAGAAAGTAACAAAAAAGAAAATGTGAATGTGACCTAATCTCATGTTGTCGTTCTTGACAACGACGCTAAAAACTTGTACGAGATTTTAGAATATAAATTTAAAGGCTGCAAGTGTACAACTTTCACTGTAGTACTTGAGGGGTCATTTCGTCATGGATGAGGATGAGAAATTATGTATATAAACTAATCTATCATCATTCTAAACTACTTAAAATAATAAACAACAACTACTAAATAGCTTAACTTATAAATAATCCCCAACTATTGACACACAGTGATAGGATCTAAATGATCTTTAAACTAGACAAAATAGCAAATCAAACTTAACCACATGATCTCAACTAACCACAAATAATATAATACTAAGCATGCTATAATATAGGGACTTCTAATCTAAAATCAAGATTGACATAATGAGAACCCAAACTAACGCTCATAAAACTGAAAATAAGAATGAGCATCATAATCTAATAAAACTAGAAACCAGAGGAGAGCACAAACAGAATCACAATCAAGCATTGAAACTTAAATTCATAACAAAGCTAGATAAGGTAGGGTAAAAGGAGAAGAATAAAACTAAGGGTGCAAAATAGCATGAAAGAGATCTGATTCAGCTTCCTTGCTGAATGAGCTTGGCCGAACATCAAAGCTCCATCAATGGAGTTTCCTCTATGCCTAAAACACCGCAAACACGGAGGGAGTTGGTTCAAACAATAGCTTAAACCAAGCTTTAGAATCAAGACTAGAAACAAAAGGGGAATGATTACGATTCAAGCAGCAAGAACATAGGAATCAAGCATCACAATTACTCAAACTCAAGCAAAGAAATAACCCAAAATAGAGAAAAGGAGAGTAGGAGAAGAGCAGGCATGCCTACTCATGAGTTTGACCCAACCTCAACTCTATTAATGGCAGTTCATCATACCCAGATTATTCAACCAAGATAACCATTGCATTGAAACCATACAAAACCCTAAAATCTAAAATGAAACTCGAATTAAAATCCTAAAATTATCTAAAACTAGAATTAAAATGAATAAGAACCCTAAAATTAAGCCTAGATACCTCAAATCGTGCCACTGCCCTTCATTTATACTCGCCCAAAGTCGGGTTCTCCTACTCTTCTTGGCCCTTCATTTCAGTTTTGATGTGAAAGGTGAAGATAGGGTAGTGATGGTCGTCGTGAGCTGGCGTGGCCTTGGTAGATGAAGATGACGGAAGTGGTGGAAGATGATGGTGCTGAGATGGTGGCGATCTACAGATGGTTCGAAGAGGGAGAGAAAACTGAGAGGTGAGATGGGGGTTTGGGGGTTGTTTTCATGCCTGGGCTGTAGAGAGATGGATTGAGGGGAGGGAGGATGGGACACGTGAGGAAAATGTGCGGAGGGGCTGGTATACTTTTCTCTTTTTTCCTATTTTTGTTGATGGATAAAAGGGATTGGGGTGAGGTTTTGGGCTGCTAGTCCAATCCTAATTCATGGTCCAACTTTTTTATTTTCCAACAATTTCTTTATTTTTTCTGATTTGTTCACGAAATAAACAAAACACAAATAAAAATTCTAAACTCATAATTGTTTTGAGCATAAAATCATAGGTTAAGGAAGATAAAATTGTAGGACTTTTGGGCTAAACATAAACTGATAACCAAGAATCGAGTTCTTGGCCAAGGTGAAGATGACGGGGACTATAATATAATTTGTTGTAGTGTTCGGATGGTTATTAGATTAGTGTTTTAGGTGTAACTCATGTGGCAACTTAAAAACTTAGCTACATTTGTATTATTTTTTAGTACTATTACAATACTTGCTTTATATTTAGACCAAAAGAAAATTAGAGGGAGAGAATGCTTTCTTCATAACAATGGTGAGGAAAGCTTGGGGGGAAAAAAGAAAACATTTTATTCTAAAGCTCAGTATGCGAGTGTTGAAAAGACTAATATAATGGACAATAGAAAATGCTAGCCTAAGGAGTTAGATTCAGATGGGGTTAACAGAATAGTGGCAAGTCAAGATCTTGTTGCTGATTCTCTACGAGATTTCAACAAAGGAAATGAGATCTACATTTGCATGCTAGATAGATGCACTCCAAAAGAGCAGGTAATCGATTTTCTAGGCTGATGATGTTGAACAAGGACTACAAGTGGGTGCGTTCTCTATTTGGCTTCCTGTGCCGAATTTGGGGTTTTAGTTGAACCACTTGCTACCAATTGTTCACGATGATGTTAATATTCAGAGTATTATGACCTCATACATTTAATCTAAGGTTGAATTGGGTTGCTTTGATTAATTGTCTTGTATTAGAGTGAATACTCGACTATAGATTATACAAGGTTCTTTAAGTGCATCTAGGAGATTAAGGGTTTTGATAAAGTTGTGTTTAAATAAAATGGGTTATTCTTGGCCTTATTTCACTCTACAATAATGAAAGATGACGTCCCCAAGCAAATTTTTGTGTAATTTGATTTTTTTAAAACTAAACCTTTTGGTGATGAAGGGATGTATAGTTGGTCAATTAGTGTGCAAAGAAGAA
Organism: Selenicereus undatus; assembly: GCA_017589665.1. Lineage (NCBI taxonomy): Eukaryota > Viridiplantae > Streptophyta > Magnoliopsida > Caryophyllales > Cactaceae > Selenicereus > Selenicereus undatus. Next base: position 49,168,310 of record JACYFF010003369.1, read on the forward strand.
ATTGCTTATATTCTAATTTGGACAAAATTTCCTAGATTGGATCTAAAATTTTGGCAAAAAACTACATAAATGTACCTTAAGTTTTGTGTAAACGATTTTAAGGTCCGTCAATTTCTAAAAATAACTATAAGGTACCTTTATTTATGGTAACTAACAAAAAGGACCCTCAAAGTTTATACAAACAAGTTCAATTCTATTATTTTATTTCATGCATAATGCCCATAATGCTTCATATTTGCATATCTTACCCCAATCCGTAAAAATTTACTTTCAAAAATTTTAATTTTGCACGTGATTTTATATTCATAAATATTACTTGAGGCCCTTCTTATCTGGTATAAAAGCCACGTGAGAAAAAAAAACTATTAAATATATATAAATCAATTAATAGTTAATTAAACTAATTAATTACATTTAATGCTTAAATCATCATTTACTTGTCCTACTTCAAGTTATTCTCATATTGTGCACACACACCACAGGAAACCATTGCAATAGCATTGCAATAAAGACGAAATTAACGAAAATTAAGTCTAAAGTTAAGGAGATAAAAAAAAAAACAGCAGTTATCTATAATTCATCTCTCTTTAATTAGAAAAGTTAGACATTGCGGAAAATCTAATTTAGGTATTAGTATTCTATTTCAACACAAATGTAATTTCCAAAACGTAAAAAACAAAAATGCATTTCCATTGCAATATATAAAAATCACCTAAAAAATCATCGAAATAGGTGGAGAAAGAAGAAGAAGAAGATGGAATACAAGTGATTTAATCTTGAGGAATTACAAAAGATATTTGAAAAAAAAAATTCCAGAAGAATTACACAAAATCATGAGTGCAATAGTAGACAAACAAAAAGTACTATCTGATGATAATTAAGAGACCCATAATGTCAAGTTAGAAGAATAAATATATCATCATCAACAACAACAACTCCCAGTATGAGTCCTGCTTTCGCGGGGTCTGAGGAGATCCAGCTGTAGGTAGTCTTACCCCTACTAGCATTCCTACCCGTAGAGAGACTGATTCCAAGAGACCCATAAAAAGGGTTTTGTGAAAATATTTTATAAAAGAAAGATTTTGTGAAAACATTTAAAGGGAAAACATTTTATAGAAGAAAGATTCTATAGCAAGGGATGACTGCAATATATTAAAAAGATCAGTTACTAAAGCTATGAAATAAAAGGACAATATATTAGAGGAAGGTTATATACCTGAACAACCAGTGGTAAGCAAATGAGAACTCTTCTCTGAAGGCACTACAACCTGCATGCAAACAACGCATAAACCTCTACCAGCACTTAGCCACAGCGACCAAAAAAACTTCTCAGCGATCTAAGTTCTTAATCCTATCCTGCCACAACTTCTTGTTTGAGCCAGGTCATCCGTCAAACCGAAAACTTTCAAATCCTGTCTAATCACCTCGTCCAAGCTCTTCTTTGGTCGTCCCCACCCTTTTTTGCCTTCGGGGATGTTGATCCTCTCACATCTCCTGACCAGAGCGTCCACACTCCTCCTTTTCACATGACCAAACCATCGGAGTCTTGTTTCTCTCATCTTATCTCCGATCAGAGCTACTTTAACTAAGTCCTTGATAACTCCATTTCTAATTCTGTCTATCCTCGTATAACCACACATCCACCTTATCATCCTCATCTCTGCTACCATTAGCCTTTGAACTTGCGTCTTCTTTAGAGGTCAACATTCCGATCCATAAAGAATGGCCGGTCTAACTACCATGCGATAGACTTTGCCTTTCAATCCAAGGGGCACCATCTTATCACACAGCACACCTGAGGTATACTTCCATTTTTGCTAGCTTACTTTTATTCGCTGGTTAATATCTTCGTCAATATCCCCATTCTGATAGATGATCAAACCTAGATATTTAAAATTATCAACCTTAGGTATCAGCCTCCCATCCAGGGTGACTTCTCCTCCCGCATCTACCCTTCCACTAAAACAACAATGAAGGTACTCCATCTTTGATCTACTTACTCTAAAACCTCTAGATTCCAGAATATGCTTCCATCGCTCCAACTTGTGATTAACTCCTTGTCTGGTCTCATCAATAAGAACAATGTCATCTGTAAAAAGCATACACCAAGGTAACTCATCTTGAATCCCTCTTGTAAGTTCATCCATAACTAGAGTGAAAAGAAAAGGGCTCAAGGCAGAACCCTGATCAGGGCCATACCAATGAAGTCATTAGTGACCCCTCCTAGTGTCCTAACACTCATCCTACCTCCCTCGTACATATCCTTAATAACTCAAATATACAAGGGTAGCACTCCTTTCTCCTCCAAGCATCTCCATAACACTTCATGCGGGACTTTATCATATGCTTTTTTCAGGTCAATGAACACCACGTGAAGATCCACCTTTCTATCTCTATAAAAACCCATGAGTTTTCTAAGGAGGTAAATCGCCTCTATGGTCAACCTGCCTGGCATAAAACCAAATTGGTTCTCTGAAATCAAAACATCCTTCCGCAACCTTCTCTCAATCACCCTTTCCCATAACTTCGTAGTGTGACTGAGCAACTTTATACCCCTAAAATTGTTACAATCCTGAATATCACCTTTGTTCTTGTACAAAGGGATTACTGTACTAAACCTCCATTCTTCGGGCATCTTAGCAGTCCTAAAAATAACATTGAAAAGCTCCGTTAGTCACTCTAATCCTTCGTCTCCCAAACACTTCCACACTTCCACTGGTATTTGACCTGGACCCTCTGCGTTCCCATTGGGCATCTTCCTCAAGGCATCTTTAATCTCGTCCTTCCTTATATGACCACACTCTCGCAGATCAATTCTCCTCTCACCACACTCTCGTTCCCTGCTTCGGGAATCTTCCATCCCTTCATGATTGAGGAGATTGGAAAAGTATCTTTGTCATCTCTCCTTGATTTCTACATCCCCAAATAACACCTTACCATTTTCATCCTTAATGCACCTCACAATACCTAAATCCCTTGTTCTTCTTTCCTTAGCCCTCACCAGCTTAAAGACTTCCTTCTCCCCTTCCTTGGTCTCCAATTTATGATATAACCTATCATAAGCCATGCTTTTAGCTATCGCAATAGCTCTCTTGGCTACCTTCTTTGCTGCCTTATATCTAGCTCTACTAATATCTCTCTCTCCATCCGCTCCATTGTTCATGAAATCAGCATAAGCCTCTTTTTTCTCCTTGATTTTCTCCTTTACCTCCTCGTTCCACCACTAGGCACCCTTCATTTTGTTACCACCCCTTTTAGAGCTACCTCGGACTTCTTTAGTCGACCTTCGAATACAATCTGCCATTGCCTTCCACATTGTATCTGCATCCTCTACCTGCATCCAACACTAGCAACCTATGCTGAGTTCTTAGATACTCACTAGGAATCACCTTATAGTCCTTGCAAAACCTCGGACTATCCACCCTCGTCGGGAAGTAATCAATCTGGGTCTTCAAGGAGCCGCTATTAAACGTCACCAAGTGGTCTTCCTTCTTCTTGACAAAGAAGTTTACCACCAACAGTTCATAGGTCACTGCAAAGTCTAGCACAGAAACTCCTCCGTTGTTTCTCTCCCCAAAATTGAAATCCCTGTGGGCCGTATCAAACCCGTCTGAGTCAACACCAATATGGTGATTAAAATCTCCTCATATGAAAAGTCTCTCGCTCTGAGGTATCTCCTAGATGACCATATCCAAATTCTCCCAAAATATCTTCTTAATATCGTCCGGCGGACCTATTTGGAGAGCGTAAACACTAACCACATTTATGAATTCTGAACCCACTAAAACCTTAATGACCATAATTCGATCACTCTTACGCCTCACTTCAACAACAAAGTCTACCAACTCCTTCTCAACCAAAATGCCAATTCCATTCCTCGCCTTGATAGACCCCGAATGCCATAATATGTACCCATCTACTTCTCTAGCTTTAGCCCCCACCCACTTCGTCTCTTGAACACATGCTATATTAATCCTACGCCCATGCAACGACTTAACTAATTCTATAGACTTACCCGTAAGCGACCCAATATTCCAAGACGCTAGGCGCACAATCCGAGACCCTCCACCCCTCTTACCCCCATTTCCCCCCGGAGGACTGGCTGAAACTACTACATTACTCGCCACTAGCTAACAACAGTATAAAAATACCAATAACAACAACACAAAAAATACTAATAATAAAATTGCTAAGAGACAACCAAAAATAATAAATAACGATGGAAAAAAAACAGCAGCGAGGGCAATAACTAATAATGAAGAAGGAGCTAAAGTACTAGGGGGAACTCTTCTAGAAAACTTAGAATAAAGTAGGAACTATTTAGAAAAAGAACTAATTAGAGCAAAATTAAAACACAAGCAAGCCACCAAATTCACATCCCTCCACCTGCAACCTTGGTTAACCCCTCAAAACCACTAATCACTGCCACTGATACTGGCACAGAGCAAATTGAGACAGAAACACTTAGCAAAATAATCTTTAAAATAATAATAAAAACCAAGTTGCTACTAATAAATACCAAGGATAATACCCAATACTAGAGACAACTATAATAATAAAATACTAATATAAGCATAAGTGATAACAATAATAATAATACTAATAATAATGGAGATGATAATACTAATAATAATACTAATAATACTAATAAGCCAGCACTAGCAAAACAATCTAGCAAAAGGACCAAACCCTCAATTCAAAGACACTGGCCCTCAAACCATCCACAATTTGTCAAAACTCTAAACTCTAAACACTCAAAAACACTGCCCTCAGTTCGTAAACTCAGTACTGAAATCCACAAAACAACACCTGCAATCAGTAAGTAGCAAAATGGTGGCCAAAACAACAACACAAACGAAGCCAAAAATGGCGACCAAAACTCAGTACTCTAATTAAAAGAACAGCACGGACGAAGCAAAAATGGCGACCAAAACTCGGTACTCAAATCAAAACAACACAGACGAAGCAAAGTTGCGACCAAAACCTGAAATCGAAGCTTGAAAATACAATATAGTAACTGAAGCTCGAACCCAACCAAACCAATCTACCCCTCGTCCAAAATCTCCAAAAGCCCATGAAACCCCCGAAATTCTAGAGCAATAAGACAATCAATCCCCAGATTACTGCAATAAAGGTCGACGATCTAAGAAACACCTTGGGTTAGCACTCAAACAATCGAAGGGCAAATGCAAATCCAAGAAACGCAAAGGGACACACTAAGACACAGAGGACATCAAAATGATTAAGAGTACCAAAGGCTGGGAACGTCGTATCGTGGCTATGAACCTCTGTCAAACATGGTGAAATCCACTAGCAAATGATCATCTGGGTGTCGCCGGAGAGATACCGACCCGCTTCCGGGACTGCCGCTGCTAGTGATACCCGAGACCCAGGTGATCGTTCTATGCTTGTGTAGAAGCAGGGCCTGATCGAGAACGGGCTTGTGCAGAAACCAGGGCTTGTAGAAACACCGAACAGGGTGACTCCAGTCAGAGGCCGACCGGTGCTGCCGCGAACGGTACTTGGTGTCGAGTTGAGCTGGGGCGGGCTCGAGGTGGCAGAGTTGCCCGTTCTGCTCTGCTCAGAATGCCAAAGCCCAGAGAGAGAGAAAGAGAGAATTTTAGTAGAGCACATAAAAACACAATCCCAACACTACAAGAAACAATGGCTTTTGCAACATTCATTTGGACAACATTTTTTTATTAATGTTACAATAAATACCTTATAGCAGCAGTCTCAAATAAGTTGCAATAGAGTTAAACCTAATGCAACGGTTTAGAAAAAAGTGTTGCCAGAACATAGCAAGGCAACGTTTTTTTGCATTTTATTGTTTTTAACTGTAGCAATCTCCAAAATTTTCGTCGAGGCGCGTATCATTTCATTTACCCGGTAAATGTGATAAAGGGAAAATAAAAGCAAAAAGGGAAAGGAATTGAAATGAAATAATCAAATTAGCCTGCTTTCTTGGATAGAAGCTTAAGTCGTGAACCCCAAAACACCAAAACCACATATAGGGTTTTCAGATTTCGGCAGATGGTCTTCTCCATTTCACCTATGAAGTTGCATCTGAGTTTCGGCCTCCATTTTAGTCGAATTCAAGGTTAATTTCGTTTGAGTCTGGTAGATTACATCCCAATTTCGCCTTCAACATCAGCACAAGATGCATTGGGGAAGCTACGGGTTGAGTTCTTGAAGCTGTCCCAGGAATTCACCCCCAAATTCGTGTAGATTGCATCATCTACACCTAAATTCATCTGGGCTTTCTCTCTCTTCGGAACTTCAGCAGCCATTCGACCTTCATTAGTCTCAGTTCAGGTGTGGCCATTCGAACTTCAGCAACCGTCTGTTTATCTGTGTTTTTCCTGAATTTTTGTTCCTCTGTTTACACATGCAGGATGAGAATACTTTGTTTCTGTTTAATTTGCTCCAGTCAGTTTAATTTCGCTTTTCTTGTGAGGTTTTGCTCCATAACTAATTTGAATAGCCTACTGTCATTTGTAAGTCTCGCTTTTCTTTCTTCAAGCATCTCATATTCCTTGCCTTGATGTTTCTGTCGATTAGGGTTAAGTTAAAGCATTCTGCTAGGTGTTATTTCTGGATTCTGAATTCTGAATTCTATTACTAACATTTTCAACTAGTCAAGCATTATATACGGGTGTGATGTGATAGTCAGTTGGTAAGACTTTGGATGTTTCATATTTTTGGTCTGATTTGAAGTTTCTGAATTTTATGATGTTTGAAAATTGGGATGTTTAAGGAGATGAAGTTGTTTATGCTGGAATGCAGAGTTATTCAACAGTTTTTGAAGGCTTTCTTAGTGAATTTGTTTTTCAAAGTATTGTCATCTGAAAGTTCCCTTTGCATCATTGTTGACGCTAAAAATGTGATATCTTTACAGTACCTTTCTACCAAATTTATGCTTGAAATAATTATTATTTTAGATTTTTATTTGATTTTATTTTATTTTGTAGGGATTGAATAATTCGGGAATAATGGCAGAAAAAGATGAAGAGATGCTGAAAAACGAAGATTTGGGCCGACTTGACTCAAACTTGACCCAAAAATCTCTAGCCCATTGCTTTTATAACCCATCAAAAAAGAAGAGAAAAAAAAAAGAAGAGAAAAAAAATAATAAACCCCTAAATAATTTACCCAACCCCATGTGCGCCTCACATGACTTCTTCCCCCCCCTTAACTCTCATTCTCTCTCCTCTTCTCAGTGCTGAGAACCTAAACACCCGACCCTTCGGCTTCCTCTCCTTTTTCAACCCCCTCATACTCATGGCGCTTCAATTGCTGGATCTCCCAACCTCGGTCTCTCTCTCTCTCTTCATTCATCGTTGTCATTCAATGCCGGGCCATTCAATTGCCAACACCATCAATGGCTGCGAACAGACGAAGGGCGCAGATTGAAGTAGGGCTCTATATGAATTGAGGGGATTCAACATAATCAGGGTGATTTTTTGGGTTTTTTTTTAGGATTGAGTTAGTTTCAAATCCAGGTTCAGATCAATTTAGGATGACGTTCAAGTTCAATTTCAGAGCTTTGTTATAGGGTTTTAGTTGTACTTTGATGTGTTTAATTCAAGTTAAATTCTTGAACGTGAGGAACCTGTGTATTTGAAGTTGAGTTCGTTGAGAATTTACATCAAGATTACGCCCTGCCTCAGCTTCGTCGATGCGTTAGCTTGCTCTGTTCTACCGTAGCCCCTGTTTAATTTGCTCACTTCTTCTGTTTCCTCCTCTGTGTCGATTCAGCAAAGAAGAAGAAGATTTCAAAGTTAAATTACTGCAAGGTGTTGCGCACGTGATTCATTTTCAATTTGAAGTCTGAAATTACCTTTTGGTACTCTCAAATCTCTTACAGTTTTTCAATTATTTTAGTTTGTAAATTCACTAAATCAAATATGATAATTTTCAGGTTAGTCGATTTTAATTTTCAGTTTCAATTAGGTTAGAATTTTTAATAATCAAATTTCCTCCATCCCTGAGGACGATACTCGTAAAACGTACAACGAAACCGTACGCTTGCGGATTTAACTAACAATCATGTATCTCAGTTCTTGAAGCCTCCCTGTCTGCCTTGTTCTGTTAGCTGTGTGGATGCAGGATGCTAATTCAAGTGAAGAAGGTTGTCCTTCTTCCCTGTTTATACCATCTCTAATTCCCTGCTAGATGGGAGTTGTTTTGTTGGATCCTAAATTTGAAAAACATTGTCTGCCGGGTTATATACAACAAAAGAATTTGACAACAGTTTGAAGAAGAAACAAAAAACAGAAAGGAAGGAAAACAGAACATCAACCATAGTGCTTGATGGTCAAATTTTTGGACCTTGGACTTTAGTTGATTCTTTGGCTAATTCTTTAGCTAATTCTTGGAAAATTTATGTTGATCAAATGGTTTTACGCATGAATCATCATGCTTCCAAGCTAGTAACTTAGGCATGCTAATGGGCTTCTAGTTATTGTCCTTAAAACAGTTTTGCTGTAAATTTATATCCCATATTTCCTTCTATTCAATCTTTGTGATATGGCTGAAGCCTTCACTGTTAATTTCAAGCTCAAATCAATCATGGTTCTCCAAATGAGTTAATATGTGATCATGATGACTTGTTTTACCTTGCAGTTTACTTTCAGTAGTTTTACCATGCTAGGTCTGCAAAAGGGGGCTAAAGAAAAACATATTCAAGGCATTGTAACATACTTTAGTGTAATTATGTTAGCTCAATCTAAGCAACTGACATTGCCAACTCTCAGATTTAGAGATTTTCTACATATCTTATTGCATTATCCCTCATTACATCTTGGAAGCAAGTCAAGCAGGGAGGTTGAGAACCAAAACCAAACATTCTGCTCATAAATTGCAATCTGTTTTCAACATTTGCAACTTTCGCGTTACCTGACCCAGCTTTCAAGCTCCTTGAGATTATATAGTTTACCTTGAAACTTCAATGACTCTGCTAGCATGTCTTGTTGTACCCCCTAAATGCTTTGCTATTGCCATTAGCATGAATGTTTCCTATTTCTTCATTTTGAGGAATGATATATTGAATTATTGACATAATTGATCTGAATTGCTTCTCATATTTATTATGAGCTTTGTTTGGACTAGGCTTGATAAATACTTTTTTCTGAAATATTATTTTTTGTTTGTTTGGTCAAGATACAAACTCTTGACCACCTTCCCCCATACTTCTTCAATTTTTTCCTTTTGTTTTTGGGGATTTCTTTTTGTTCTTGTTTTTTGGGGTTAGAGCTCACCTATTTTCTCTGTTTTTGTCTTTAGGGGTTGTATTGTAGTAGGCAATTGTTTGCCCAGAGAATCTAAGCCAACTCTACTGAAAAACCATAGTTTGCTTGATAGCCTTGTTGGCGTATCTATCAATACTGACTATGCTATTATCTGTTGAGGGTTTTTCTTTGGGTTGGGGGGGGGTTGCAATGTCTAAATAAATGAGGTAGTATGTCATATAATTAATCATAATTACCACGATATACGAACATTATGTTTACCATTGTAAAATATAATGCATTAAAATAGTTAGGTGAACCCTGAATTGTCAAAATTCATTATTTGCAAATAACATTGTCTCGATAGGAAAAAAAAAGAAAAAAGGTAGTTGTATCCAAATGCCCTTCAATAGCATTAGAATGCAGCATGTCCAATTTCAATTGTAAATTAAGCTTTCTTCTTGTTTAATGATAGCACATTACATCACTTGCATATAAAAGGTCTTATTAGACATTAGGCACTAGATATCTTGATAAGTTCAATGCACTGTACTACAATTTTTGTTAAAACTTAAATTAGTTGAGATTTACCTCATTATTCCAATCATATTTAAACTTATATCATGCAAGTTACATCCTTTACTTATTGAATTATGTATATATAGTGCACATATTTACATTTTATCCATCCTATATAAGGCAATTTTGAGAATCATATTTATTTTGATTTATTTTTGTATTAATTAATTTGAGGTTTCCATACACATATCTTTTGGTTGGTAAATCCAAATTTGGGTAAGGTGCAGTTTTGTGAATTATTTAGTACTGATTTCTTTCGTGCTTGTTTTATTTTGTTGAATGAGCTAGGGAAGCTTGACTTTCACTTGAAGGTGGTTCGTAGTAGCATATCATTCCATCCTTTACTCTGGTTTCCACTTTGTTGCCTCTAAACTTTTCAGGTATTAATGCTTTCTCTCTTTCTCTTTGCCTCTTCACCTTAAAGTTCTAAAATAATTGGTTAAGGCATTAGGTTTTGACATATTGATGGCCTAAGATTGATTTAAGCTAATTTTCAAGATGGGTACTTCTTGTGGGCTTGTTTTAATGGTTTGTAAGTGTTTGGTTGATTTGCATCTCTTCAAAATTAGATTCTTAGTTGTTAGCAATGACATGTTATGCTTGATTTTTTCCCTAGCTCAATAGTTAATTCTGTGACATTGATACATACATAATCGTGTACATATATATATATATATATATATATATATATGTGTGTGTGTGTGTGTGTGTGTGTGTGTGTGTGTGTGTGTGTGTGTGTGTGTGTGTGTGTATGTGTGTGTATATGTATATGTATATGTGTATGTGTATGTGTATATGTATGCATGTATGTATGTATGTATGTATGTATATGTATGTATATATGTGTATGTATGTATGTATGTATGTATGTATGTATGTATGTATATATGTACACACACACACACACACACACACACACACACACACACATATATATATATATATATTACTGTGCAATACTTAATTCTGTGAGGTTTAGAATTTTTTGACACAAACTCTCATTCTATCTTAGAGCAATCGGTTATCAGAACCTTATAAAATCTCTAATTTGTGAATAGGTGAGTTCATAATTGATATAGTACTCGAGTTAGACAACAAAGTGTATTACTGTCCTTGGATTCTTGTCCAACTCAGATTGAAATTTTTAATCAGTTGTTCAAATTCAAGAATAGGTATAAAACTATATAGGTTCTCATATCGTCTATTATTTTCTTTTCGGAGTCCTAAAATAAATAGTGAAGTTGATTTTGGTGGAGTATAATCCATATTCAATAGTCCGTTGGCTTCATCACCATATTGATGCTCAACTTATGCTTTTACATTTTTGCCTATGTCACTCAAGCATTATGCATTCATTAAATTATTTGTTCAGTGAAGGTAAGATGATGGATCATGGTTGAATGAGCCTATCTAGAAGTTCTCTGGAGTATAAGATAGCACTCAATGCATTTATTGATGATTATTTTGCTAAGATTGCTATTGGCAATCAAATTTGTTGTCCCTGTAAGAAGTGCCAAAGGCGTTTTTGCTATGGTCGAGATGTTGTACATGATCATTTGATAGTTAATGGTTTTGTTAAGGGGTTTAAAGAGTGGGTTCGCTAAAGAGAGCAATCATTGTCTTCAGGACACATTGCAAATACAAGCTATATGATGGAGGATAAGGATGATGGGCTAAACACATGTGACAACATTGATGGACTGTTGCACGATACTTTTAGAAATGTAATAGAAGGGTGTAATGAGCAGCCAGAGGCTAGAGATGGGCTGAATGAAGAGGCTAAAAAATTTTTCAAGTTGGTGGAGGATGGTAAAGAAGATCTATATCCAGGTTCTAAAAGCTTTTCGAAACTGTCCTTCTTAATTCCACTCTATCTATTCAAGTGTCTTAATGGACTAAGCAATGTTGCATTCAATGATCTTCTAGAGCTACTAAAAGAGGCTTTTCCTGATGCCAAACTTCCTAAAAATTTCAGTGAAGCCAAGAACATAGTGAGAGATTCGGGGCTTGATTACAAGAAGATAGATGCATGTCCTAATGATTGTATGTTGTATTAGAAGGAACACGAAGGAGCGCAATTCTGTTATAAATGCAAAGCTTCAAGGTGGAAATCTGAAAAAATTCCAGCAAAGGTGTTGAGATACTTTCCCTTGAAACCTAGACTCCAAAGGTTGTTCATGTGTGCTCAAACAGCTGAATTAATGGTTTGGCATGATAAAGAACGACCTAAAGATGGAAAAATTAGGCACCCTGCGGATGGCCAGGCTTGGAAGGACTTTGATTCCATGTACACTAATTTTTCAGGAGATCCTCGCAATGTAAGGTTAGGGCTTGCTAGTGATGGATTCAATCCATTTCGAATAATGAGTGTGTCTCATAGCACATGGCCAGTTGTATTAATTAATTATAATCTTCCACCATGGATGTCTATGAAACCAGAATACTTAATGTTGTCTTTGCTGATTCCTGGCCCTAGTTCCCCGGGGAATGACATAGACATTTATTTGCAACCATTAATTGATGAGTTGAAAGATCTATGGATTGTTGGGGTCGAGACTTATGATGCATTTACACGACAATCATTTCAAATGCATGTAGCCTTAGAGTGCACTGTTAGTGATTTTCCAGGGTATTCTATGTTATCTGGATGGAAAACTAAAGGAAGATGGGCTTGTCCTTGTTGCAACCATGATACATGCTCTCAATATTTAAAGTATAGTAGGAAAACATGTTATATGGGTCATCGTAGATTTTTGGATATGAACCATCCTTGGAGATTTGATGAAACATCATTCAATGGTGGTAGGGAGGATAGGTGTCGACCTAGTTTGATATTTGGCACAGAGGCTTTCAAGCAAGTTGAGCAGTTCAAAAATGATTTTGGGAAGAAACGCAAGCAAAATACTAGCGACAATGAAGGGCCATGGGAAAAAAGGTCTATATTTTTTGAATTGCCATATTGGGAGCATAATAAATGTCGTCATAACCTAGATGTGATGCATATAGAAAAAAATATATGCGACAATGTGATAGGGACATTGTTAGATATCCCTGGGAAAACAAAAGACCATACTAAGGCTCAGCTTGACTTGATAGATTTGGCTATAAAAGAGCATCTTCGGCCTACAGTTGTGGAAGATGGTCAACATATCAGCATACCTCGAGCATCATATTCAATGGGAAATGCTCAAAAGGATTTGTTCCTAAAGGTTCTTAGGGATGCAAAGCTACCTTATGGTTGTGTGTCAAATATATCAAGATGTGTGTATGTTAAAGAAAGGAAGCTTGCAGGATATAAAAGCCATGATGCCCATATCTTATTGCACTATCTGCTGCAGGTAGCAGTGAGGAATTCTTTGCCGGAAAAAGATGCAATGGCTTTGATAAGACTTGGTAATTTCTTTCGGTGTATATGCAGTAAAGTTATCAGCCCTGAGGAGTTAAAAATTTTAGAATCTGAAATTGTAGAGGTATTGTGTGAACTTGAAAGTATCTTTCCACCAGCCTTCTTTGATGTTATGGTGCACTTGCCTATTCACTTAGTGAGATAAATTGAGCTCGGTGGGCCTGTGCAATATCGGTGGATGTTCTTTGTTGAGAGGTATTTATGTAAGTTGAAAGATTATGTGTGCAATAGGTGTCATCCAGAAGGGTGTATGGCAGAAGGTTATTTGGCTGAAGAATGTCTCACCTTTTGTTCAAGGTACCTCCATGATGGTGTTCAGACCAGGTTAGATAGAAGGCCGACTTGGTATGATGAAATCGCTGCTCTTGAAGATCAAACTTCGATTTTTCCAAAAGTAGGACATCCTATTGGGGGAAAAAGAACACCAAAAGGCAAGGGATTTTGTCTAGAAAATCAGAGTTTGAAGCAAGCTCAAAGATATATAATCTTCAACTGCAACTGTGAGCAAGTTGAGAAGTGCATTGAGTAAGTTCACAATGAAAATGACAACTTTATTTTGCTTTATCTTTATATTTGCAGTTCATGTCATAGTTTTTTGTATTTATGTATTTATATGAATTGAAATGCAGAGAACACCAAAATATGGTCAGCAACCAAGGTCGAAGAAGCAGGTGGGAGAGAGTACGAAGTCATAGCCTTGAATTCATCAATTGGCTGCAAGATAAAGTGAAGAATGAAGGAGTAACAAATCATATTTTTTAGCTAGCGAAGGGTCCTAACCCTAAGGCAAGAAGGCACACTGGGTATTTTGTCAATGGTTATAGATTCTATACAAAAGACCGTGATTCGCGATTAAAGACTCAGAATAGTGGGGTCACTCTAGTAGCCTTGACTTCCAGTTTCGCTACTTCTAAAGATCAAAATCCTTTAGTTGGAGATGTTTCTTACTATGGAGTCATAGAAGATATTATTGAAGTGGATTTTTGGTCCCCCTTTAGCGTTGTTCTATTTAGATGTGATTGGTTTCATGCAAAAGTTGATGAATTTGGGCTTACACGAGTTAACTTCAAGAGGTTATGCTGTGAGGATGATCCTTTTATACTAGCATCTCAAGCCCACCAAGTTTTTAATGTGCAAGACCCGGTTGAACATGATATTCACTACGCCATGAAAAGGATTCCAAGAGATTTGTATGACTTTCAAGGGTCAAATATGGAAACGTACTGGAAAGAGCCCACTGATTCTGTGCACACTCTTGCCAGTGCATCTGATACGAATGCCAGTCATATTGGAGATGAATCAAGTGTACGAATAGTAGATATAGGTGACGTCTTAGAGGGTGGCTGCCATGTTGATGAGCGTGAAGACATCTCTGACATTGATGATACAGATTGGGAGTGGATGTATGCTAATGATGAAGTATGAAGTGCTACCTCACGACATCTAACCAGCCTTTTCTCCTTCCTTGTTATTGGTTTTTTTTTTTAATCTATGCTTTTGCAGTAATATTATGTTGGGGACAAGTGTTTTGTTAACTGTCTAGTCACTGGGTATTCTATTCATGTGTTTTTAATGTCCTGTGTGTTTTGGTGTGCTATTTTATTAATATATGCGATAATGTACTTTGGTGTTTTGCTATTATATTTTGTGGAGAATAAGGTGTTATGAACATGATAGTTCTACAGATAGTGCAAAATGGCAAGAAAAAAAGGCTCATCTTCCAAAGATCCTAGAAGACCTCTTACTGATTACGAGAAACAGTGGCATATGACGATGGAGAAAAATGCAACGATTTTGGAAAAATTGGGGTTGCCCGAATTATTAAACCAAATGAAAGAAATCAAAAAAGGCTATACAAAGAAAGGAAGCGAACAAACCAAGGGAATTGATAAGGATAAAGAGTACATGCCAAGCGATGAAGCATCAGAGAGTGAAGAGGATAGCGAGACTGACAATGTTGATGATCTTTCAACTTCTAAGGGTGTTGCACTGGTAATACTTTCCTCCTATTATGCTTACATAATTTTAATTATAGCTTTTTGAAGATAATTACAGCTAAGTAGCAATGATTTAATTGTCATATCTTCCCCCTCTTTTCTTAGTTTTTGGTACATTTGGCCACTAGCACAGCTTCTTCGAGCAAACTGTTTATTTTATCTTCTTACTAAAAAGGGAGTTGGCTTATTGGCTTGTTTCTTTGGCTAATAAATTGCAGAATGGAAAGAAACAAAGTGCAGTAACAATGCACAAGAACAAGAAACTGTCAAAGTGCCCAGCAATGTCTATGAATGACTTCCTAATACAGCAACAAGAGCAACAACAATAGCAACACTCAGTAATGAAGCACCCGCATGAGGCCTTTCAAATTAAGAAGCCAAACATTGAAGATGTACCTGTATCACTTTCAGGAACAACTCCCATAATTGCACAACAGAGACAACAACATTCAAAGTGTCCAGCAATGTCCATGAGTGAATTTCTGAAACAACGCGAAGAACAACACGACTCAGTAGTTCAGCCAGATAAAGCTTCTTCAAATGCTGTTGAACCGGGTCAGTTTCAGGGACAATCTCCTCAGTGGTAATACTTTCCCCTAATATGATTAAATATGGTTAAATGTTGTTACCAATTGCAATCTTTGGCGGAGAAACATATATTTTTCAGTGCTATTTCTGCACAGCATCACTTTTCTTTGGATATTCTTATGTGATATAGCATGGACCTAGGATATTGTCAAGAGCTCCATCTAGCTTTTTCCAAAAATATGATTGAGATTTTTGATGGTTATTATGCAATGTCAGATAACACCTAGGGTGTCTACCTTTTCCCAAAGGCTTGAAACTGCACGCTTCTCCCAAAAGCATGCTGCAAGCGAAAGCAATGGCATACCCCAATAGGGTTTAACCTATCAGGATATCACTAAGAATGGTGTATGATCTTAATATGCATTTTACTTTGTATTTTTGTCTTATTGTAGTGGTTAATGTGGAGGACTGGGTGCATTATTTAAGGTTATGTAATTTTGTGTGGGTTACATGCATTATAGCATCAGGTTGATGTACAACAACCAGAAGAAGGGATGCCCGTGCAAATAGAGCAAAGGAGGAGGTCGAAACGTCAAGCTGCCATAGCCCAGGATGCTACGAGGAGGGCATCAGATGACCAAGTGGTCATTGCACCTTCAAATGTGCTAACTATCGAACACTTAAATGAACCAGAGATTGAGGGTTTGGCCTACATCTTATAACCCCCCTCCCCTTCACCTTTGATTTGTACTTGATGTGGCTTATTTTTTTTCTTTTTCCTTGATTTATCTAAATAGATGAACCTGTAAAGAAGCATAGAGGCCCTACAATGTTATTTGAGGTACATGCGCGAAAAATGGAAGATCATGTAGTTGTACTTTTCAATGACAAAGGTCAACCCATTGGACCTACAGATAAAGTTGTCAATGAGTTCAGCAAATTTTTAGGCACTATTGCTCATGATTATACTTGGGCACCATTGATTTATACCAATTGGAGTAAAGTTCCACACAAGGATGAAATGTGGGGATATGTTAATGTAAGAATTTTCATGAATGCGTATCTCATTGAGTATCATTTTTATATTATTCTAACTTAATTTAACATCTACTAGGAGAAGTACATAATTCCTTCAAGCGCGAAAAAGTGGGTGCTTCAGACTATTCGAGATTCTTGGAGGGTTTTCAAAAGTCGCATCAAGCGAGATCACTATTACAAGTACGACAACGATGATGCCAGATGGGAAAATCGCCCGACCAAAGTACTTGATTCTCATTTTGAGGTTTTGCTACAATATTGGAATGATTCGACTGTACAGGTACTAAATTATAATAGGCGTGCTATATTTTTCAATGCTTGCTACATCAACATTTCTCATGAGTTCCCTGGCTATATCCTTTCAGCAAATTAGTTCTAAAAATGTTGAAAGTCGTCACCAACAGGACAATATGCACACGATGGATCCAGTAAGCTTCGCAAGAAAGTATTATGACCTGGTGAGTCTCTGGAGCCTACATGAATTTTTCATTATTATTATTTTACATGATTTTTATTTGGTTTAATTTGTATCCGTTCATTTAGAAAAACAAAGAGGGTCGATCGCCATCAAAGACAAGAATGTTTGAAGAAACTAGGAAAAGGAAAGAAGGGCGTACTTATAAACACTCTAATAATGATACGCTTGATAAAATAGTAAGTGTTCCATATTTTTTCCCCACCTATCACAATATAGGAGTAGTCCCTTGATGGATTCTTAGCTTTTCTGACATAATGTCTTCTAATTATTACATGTAATGTAGAAAAGGATGAAGGAGATTGAAGCATTACAGGAGTCAGGACTTAGCTCAAGGAATGAAGATCCTTTTGATAAGGTGATGAAAAAGGAGTGCCCGGGGCGGTTACGACTATACGGAAGGGGTGTTTGTACTACAAACCTGAAAAGAAATGATTTTGATAAGCCACAAGCTTTGGCTCTGGAGTTTATTGATGCTATTAGAGTTGGCTTAAGTGAGGAAATGCAAAAGGATTTCGATGCTCATAAACAAAAAATGAACATTGAGTTAAAAGCTGAGAAAGACAAAGTGGCTAATATGCAAAAAGAACTACATTCTCAGAAGGCTGTGTTGGATGCTCAAAAGACTGAACTAGATGCTCAAAAGGCAAAGGTTGATCATTTATTGGTGCAGTTACAAAAATTGATCCCGCGCATAGGCCTTGAAAACATTGCTCAAGCTGTTACTTCACAGTTCACCAACACATCTGCGACTCCACTAGATGGTTCCACTACATGAGGTTCGTCTAATTTTTTATTTTTGCTTTTTGTTGCTTAATTTGTCGATATCTCGAGCGAAAAAATATGATAACCATGTTTGTGGCTTGTTTTACTACTTCGCTACTGGTTCTTCTTGCTTATTTGGGCTTTCCGTTGTTGTGGAAGTTCCCTCGTCATACATGGGAATGAGTTCCAACATAGAAATACAACCTCGGATGTGTTAGTTCATTATTCTGTATCCTGTATCAAGCCAATTTGGTTTCAGGCTATTGTGTGCTTGCTTTAATGCTTGTATGTTTGTGGTGAACTAGCAATCTATGCTCCTTGTTGAGCAATCTGGGAAAGATGTCATACATTGCCCCTGGAAATTGTTGAATGCTAATGGTTGTGTTGGGTTGAATAGGCAGAGATATGAGAACTAAACAAATGAGACATGCAACTGAACTGTTAGAACCAGAAAATTGCAAACGAGAGAACTGCAAATGAGAAATGCATGTATCTCCACTTGTACAAAGGAACATGGCCTAATCTATGAGTCCAAAAAGGGTTGCATCATTCTTTTGAACATCATTGCAAGGTCTAGAGCCACTGTTGGCTGGAACATTATTATTGTTCAAACTATATTTCTAGATTTCTGTAGTAGACTAGCTTCAACAAATGCCTCAGTGCAGGTTTGCTCATATCAGTATCAAGCATAAAATAAAGCCCCTTCTGCTTTCTTTACCAAGCCCCTTAAATTTTAGGCAATTTTTCCTGGGTTAGTGACATATTCACGCAGGCTGAAAATGATCCTGGCATCATCAATGAAAATGATCTACAACCATGCTAAACAGTTACAGACCCTGGCGATAGTAGTAGCCCATGGCTTAGTTCGCAATAGCTTCATCAATTTCAGCTTGAAGTCTTTTGCTTAATTCACTGCTTCTTCGTCCATATCAAGCACCAACTGGACGTGGGGAGTAGGGGCATGGTGGATGGCGATTGGTTCTTGTTGCTCCTTGCTTATGTAGGCTAGCACTGCTGGAACAAGGTTTACCTCCTTCACAGCATGATTGATCTGGACACTCCATTTGAGCTGGATAAGTCTAAGGATAGTCTGGGTAATGCAGCTCATTTTGGGTGCCATCTTTGTTTGGTCATCATATAATGCCTCGATGAGGTCTCTTTGTAAATCAATCTCAAGTTTAGAAAAACCATAATCCCATGCCTTGTAGAGTGCTTCCTTCAGGATAATCAGCGTTGCCATTGTTTTGCACTCCCCTGGAATCATCAACGTTACATGTATTTCTCATAAGTGTTCACTTTTTCATGTGCAGGATAACTACTATTGGCCTCCCTATTCTTTTTTGATGTTGCATTCGACATGATGGATTTTTTGGAGAGATCGAATTGAAGGAGTACTTAGTTTGGATACACAATTGTACACATTGTATGTATTTTGTGTATGAGATTTGACTAAATCTTGAACCATAGTTACCTGTATTTTGGATGTGGAGAAAGATGTACAGCTCACTAAGTGTAGAGCTCTTTACTTTTTGTTGGAGGGGGAAAGTTTGTTGATAACCTATTTGTTAATACCCCACAGATGATCATTTCAATTTGTGATTGTACTCCACTATGAATGGAAGTTTTTTTGTGGTCCAATTAAGCAAGTTCGCTATGTGAATTTGTCTATAACTAGTTGGAAGTATATATCAATTCTATAGGAGCATAAACATATCAAGTGCGGAAAATATCAAACATCGATTTGATTAATTTTTTGTTCCATTCAATGTTGCAATAGGTCTACAACTGTTGCCCGAACAATTGTTGCATTGAAAATTTCTATGGCAACGTTTTTCTAGGCAAGCGTTGCCATAGCTGAAAAAGTGTTGCTATAGATTTCTTGCAGTGCATACTAAAGGCAACATTTTACATCATGTTGCCTTACATCTAAGGCAACAGTTTTTAAGCTTATAGTAATACTTTTTACGTGTTGCCTAAAGCTTGTTTTCTTGTAGTGCAAGAAATATATCAACAGATAAACCTAATTAAACTATAGGATCTTAGTGTTTCTCCTTTAAAAGAAATCAGTAGAAAACTAGATAAAAAAAATATGGAAATATAGTGGCTTAAAGTGAAATCAATGAAATTAGCAAAGAACTCAACGTCGAAGAATTTGAATCCAATTCAGTTAACAATGTAATTCCTAAACTTAAAGTATTTGGTGACTTCTCTAGAAGAAATACCAATGTTATGAGACCTAGATATGTTTCGAAAGGATGAACATTCAATTTTTCTTTTGGGTTTATCTTGGAGGAAATCACATCATTTGAAGAAATTAGTCATACTTCAATTAGCTAAATGTGTTGCATTCCTAAACATAGGTTGTGCTCGTAGTAGAGAAGAAATATTCGAACATTGAAAAAGGGGGTCCAAATAGTGTCTTGAACTTGAATACCGCACTGACTATTTGAAATTCTTTGAACTATATCGAACATAGTTTTCTTTATGGCACTGTAGCTTACTGATATGACTCTTTAGATAACGAATGTTAAAATATATTAAGAATGATACAAACATCTCCTCCTATGTTCAAAAATTATGTAAAAAAATCAAAACTAAATTTACCAAAGCTAGACTAGATTTAGAAGAAAAAATCAGAGTGAAAAAGAAAGATTAATGACATTGAGCTCTGGGGCATGAGATATACAGAAAATTATATTGCTGAATTTAGTAATATCATTACAAAATTAGATGTAATGAAACTACTCTTTGTACATTTTATGACAACTTACCTTACCCAATAAATTCCAATCAATGAAAAATCTATTACATGGCTTGAAAAGGTGGATGTCATTACTACTATTGGAACAAGAATCTTTCATCAAAGAAAATAGGCCAATGATCAATGTCTTTATCTCCAAGAACAAAAAAAAAAATGGAAAAACAATTTCTAGCCTATTTGGATACTCATCATAAATGGCGAAGTGAAACCAGGAAGAGAAGAAGAAGAAGAAAATCCTATAAGAAAAAGATCTTTGACAAGAAAACAGGAGAAATGCAAAAGAAAGTATAATAGCAAGCCAAGTCCTAAAAGGTATTGATTTTTCAGAAAACTTGCTTACTGTCTTACAGGGGAAAACAACTAAAGTGTTAGTGATGCAAAGAAGTAGGTCACTATGCAAACAAATACAAAAATAGGAAGAATAACAAGCTTATTGAAAGACTGGGTAGCTTAGACTATTTTGAGCTAAGGGAAGAAGAAGCAGTAGGTCTTTCCTTGTAAAATATTGAGGGAATTGTTGAGATAGTATTAGAACATGAATATGAAGAAAGTGATTATGAAGAAACTAGTCATACGATGAAAAATAGCTCAATTAGTATAGGAGACCTTCAAGAAGAAATATTTATAGTAGATAATGAGGGTGAGGATGTCAAAGGAAACTGGGTCATTCCTGTAATTCAGAATGACATGATCCATAAAAAAACCCATCTTTTAATTAAAAAAAAGTATACATGTGAAATGATAGTGGGGATAAAATATTTTGAATTTGATGTGGGTGAAGTAAATCTCATTAATTGGGAAAGCTTCCTTCAGTATAACAACGAAAGAAAGTACAAGTATATCCATGTTGGAAGCATCCAAGTTCAATTTATGCCATTATAGTATCATGACAAAGATATTAATCTCTATGCTTTGCTCTGTGTGATATCAAGCATACCAAATTTAATAACCAAATTATCACAGTGATTAAACCAATTTTCATAATGGTTCAGTAGGATACAATTGTCAATGTGGATATTATGTGAGCTTGAAAGATGAGTTTCTCAAAAAATTCCTATACCTTAGGATAAAAACAGTTGGGATGGATATGAGAAGAGGGGTTACCCACTATAAATTACATAATTACGATAGATCCAAAGACTAAGATAAAAATGATAGAGGCAAAAAAATTTAAAAGTCCTACTCCAATGCAAAAAATTCGAAGGATAAAATCTAGTCCATAAAAGATAAATATTGACAGGTCTTGGATATCAAACTTTGTCAATCCCACAAAAAACAATAAGAAGAATGTAACAAGGATCAATGAGAGTGGAAAAATTACCATTAAACCCCAATTATTATGAAGTATGAGCGCAACATCATATTAGGGAGAAGGATCTTCAACAATAAAAGAAGTTAAAGATCATAAAATTACTATAAACAGTGAAATGAGTAGAATGAGCTTTGAACATGCAAGATACAATTTAGATCGAAGTATGATTATGGTTAAGAAATTTATCCAGCACAAAACAAGGATCATTAGTGAGCAAATTTATGAGGATGAATTAGTCAAAAATACGACTATGGAGATATGTGATGAAGCCACTAATATTAATCCTAATAGCATTTATATCCCAGTAAATATATGTTTAGATGGATGAAATAGATATGAATTGTGCACTTATATTGATCGTGGTTATTCTATCTGTTTCGGAGAAAGATCTTTATTTTCAGAATTCATATGAAAAAAAACAAAGAGTCCTTTGCAAGTAAGAATAGCTTATTTATTTTCAGAATTCATATGGAAAAAACCAAAGAATCCTTTGCAAGTAAGAATAGCTTATAATAGTATAATGAGTCATAATAAAGTCACATAAGGGTTATCCATAAAAAATAAGAGGAGTCCAATGCATTATACCAGTTCTATGGGCTAGTAATCAACTCTCCTATGATATAATTATTGGAAATAATTTTCAACGGTCATATTCTCCATGCATATAGGCCATAAACCAAATCATATTCATAAGAAATAGTCACTCAGTTCCTATTGATAAGTTAAATAAAGCATACACCGATCAGAAGAATAACTTTACATGCAGCGAGCGTGGTGAGAAGATAATCCCCACATAATGTGAAGTAACATTAATAATCTCATTGCTTGAGTTATCAATTAATGAGCAAATTCATGAACACCGAGAGCAATTATGCAAAGAACTCTATTCTGACAATGCTCTTAATTTTGAGAAAAAGTAAGATATTTATAAAGATTACTTTGCCAAGTCCCAAACTATTATTCGAGTTAAACAATTGGTGCATACACACTAGGATATTTAAGAATTTGGGAGCAAATCAAACAAATTTTGGATAGATGGTTAATTAGGAATAGTAAGAGTCCTCACACTAGGCCTGCTTTCATGGTAGGAATCACGTTAAAGAAAAAAGATGAAAATTTGGAATGGTAATCAATTACAAAAAGCTGAATGAGAATACTATCATTGATAGTTATTACCTTCTTAACAAATTAGTTCTTTTTAATAGAATGCAAGGAGCCTTTTGGTTCTCAAAAATGGATTGTAAAAGCGAATATTGTTAGATAAAAATGGATAAAGAAAGAATTATTTTGAATTCTTTTAGTGCCCTCAAGGCCATCATAAGTGGATAGTAATGCAATTTGATCATAAAAATGCGCTTCAAATATTCTAGAGAAGATTAGATTCACTACTAGAAATAAGCTTTTTAATGACCAAACTTAAAAGTTGCCAGTATTAGTATTATTAACAATGAAATCATTTTTTAGTTGTTTAATTTCATTATAAAATTATCTTTTGACGACGAGCCATAAAAAATGTTATTACTTTTAAGGACTTCATTGTTATTTCTCTTAGGTACGAACACTAGGTAGGGGAAAAATTTAAAAAGACAGTAATTACTCCTAATTAGGATCTCATTCCTAAACTAAATAATAAGAATGAAATTGCAAAAATTAGGGATTAAGATTCATAGCATGCTTCTCATTCCATTAATTCCTAAGCCACAAACAGAAGCCCTAAGTGAAGAAAATCTTCAATCTCTTTCACTCAAGTCTGCATCTTTCCTCCTCCTTCTCTTACTTTCCATTGCCCCAATTCTGCAATAATTGATTGATTTTAGTGATAAAGGCTTCTTTGTTTCTTTTGTCAACAAGAGCATATGCGCGAATGGGAGAGATGAAATAAGCAAAGCAAATCATTATGGACAACTTCTCATCATATTCCAATGGAAAAAATGAACCTTATATACAGCTAGTATATGTCGGTAATAAGGGAAGAAAGAAAAGAAAGAAATTGAAAGAAAATAAAAATACACAAAAAGTACAAAATACAGAAAAATAAGAGGGTATAAAAATACAAATACGAATACTTCTACACCGCCCCCCCCCCTCGTCAAGTTGGACTTGGGGAAACCTAAGTCCTAACTTGGAACTAAGCTGTTGATGCTGACTGGCAGGAAGAGGCTTGGTAAATAGATCTGCAAGCTGGTGTCTGGTGCTCACATGGGATATCTGGAGAAAGCCTTCTTGAAGCTTATCATGGACATAATGACCGTCAATATCCAAATGTTTGGTTCTGTTGTGGAAAACAAGATTAGCTGCGATGTATTGAGAAGCTTTATTATCACAGAACAGTGTGACAAGATAAGAGAGTTGGATATGAACATCTCTGAGAAGATTAGCCAACCAAACGAGCTCACTTGTTGTGTCAGACATGGCTCTGTATTCAGACTCTGCCGAAGACTTCGATGTTGTTTTCTATTTCTTTGTTTTCCATGAAACCATGCATTTTCCAAGAAAGATACAGTAACCTGTCAAGGATTTGCTGCTAAAAATACAACGACCCAGTCTGCATCCGTGTAAGTATATAGGTCTAAAGTATTGTCAGAAGGGTAAAATAGACCAACGTTAATTGTCCCTTTAAGGTATCGGGGCTAAGTGTAAAGCGGCTGCCATATGTGGTTGTCGTGGAGTGCTGATGAACTGACTAAGGTGCTGAACTGCATACGATACATCTGGTCTAGTGATGCTGAGGTACAATAACCTACCAACCAACCTCCTATACAGTTCAGGATGAGGGAGTAAGTCCCCATCATCAGTAGACAATTTAAGATTTGTGGGGAGAGGGAAAGGGGTAGGCTTGCAAGCAGATAGACCAAGATCTTGTAAAATGTCAAGAATGTATTTTCATTGGTGTAAGGTAGTTCCAGTAGCATTTCTGGATAATTCGATGCCAAGGAAGTATCTCATGAGACCTAAGTCTTTTATAGTGAAGGCCTGATGAAGTTTGTCCTTAAGGTCACTAATTTGGGTTTCATTTTCTCCAATAATTAAAACATCGTCAAGATATACCAAGATAGCAAGGAATGATCCGGAGTCCATTTTCCCTTTAGTGAATAAGGAGTAGTCCTGTTTGGACTGAGAAAACCCATTCTGAAGTAAAAACTAAGTGAACTCCTTGTTCCACTGTCAAGAGGCTTGTTTGAGGCCATATAAGGATTTATTAAGTCTGCATACTTTCCCTTTAGCCTTTTCATATCCTTCTGGAGGTGTGATATAGAATTCTTCATCGAGGTTGCCATGTAAGAAGGCATTATTGATATCTAGCTGGTGTAATGGCCATCCTTTAGTGGTGGCGAGGGCAATCAAAACTCTCACAGTTGGCAATTTGGCAAATGGAGAGAATGTATATTTGTAATCTTTATCTTTTATCTGATCAAAACCCCTGACGACAAATCTAGCCTTAAATCTTTCCATAGTCCCATCGGGTTTGAATTTAATCTTATAAACCCATTTGGAGCTAATGGCCCTTTTTCCTAGGAGTAATTCAGTGATGTCCCATGTGTGATTTGTTTCTAAGGCAGCAAGTTCATCATGCATGGCCTTAATCCATCTAGGGTCTTTAATAGCTTGGGCATAAGTATAGGGCTCTTTGACAGATAAGACATTGTATAGGGAGGTGGTATAATCATGTTGATAGTTTTGGAAATATCTAGCTTGAAATAGGGGATATAAAGCGTTAGTTTTAATAGAGCACGCATAGTCCTACAACCATGTAGGTGGTCTAGGAATTCTGGAGGTTCTTCCGGGAATATCCTGCAAAGGTTGTGTTTCTGGTAGTGGTGGAGATGAAGAGGAATTGCCATTTGTGGGTTGTGTGTGAATAGGAGATGGGGGTGTATCAAGGTCAGCAATGGGAAGGTAGGAGGTATGTTCAAAAGATGGGTTAGTAGAAGAAGCTTGTTGAGGCAATGGTCTAGGAGGTTTTATGTGGAAAGGCAAAGTGTTTTCTTCGAACTGTACATCTCTACTGACAAAAATAGAACCAAGGGTATGCCAAACTAGCAACCAAAGGAACAATACATGCAAGGGAAACAAAGGAAAGTGGTCACATAAAATTATGGTTGTGAGGCATCAAGTATGTGGAGGGAGAATGGAAGCTTAGAA
>JACYFF010003369.1:49194553-49217285 GCA_017589665.1 Selenicereus undatus
GACCTGAAAGTAAACATCTTGAGGATTCAAAAAATGTATAAATTCATTACTTAAGCATTAGTATAGCTTAAGTTATGACTTAATCAAAACCGGGTTGTTTCTGGTTTGATGGACAGTTTTGACACATCTTGGTAAATGGCTGATTTGAACGACGAAATGAACTCCAAATTGGATGAAACTTTTCTTATTGGAAATCTGACATCTTAAACTTGAAATCCATGCAAAACCATCAGGCCTTAACCATTTTTATGCTTGTCGAATTCTGCTTGCAAAATAGGGTCAGTGCTGGATTCTTCCCTTTTGTCCTGCAATGAAACAACTAAAACAAAACTTGGATGATTTAATCACCCTTTAGCCAGCATATTAACATGGTCTAATTGATTTGATTCTTTCTAATCAAAGGGCATGGAGAGATCTCTATCAGTGGCCCTATCAGTTATCAAGTTTCAGGGCTTACAACCATTCAATTCACCTGCATGGCTTTAGATTAGGCTTTTTGATCAGCCCCGGAGTTGTACACCTCGCCATATGATCGGCTCAAACATCAACAGAGATTCTACTTCCACATAATAACCAACAAATCAGTTTTACTCGCATTCTTCCCTCTTTCATTTCGAACTAAAATAAATTGAAATGCGTTGAACTATATTATTTTTAAAGTTATTTTATCTTATGGTGATAAACGTATAGAGATTCGGCTCATGTTTTGAATATTTTATGCTTTTATGTTTTAGGATTTGATATTTGAGAAGACAGCATTGGACATTATAAAGGAAGCAAGAAGTCAATCAACTAAGTCAAGGCAATGTCACAATGGCATATCTCTTAATCTTGGTTTGCCTCCAGGTATATCGGTGGAGTGTTTAACTGTTATCGGGATTGATCATGTACGGATTATACATCATTAATTTTATACATTAAAAAAGGGATGTTATTATGTTATGTGTACTAACTAATTAAGCTTTATCCTCCTTAGAATGGCGGTAACATCCTCACCTAAGCTATGTCGCCATATTGACCACTAATAATTAGTTAATTTAGTCTAGTGACGTGATTAAAAATCGGGGCGTTATAACAACAAGAATAGCAACAACTACAACAGCAACAATAATGATGATGATGATGATGATGATGATGATGATGATGATGATGATGAATCATGATCATGATGATAAAGAAAAACAACATCAATATTAAAGTAACAATCCTCTATTATTCAAAACAATCAATCTTAAAAAATTACAAGGCCCTATTCTCTTAGATTTATTGTGTCTGAAACTAGCCTAAAAAGAACTTATCTGAACTTATTCTAAATGTATTTACTGAAATCACCCTAAATTTATTCTGAACTTATTCACTGAAATTATTTGCTGAACTCACTTTGAACTGATCTTATTAAGAACAAATTTTTGTACTTATTTGCTAAACTCACTCTGAATGTAACTTACATTGAACTTATTTGCTAAACTTATTCTAAACATATTTGCTGAACTTAGGCGCCGTTCTCTTCGAATTATTTTTTCTTAGGATAAGTTCCAATAAATTTAGTTTAGAATAAGTTCAGTAAATAAGCTTAGTAAATAAGCTCAGAATAAGTTCAGGAAATAAGTCTATAATAAAGCCATATTCTCTTCGACTTATTTTGTCTAAATTATTCTGAACTAAACTTATCTGAAATTATTCTGAACTTATTTATTGAACTTATTCCAAACTGATTTGCTGAACTTGTTCTAAACTTTTACATTGAATTTATGCTGAATTAAACTTATTTTGAACTTATTGAGAACAAATTTATGAACTTATTTGTTGAACTTATTCAGAACTAAACCTACGCCCTAATCTCTTCGACTTATTCTTTCTGAACTTATTCTGTACTGAACTTTATCATAACTTATTTGCTAAATTCTGAACTTATTTACTGAACTTGTTTTGAAACTAATTTGAACTTGTATATTTGCTAAACTTATTTCAAACTGAACATATTGTAAAGTTATTAAGAATAAATTTCTAAACTCATTTGCTAAACTTATTCTAAACTTGTTTACTTAACTTATTCTAAACTTATTCTGAATTTGTTTGTTAAACTTGTTATGAACTTATTCTAAACTTATTAATTGAACTTAGTTATTGAACTTGTTCTCAGTCAAACTTAACTGAACTTATTCTTCCAAAAAAAAAAATTGAATAGAACATGGCCTAAGTTCAACAAATAAGTTCAAAATAAATTCAGTCCATAATAAGTTGATCAAATAGCTTCAAAAATTTGCTCGTAATAAGTTTAGAATAAGCTCAGCTCAGAATAAGTTCAATAAATAAGTTTAGAATAAGTTTAGTAAATAAGTTTAGCAAATAAGTTCAAAAAAATCTCAAAAATATGTTCAGCAAATAATTTTGAAATAAGTTGAGATAAGTTTAGCTCAAAATAAGTTCATACAAAATAAGTCAAAGAGAACAAGGTCTTATTCTGAATATATTCTGAACCTATTTACTGAATTTATTATGAGCTTAGGCTTGTTCTCTTTTGTTTAATTTATGCAAAATAATTTCTGATAAGTTCAATTCAATATAAGTTCAAAATAAGTTCAATAAATAAGTTAAAAACAAGTTCAGGAAATTAAATAAATTCAAAATAAGTTCAATTTAGAATAAGTCCAAAAAATAAGTTTAGAAATTTGCTCTTAATAAGTTTAGCTCAGCATAAATTCAACAAATAAGTTCAGAATAAATTCAGAACAAGTTCAACTATAAGTTTAGAATAAGTTCAACAAATATGTTTAGAATAAGTTTGGATAAGTTCAGTTTAGAATAAGTTCAGACAAAACAAGTCGAAGAAAACATTATTCCGAACTAAACTTATATTAGCTTGTTCTGCCAAAAAAAAAAAAGGTCGAAAAGAGCAGGGCCTAAGTTTAACAATTAAGTTCATAATATGTTCAAAACAAGTGCATTAAATAAGTTCATAATAAGCTCAGATAAGCTCAATTCAGAATAAATTTAGTAAAACCAAGCCAAAAGAATATAGCCTTAGTTCAGAACAAGTTCAGCAAACCAGTTCAGAATAAGACCTTGTTCTCTTGGACTTATTTTTGCAAAGTAAGTTCAGATAAGTTGTGTTTAGAATAAGCTCAGTATATAAGTACAGTTCAACAAATAAGTTTAGAATAAGTTCAGCAAATAAATTCAGAATGAGTTCTATTCTCTTCAACTTAATTCTTGCAAAATAAGTTCATATAAGTTCAGAATAGGTTAAAAAATAAATTTCAGAACAAGTTAAAAATAAATTCAAGAAATAAGTTCATAACAAGTCTAGAATTCAGGAAATAAGTTTAGAAAATAAACAAATAATTAATCAAACTTTAGCATTTGAAGAAATCATTATTATTTGTGACTTAAATATTTACATTGTCTATGCTATCAAAATTTTTAGAGTGAGCCCAATTTTGAGGTTAATAAAGTACAACTAAGGTTAATATTAAAATGTTAAGTTTTCCTAAAATGTATTGTTTTGTATGTAATTGTTTTCTAGAATTGTGAACTTTTATTTGGTAGTTTGTTGAAATAGAAGGTTTTGCTCCAACGGACATGGATTAAAAATGTGTCTATTGTGTACACTTATTATAATTGCACATGGATGCTAGTTGATAGCTCATTGATTTTTATTTTAGCCTATATTAATTATTTTATATCATTAACTTTTGGATGGTCCACAAATATGAAAGTTTTTATCCACAAATACACAATAACAATAACCACTAAAATAAAATAATGCCCATCTAATTATAAAGAATAGTGAATAATAATAATAACAATAATGGTGATGATGATGATGATAACAACAACAACAATGATGATGATGATTATGATTATGATTAAAAACAACAACAATATCATTATTATTATTTTATTATTAAAAATAATAAATCTGAAAATATTATAGGTTCAGTAAATAAGTTCAGAAACAGTTTAAAATAAGTTCAACATATAAATCTAGAATAAGTTAAAAATAAATTCAACAAATAAGTTTAAAATAGGTTTAAACAAAATAAATCGAAGAGAATAGGGCCTAAGTTCAATTCATTATAAGGCATTGTTCTCTTTGACTTATTTTATTTGAACTTATTCTAAACTGAACTTATTATGAATTTATTATGAACTTATTTGTTGAACTTATTATGAACTTATTTTTTTAACTTGTTCTGAACTTATTTTAAACTTATTTATTGAACTTATGTGAACTGAACTTATTAAGAATAAATTTCTGAATTGTTTTGCTGAACTGAACTTATTCTAAACTTATTTATTGATCTTATTCGGAACTAAACTTATCTAAACTTATTCCGTAAAGAACAAGTCAAAGATAATAGGACCTAGCAAATAAATTCAGAATTTTGCTCTTAATCAGTTTAGAATAAGTTCAGTTCAGAATAAATTCGACAGAAAAATTTGGAATAAATTTAGAACAAGTTCGGTGAATAAGTTCAAAATAAGTTAGTAAATAAGTTCGAAAATAAGTTCATATAAGTTATGTTTAGAATAGGTTCAACCAAAATAAGGCGAAGAGAACAGGATCTCAGTTTAGATTTTCATATCAGTTCAGTTCCGAATAAGTTTAGATAAAATAAGTCGAAAAAAACAAGGCCTTAGATAGACTGTCTTGTGTTATGTTCTGACTTGGTAGGTATTACTTCAATTATGAGAACCCCCTAAATCCCAATGCTAGGCTCCAAAGACGACATCAAAACAAAATCACCACCAATGATGGGGACAAGGTTGGAGACAACTTTTACACCTGTTACCCCTTTAAAACAATTTTTTTAAAAGAATATAATATTTTCATATTATTGTTGATGTGCTATTTTTTTATGAGTAAATTTTTACACATATACAAATTAACAAGTAACAACTCTAGTTCTCTTTTTAGAAGTTAATCATTCTACCATTAAACTATTTCCCAAAATGGCATTGTTGATGTAATATTATGGTTAATGTATATTAATTTTGCATCATAGATTTTGTCTTTTGTTGGTGTCACCTACCACTTTTTTTCTAATTATTTTATTTTATTTTTATCCGATTTAATTTCATATGCCCATACATTGTGCCTTTACTAATAGTATTCCCAGCCGTAGAAATGCGTGGGGGCAAGTGGGCCCGCGTGTCACACGTCTGGTGGGTTGCTTTGGCAACCAGGGAAACGGGGAGGAAATGCATGGCAGAATGCTGGGAGTGTTATGCCCCACAAGGTTTTTTTGTCGTTTTTTTGAGCAAAAACGCGACATTTCATGTATTGGTTGAACGTGAGACGCTGTGTTTTATGGCGACGAAAAAAATGAGAAAAACAATATAGCCATTGGACTAGTGCTGAGGACGCGTGGGAGATTGGACCAAATAGGCATTGGACCTTGGTTTTGGGATCCAATGGCTATGTTGGCATGATTTTTTTTATTTTATTTGTAATTTTGTACTATAAATAATTGTAGCATTTTTTGAAAATTTTGTCTCAATTTTACCCACAATCTTATATGATTTTTTACTCTCACTCATTTCTGGTTTTTCTATTGGGTTGGAATTTTAAGTTTTGAGAGATAATTTTGTAATTATATTTAGTTTTTGTATAAGTAAATATTGAAGTTTGAAGAGGAAGAAAATTGGATAAGTTATGATAATTTTGTAATTATATTTAATCTTTGTATAAGTAAATATTTTGAGTTATATATTTGAACTAATGAAATTTCTTTTGTGACTTTTTGTAAACATTTTTTGGAGGTGTTCATAAAGTTGAAGATTCAAGATTAAAGTGAAGTGAAGGAAATTGTAAGAAATTCGAACCTTTTGTTATTCTTAATATGAATTTCTTAGAAAAAATTTTGATTGGTAGAATGCAAAATGTTTGTAAGTGAGTATGTTTAAGTTTACTTTATAATTTTTAAAGGTTCAATTTATATGTATGAGTTGTTAAATTTGTGAAATATGAAATTATTGGACATGAATAAAATGACAAGTTACAATATGAGTACGTAATTAATTATTTGTTAGAAATGATATGTTAGGATAAAATGAAATGTTAGAATAAAATGATATGTTGAAATTATTTGTATGATTTACAATTTATAAGTAACTAAATTTGACCACTTGAAATTATTTTAATGTTTCACAATTTATATGAAAAGTGAAATTGGCAATGAAGCTAGAAATCTAATTTGTTAGGTAAAATTTGAAGTTTGAAATATGGAAAACTTAATAAATTGAATAAATTGGAATTAATGAAAAATTAGAAATATGTGTTTTATAAATTAGAAATTAGAAGAAGATGTGTTTCAGAAATTAAATTTGTATGGAAGTTTAATGTTTTAGAAATTAGAGGCAAATTTTTAGAATTAGAAATTTAAATGTGAATTAGAGTTTAATGTTTTAGAAATTAGAAATTACAAGAATTTGTGTTGTACAAATTAAATTTGTTTGGAAGTTTAATGTTTTAGAAGTTAGAAGAAGATGTTCACAAATTAAAATTTGAATTGTTAAGAAATTAGAAATTATAACAATTTGACATTTAATTGAAATTAAATATGTGTTGTAGAAATGAGAAATTAGAAGAAGATATGTTTTAGAAATGAAATTTTTTATTGAAGTTTGATGTTTTAGAAAGTAGAAGAAGATGTTTAGAAATTAAAATTTAAATGTGCATTAGAGTTTAAATGTTCATTAACATAATAATGTCTTTCATGAACTTTCTTAATCTAGAATATGTACAATTTGACATTTAATTGAAATTAAATATGTGTTGTAGAAATTAGAAATTAGAAGAAGATGTCGTGTAGAAATTAAATTTTTTATGGAAGTTTGATGTTCAGAAATTAGGAGAAGATGTTGACAAATTAAAATTTGAATTGTTAAGAAATTAAAATTGAAATGTATAGAAATTACATGTTCATTGAAACAATAATGTCCTTCATGAGCTTCCTAATCTAGAATATGTACAATTTGACATTTAATAGAAATTAAAGATGTGTTGTAGAAATTAGAAATTAGAAAAATATGTGTTTTAGAAATTAAATTTTTTATAGAATTTTAATGTTTTAGAAAGTATAAGAAGATGTTTAAAAATTAAAATTTAAATGTGTATAAATTAAAGTTTAAATGTTCATTTTATGTAAATTGGATTCATGCTTAACAATTTTTGTGAAGATTTAGTTAAGTTATTTGATCAATAAATTGGATATGTGAAATTAAACAGTTAGTTTGTATGCTTACAACGTGCTTTCACATGTTAACTCTCGTATGTGTAAACATGTATAATAGAATTGAAAATTTCAATCCAAACATTGTTGATTAACTTGTAAGTGTTCACTTTAAAATGGATCCTAATCACTCACAATCTTTCATGAACTTATTTACCGAGGATAATTCACAACGAGATCCCACGAACAACATGAACATTGTCCCAAACCCTCAAAATTGGCAATACTATCCACAATACCCTCAACAATACCCACATCCACAATACCCTCAACCACCACCAAACATTCCGCTTCAAGGCCAGAGCGCCCCCCAAATTCCAAATTTCAGCTATCACCACAAAAAACAGTCCAAATAACGACAGAATCAGCGAGGGAAAAAGGCAGATTAGCGACGGAATTTTAAATTCAGCGACGGATTTGGCGACAGAAAAGGGTTGTCGAGTTTTTGCTCTTCGCTGCGTACCTAGCGACGAACCCAGCGACGGCCGCAGCGACAAACCAAATTTTGGCGGGTGATGAAAGGCGGGGAAGTCAGCGACGGAGTAAAAATCCATCGCCATTAGCGATGGAATTAACAACAGAAATTTCGTCGCTAATGGCGACGGACTATTAGTCCATCGCTGGCTTCTGCTTTAAAAATTAAAAAGAAAATCTCATATTCTGTCTCCAGCCCTTTGCTAGATTTGTATTTTTTTAAAATAAAAACGCTTGTTTTTTATCGTATTCCTTAGTACATACATTTAACTCCCTGCAAGAAATTTATAAAGAGTATTCACTCCATGAACATCCAATGGCTTCGAGTATGGCTTTATTTGAAGCGTTTTCAACAATTTTCAAACCACAAACATGTGGAATATCACATACAAAGCAACATTAAAACCAATTGTTTTCAATTCACAAACAAGAAGTCCCAAATAAAAGGTACATATCATAAACTGCAAATCCCAAACAAACCACAAGTTGCTAGTTAATCAAAGTGAAATTAAGTTAGAAGAAGAGGAGAAGCAAGCACCAAGAGGAGGGGAATGAATTAAGCAGCTTGCCATTGTTGAAGAAGAAGCAAGCAAGCAAGCACTAAGAAGAAGAGGAAGAAGCAGGGAGAAGCAAGCACCAAGCCATGTACTGCATAAAGAACCAATGAGGAGAACCACCAAGTAGGGGAAAAACGCAATGTACTTAATCACCAAGGTGAGGATCATCATCTTCTTGATCCTCATCCTCATCCTCATTATGTTGTGGTCGCTGAGGAACGGATGGCTGAGATCCCGAGCCAAAATCCTGTTGCATTTGAAAAAATGCTGGCAATCGTTGATTGATGCTCATTATTTGTTGGCTCAGTTGCTGGTTGCTTTGGGTGAGTAGTTTGTTAGATTCCTTCAGTTGCTTACATTTATCCATAAGCAACCGATAACTTTTAACTTGTGAAGTTAGCTCGCCCCCAAGTTGGTTACTACACCCCTTAAATCATTCAGTTCTTGTTGGGATGGCATATAACCTGTACCTACTGACAACCATTGATGTGAAGTACCTAACATTAGTATATCAATTAAATAAACTTATCATATAACAATGTTCATTGAAACTTTAATATTGGAATTGTACCGGCTTGTTGAGTGGGACTGAAGTGACAGGATTCCCTAATATTGACAACCTTGTCACCGATGCCATAAATACGACCTTTTTTGTTCTTGTACGTCTTCACCCACAACTCATTTGGATTTGGTAGTGGTTGGGATTGATTTTAAGAAGTGTCATCCCATGCCTCTTGGGAGTTGATTGCGTTTTGAAATTCACATTCAAAGGATTCCTACAATATCACAACATATGCAAAAAATCATATATGTTACAGTTAACGAAATTAAAGTATATGAGTCCAGTTTGAACTAATAATAAAGATTGATACTTGTGAATAACTTACATATGTTGTTTGTGATTTCTTACCAACCCGAGGGGCATTTTCTTTGCCATGAAGTTTGTGAGTGTGCCTAAATAATTCAACAATTGTGGGATCCGTCCCAAGTTCTTTCCTCTACGTGCCAAACAAAATTATATGAAACATCCGCCAAACCACATTCAAAGTGGCATAGAGTATTAAAATTAAAGAAAAACATGGCAAAGTTCGTTACCAGACTCCTCCTATACTCATGCATAGGGATCGAGTGACCCACTTTCTGGAGTACCTAGTCAATTATTTTTGGGTTGTTTCACGCAATTTCTTGCAAGCTTCGTTTGCCCAGTAGTGTTAGAGTCCCTCCCATTGAGCATTATTAAGCCAAACAAGCTTCTTGTTGTGCTTCCTTTCTTTGCCAAGGAAGTCTTCCAGGCGTGCATTGTCTCTGTTTTCAAAAATTTTTCTTATACGATCCTCATTGACCGGATCCCAAGTAAACCACTTCTACAATTACCAACACAACAAACATGTCAAATAATACAATAGTAATTTATCATGGTCACAAAGTGTTAATATGTAGTGACTTGTGTTACCTTGAACTCTCCAAACCACAAATCCCGTATAGGTTTGGGCACTTTACCCCAAGTTGGCCAAGCTTCGTCATATTTGCCTTGAAATATGAGAGAAATCCTACTAATAACACCATCTTAGGGAGAAACCTAATTGAACAAAATACATCAAATTGATTAGTTGTTAAGTAAAATACTTGAAATACATAATATATAACAATTGAAGACTTACCCATTACCATCTGGCTCAATCCAAGTCTTTGTTCGAGTGCTCCCATGACTAGATTGTGTTTCACTTTCTCCAGTTGCAATGTTTTCTTGGGACTGATTTGTGTTAGGGTCAATGGCTTGGGGAGTAGGTTGCACAGTGTTGACAAAAGGGGATTTAGAGTAATGTTATAGGCAAATTAGCCATATATGGTTGTTTGGTTGGGAATGTACAAGATCTGATGATGAAAAGCCCCAAATGGTGGAGGGATTGGTCCTGAAAGACCTGGTCTGTAACCATCCATTACTGCTCCTGGCTAAACAGGGGTCTGGGGTACCTAGGGGGAAGATTGATCAACGTCTATGGAGGAACTCCTATGCCCTCATCCTCTACCTCAGGTAAAGAAATTACCTCAGCGGGGATTGGAATCCATACCTGAAATAGTTGACAACAAATGCAAGTACAAATATATAACAATTGCACATATCAACTGTTTACTCAGACATCATAATAGTTAGCTAACAAATATTTTGAAAATTCATTCATACAATAACAGTCAAGTCACAACCAATACTTTTCCAAGTAAGTTCTCAAATACATAACAATGCATAAGCACTCAATTATATATTACATATGTTTACTTATAAATGTCTACAAATATACTTATATTCTTACGAATTTCAAAAATCTAATAATTCATCCAAACCTGAGCATTTTGTTCCACCAACAGATTAAATTTCAACTTAAAATTACCAAACCTAAGCCTACATTACATTAGGCAAAATCTTGAAACAAATTAGAGCTACAACTTCATACAAACATCACATTTCAACAAAATTATAAGCTAAAGCATTTCATTCCACCAACATATCAAGTTTTAATTTCACATTACCAAATCTAAACCCTAAATTGCATTGAGTAAAATCTTCAACCAAATTAGAGCAATAACCTCACACAAATACCACATTTCAACAACACTGTCAACTAAAGCATTTCATTCCACCAACATATCAAATTTTAACTTCAAATTACCAAACCTAAACCCTAAATCGCATTTAGCTAAATCTTGAAACAAATTAGAGCAATAACCTCATACAAATACCACATTTCAACATAAATATGAACTAACTATGAAATTCTAACAATATAATACAAAAATTTGTAGAAATTACAACTAGTTTAGTTGAGAAAATTTACCTCAAAAATGCTTCAAACACTCGGCTAAGGGGCGTAGCAGTGGTGGCCGACGGCGAAGGCGGACGACAACGACAGTGGTCGGCGACCGCAGGAGACAATGGTTGTGGCTGGTCGGTGAAGTGGGCGATGGGGGTTTGCCAAGCGATTTCGCCTCTCTCTCTCTCTCTCTCTCTATCGCGGGTGTCGAATGGATTCCAGACCAGATCTGGATTCATTTAATTGGGGCAGCGACGGAATTAGCTACGTAAATTTCGTCGCCAGCCCCAATTTTTTTAAAATTTGAATTTTCTCCACTTGGTGACGGAATTTCCATCGCCATATTGAAATTAAATTAATTTTTTATTAATGCGGCGATGGATATTTCGTCACTAGTACTGAACCCTAGCAACGGATTCGGGTTTCCATCACCATGTCCGTCGCGGAATTTGACTTATTCCTAATACAAATTAACTGTCGTCAATTCCGTCGTTATTTTGTGCTTTTTTAGTAGTGTATGGTTCAATACCCCCTCCTTATCAACTACCCCCACCTGATAATATGAACTCATCAACACCTCGTCCTCCACCCAATCTCACTCACAATGAGAGTGGCAGTGTGGCTTTCAAGTGGACATTGGAAGAAGATCGTCGTTTGGTCACATCATGGATAAATGTAAGCACAAACCCTTTTATTGGGGTTGATAAAAAAAAGTGCGAGTTCTGGAAAAAGGTCACAAGTGCCTATAACTAGTGCACTCCCAATAGAGATGCAAAGAGAACGACGAAAGTTTGCAACGCGCGCTGGACTCGAGCAGCTCCACTTGTGCCCAAGTGGATTGCTTGTGTGGGCCAAGCTTACCAAGCGAACCCAAGTGGGGAAAACAAGGATGGCATTATCCAAAAATACGAAGATCTATATGTTCATATGGTGGGCAAACCGTTCGACCTGATACATTGGTGGGTGCTACTGAATGACCAATCGAATTGGGAGGTCAACTGCGATCAGTTTACAGAGGTCGCTTCTAAACGTTTGAGGATCAATGAGGTGGGCAGGTACGCAAAGAGTGAGACATCCCGCGAACCCAGCACCCCCGGCACACCAACAACTCTTGCCAATGAAGATACACTAATGGAGAAAATTGGCGGGTTGATCTGCCCCATAGGAAGAAAAGCCACCAAAAGAAAGGCGAAGGAAAAAGCACATGACTTGGTGCTTGATATTGTGGCCAAGGAGCGGTTAACCTTGGGGACAACAAATGTGAAGAATAGCACCATGTTCGAAAGATATGTCCTCGCATAAGAGAAGAAGACAGATGTAGCTAAGGTGAAGGAAGATGTAGCTCAGAAAGCTGTTTAACTAAGAGATTGTTATCAGCGCCTTCAGGAGATTAATTACGAGGATAAGATGTTGAGAATGAACATTGTTGACATGTGCCCTGCGGATCACGCTCAATACGGTTCACTCCAAGAAGAAATTAGGAGCCAATATCGCCAAACATTGTCCTCGTCTAATGTCAACCCTCCTCTAGATTGACACCCATGTCCTAGTTAGGAATTATATGTTCTTTATCTTGTACTTTTGTTGTTCTTTGTTTTCAAAAGAGTTTGTTGTAATTGAACCGCTTTAAGTTGTGTAATAAAATGTTTAATTTTATTTTCATGAGTTCAATTTTAAGTTCACATCATTATGTCATTACAATTTGTGCTTACATGTCGATAATGACTCAATTACATTTAATATGTTGGATTTCAGCTTCATTAATTTGTAAATTTGCCTAACATTTGTAAACTTTTGTCACAGGAACTACAAAATGAGTCACCCATCTTCTTCGTCTTCTGCAGAATCGACAGATGGTCTCAGCTTCATATTAGAGTCATCCTCTTCCAGTGATAACTCGCGATACTTGAAACCATACTCAACATTCAACCTCACATGAAGTCATTAGAGTTAGCTCTGAAACTTAGACAACTTAGATAAGAGAGCAGAGCTTCATCATCCCGATGATCAAGAAAGAAGAAAAGATTCATTCGGATAGATTGAGAAGACGCACACGATTGCCTCCATAGAGATTACTTTGCAGATGACTCCATCTATAATGAAACCCACTTTCAGCTTAGATTTCAGATGCGGAAGCACTTGTTCCTCTACATTGTTGATGCCCTCAATAGTCGGTTTGAGTACCTCCAATTGAGGTACGATGGTATTAGTAGGCGTGGGTTGTCACCGCTCACCAAGTGCATCGCAACGATGCATATGCTTGCCTATGGGATATTGGCAGATTGTGTAGATGAATACTTGAAGATTGGAGAAAGCACAACTATGAAGTGCATGAAAAACTTTGTCGTCAGAGTCATTCAAGTGTTTGGGGACGAGTATTTGAGAAAACCAACACAAGATGATGTTGATTCGACTATTGCAATTTGTCGAGGCTCGTGATTTCCCTAGCATGTTAGGAAGTATAGATTGTATGCATCGAGAATGGAAGAACTGTCCATTGGGTTGGAAAGGAGTGTTCGCAAAAGGGATTTACAGCATCCCCACCTTGATTCTTGAAGCGGTTGCTTGATATGACCTTTGGATACTGCATTTCCTTCTTTGGGTGCTCGGGTAGCCTCAATGACTTAAATGTTTTTCCCTGATCCAATGTTTTACAAGAGGTGTATGAGGGTCGGGCTCCAAAATGCAAGTATGTCATGAACGGTCGCAAGTACAACATTGGATACCTTTTGTCCGATGGTATTTATCCAAAATGGGCAACACTCATCAAGACTATCCCTATTCCCCAAGGAGTTAAGGCAAGATTGTTCACTAAACATCAGGAGTCTGTTAGGAAGGATGTGGAAAGAGCATTTGGGGCTCTACAACCCCGCTTCGCCATCATTCGTGGTCCTGCTCGAAACATGGACAAAGCCGAATTGGGTATGATAATAAAGAGATGTGTTATACTCCATAGCATGATCGTCGAAAACGAACGTCATTCGTATGACCTTGCTTTTGACTACGATGATGTGAAGGACAACACCCTGCAACCAAATGTCCGACGGGACCATCATCCGTGCTATGCAGCTTTCCTCCGTAGAGTAGCATAAGTTCATGACCCAGGGCTACATGCACGCATCCAATCAGACCTTGTCGAGGAAATATGGAATTGACATAGGGTGCAACAAAGCTCGCAACCGTAGGTGTCAAGGGTTATTCGTCATCCATTTGAGTTGTTTTTTTTTTAAATGTTGAACCTTCGTCGTCTTGTATTAGTGCTTGAAATGTCAAACAATCGGGTTGTAATTTTCTTGAATGTCAATCTTTCATATTTGCATTTGTTTCAATTGAATTCCACATTATATTCCATATACTTTCTATCGTTCAACCAATACAATTTAACTAATCAATTTTTAGAGAATTTTAAATAAATTAATATATTTTTCGGAAACATAAATTACATATTCTTTCATTCGGGAAATAAAAATCATTTTTAAGTTAAACAAAACCAAATATGCAAAAACAAAATTGAGAACATAAAACTAATAAAATATGTTTAATGGTGGGCTCCTTTAACAAATATTTAATTCATTTGTATTGAAATGAGTTTCATTGGTTGGGAAAATAAAGGATTGAAAGTTCCAGAACTGTGAAACTTTTGCTGACATGGCATGCCAGAGTTCCACTAGCTAGGAATGCTCTAATAAAAAGTTAGCACAATCTCCACAAACTTATATATAGCTAAGTTAGCTAATTTCAACTAAAAATATAGTAGCAATAATTTTTGCTTTAATAAATACAATTAGAACCTTTGTATCAATCAGTCGCTTTACTATGGGTTCATGCACTATTACATAATGAGCCTAATGCAATATGTGTGCAACACTTCTAAAAATTATTGCATATTGGGTCAATTTAATATATAGTGCAACAATAAGCAATTAGTGTTGCATTTAGATATCTAAGGAATTTTTACAAACATTGTAGTATTTTGAGTAAAAATGCTACGCTTTTTGAAAAGTACTGCAATCCAAAGCAAAAATACAACACTTGTTAAAAAAATGTTGCAGTCTAGAGTGGAAATGTGACACTGTTTTATAAGTGTTGCATTTATGAGTATATTATTACAATTGTTACATTTACTACACTATTAAAGCAATTTCAAAGACTACTTTAGTTAAATAAATAGGTTGTTTTCAAAGAAATTATCAATAAACATTATCAATAAGAAATTATGTTTAATAGATTTTTGATGATACATACACCCAGGAGCTCACAAGGGTTTTCAATTCAATTGAAATGCTTAACAACTATGTTTTTCTCGAATTATTATCAACAAATTTTCTATCAAAGATAAATAAAAGAAATTAAATAAGAAAAGGAATTTGGATTAACAGTTTAACTACAAATATTCGCAACCTATGATAAATTTTTCTAAAGTACATAACACAAAATATGTTAAAATGAAACTTGTCATTTTTAGAGTTTTTGGTCAATCAAAAGACTAGTTAGAATGAAAACCAAATAAAATTATGTTTAATAGATTTTTGATGATACATACACCCAGGTGCTCACAAGGGTGTTTAATTCAATTTTATTTGGTTTTCGTTCTAACTAGCCTTGAACTATGATACTAGTGGTAGGAAAACGGCTAGTCGTATTCATATTGGGGTCGGCTCATTAATAACGTTTTACTGAATTGGACATCAGTAGGTTAGTTAATGAAAATATTAAATTATTAAATAGGTTATTAGCGGTTAAGCTGCCACAACCCATTAAAATGTTTTAGACGGGCTATCCCATAAATAGCCGACCCGTTATTGACCTTCTTTCAATGTACGAGTCGATCTATTCAAAACCAAGTGAGGGTTGATTCTTTACCTGCTCATACAAGATGTTCATATATTGTAATAAAAAGTTTGAATATTTTTAATATTCTTTTGAAAAATTACAATTATTATGCCTTTTCATTAAATACTAACAATTTTTAGTAATAAATATGCAAAATTTTTGATTTTGAAAAAAGAAAAATAACTCACAAAAAAGACGTTCTAAACCCGTTAGGTTGATCTGAAACCCGTAAAACCGAAATACACCCGCCCGTATTTTACCCGAATTCGAAATACACTCGGCCCGTATTTTACCCGAATCCGAATACACCGACCGGTATTTAACCCGTTAGCCCGAACCAATAGGTCTAGCGCTAATACAATACTTGTAGAGTGTTGCTATAATTATTTTTTTTTTTAAGTAGTGGTGGCAATACTCAAATACAACATAACAACGGTAACTTGATGGCTCCGCGCACATTGTTATTGATCGGGAAGGAAACGCCACAAGAGCAATCACTATGCTGGGTTGCAGTCCAGCTGTGTTTGGCCCAGCTCCTTTCGATAT
Source organism: Selenicereus undatus (assembly GCA_017589665.1). Taxonomy (NCBI): domain Eukaryota; kingdom Viridiplantae; phylum Streptophyta; class Magnoliopsida; order Caryophyllales; family Cactaceae; genus Selenicereus; species Selenicereus undatus. Next base: position 49,211,012 of record JACYFF010003369.1, read on the forward strand.
GATTTTATTTAAGTGTGATTAAAGTCATTAATGATGGTTCCTGCCGTAAACTAATGTTTGATGTTGTATTGGTTAAACTAGTGGTCAATATTAATCCATACTACCTTATGCCAACTAATATTGATATGTTCCTGCCTATAGAAATTCAAAAAAAAAATTAAATGTTGTTTGTTTATGCTTTTGTTTTTAAAATTTTCAAACGGTATGAAAGTGCAAACAAGTCTAATAGATAATGTTTGCAAAATTGATTACTTTGACGTGTTCTCTCAAAGAACTTGTCTGAGCAACTGCTATGGCATCGTGGAAGTCCAGCTGAGCTCATCTATGGTGGCTGCGATGGAGTTGAATCGCGGCAATTTCAGCAAGTGGGCAAGCGAGGTTGTGGAGAGGAGATGGGGGGCGGGGGGGCTCCAGTCACTCGGCGCTCGAAAGTCTCAAGAGCTTTGAGGAGTTCAGTGAGAGGCGTCTTCGGAATTTGAAATACGAGCCATACAAATATCATTTTTTCTGTTTAATTCTGTTATTATTAAATTCTATATTTTAAATTAATTTTTAATCTAAAGCATCTTTCATTGTTTAGCTTTGTATAATTCTTAATAATTATTTCATGCATTTTTTGCACTCTAAACAGAATTTTCTAACTATTTAATTTCTTATATTTTATGCAAAATTGATAAACAGTTGTGTATTTTTTGTAATATTTTTGAGGTTTTCATGTTTGCTCAATTCTTTCCCAATTGTTTTATATAACATTTTGTATTATATATATTTATTTCATGTGTTGTATATAATTTTGTATGTTTTCATATTTTGTATAAATTCCTGCCAAGTTTCTCATATTTGAGATATTTATTGATTCTTTTCTCCTCTTAATTTTATTTTTCCTCTGGTGAAATGTTACGTCTTTCAATAAATTTATTTAAGTCTTCTTTTATTGCTCCATGATGGTGCACATGAAATGGGTCAACTAGGTGAGGTTTTAAACATAGTCTTTGAAAACAGTTTTATCAAAAATTGAAGTACTTTTGTAATTTCTTATTAATTTGGGACTTTAGTAAAAAAAAGTCAATTAAAATCGATACATGTGGAGATAATAAACTGATGAGGCAAAAGATTTGTAGTGTGGTAGCATTTAGCACTTAGCAACAATGGGGAAATACAGCCGTGATTGAGTCTTTTCCACTTTTAAAACCGTGGTCAATGTATCAATGTTTCTTTAATAAAATGTTGAAACGGACTACTGGATTTATAATGCTCACCATGGACCTCACTTCTAAACATTCCGTCCCTCCCTTCCATCATTCTTGGCAACTAGAATTATAAAAGTATGACTCAATACTATAACATGATCCAAAATTTGACATGAAATTGCTGAGAGAAACATATTTCAATATGAAGCGAATTGATTTCGGCCCAAAATCTATTAGATTTAACTGTTTAGTTTTAAAATATGTCATTTTTCAATCTTAAGTTTTAGGATTGACATGAAATTAAGTCGTTCATTAAATAGATTGACTTGAACTGATCAGTTCCTCATCTTTATAACGAAAACCGACCGACAACCCTTAGACAATATGGTAATGAGATGACAATGGGTGATGTCTAGGTCGAATCCACTAAGACCCGAGTCCATTTATTTTTTTGGATATGGACTAGACTCCCTCGAGACCCAGACACTATGGGCCTAATGGCTCCATGGTTCCTTAGCGAATCCCGACCATTTTTCAAATTAAAAAATTTTTTAATGGATTTTTTATTTTTTTCCACATCCCAAGGTGAATTCACATATTCAAATAACAATGAATTGGATTTAAAAGATATGACATTTGATATAAAAATAATGCTCCTTCAAAGCTCAAAATTTGGATCGAATGAGTCTTGGTGAATGAGAGAAAAAAGAGATTATGGACGCAGAGTAGTGACCGTGAATGTGAGGAAGTAGTGCAATGCAAGACAGCTAAGCTAAAAACATTTTAGTGACTTAAACTTATAGTTTAGTCAATTTTCATATTTAATTTTTTTTTAAAATATTAATGGGTCTTAAATTAATCTAGATCAGGTCTAGGTTGCAATTTTTAGACCAGATCCAAGTTCGACCTATGAACACTCGAATCTAGATCCGCTTAATCGGATCCCATTTTAGTGAACTCAGACCGTTCATTTTGGGTCAGGTCTAACGAATTCAAGTGAGGTCTCAGACCCACTGCCATCCCTGGGCAGAAGATAGAAGCAGACACCAAAAAGAGTTCCGCTAAATACTAATGGTCAAGTGATCCAAATATTGTAATTTTGAAATAAATACTATAAAAGCAGCAAACGACAACCCTTGATAAGAGAGGGTCTTTTCTTACCTGCATTCTGTGTTGTTTTATTTTCTGGGGCACAGGTCTACTAATAGCATGGGCAGATCTAAGGCTAGTCTAGAGGTGTCTATAGACATTCCTAACAAAAAAAAATAAATTAAGTAGCTATTTAAGAAGGATTACTTGTTGTATTAATGGATACCTGTAAAAACAGGCCCAAAAGCCTTTGGACACAACTCACACGTGATCCAGCCGCCCAAGTGAACTAAAAACAATTTTTTTTTACTGAGATATGCGGCTAATTTTTATTTTATTTTAATGGAACTAATAACAAGTGGGAAAATATTACATTACACACGTATGTACAGTGCAACGTACATACGCGCGCGTGGACTCCAAAGATTGAGAGGCGCGTTTAACGATGAATTAAATTTAAAAAAAACAAGTTGGTTTCTTTTACGATTTTTGAACAATCGAGCTTCGTCCGAGCTTTGGAATTCCACTGCTGCTCTGCTTCTCTCTCTCCTTCTACTGCTCGGTTGCTTGATTCTTCAACTGATTTTCGTTCTCTCATCATCTTGAAGCCAATTTCTCTGTGCTAGGGTTTCACCTGTGACTCAATTTGTTCTTCGGATAAGGTAATAATCGCATATGCACTGATTTTTCGCATTTTACTCATTGTAAATTGAGATCTCTCGAGCAATATGCCTACAGGAGAAGATTTGAACGATATTGCTGCAACAAAGTTTGTTTCATTTCTAATTTTAGGTTCAATTTTGTTGGTTTTCGGTTTTTGTGGTGTTTGCTAGATGGTTATTTAGTTTTGGTGGCTCTAGGGTTCGATATTCGGATTCAGTTTTCACATTTGTGGTGTTTGATAGTTGGATATTCGGATTCAGCTTGTGGTTCCCTAAGGGAGCGAACTTAATTTTGTGCCAGTTGGGAAGAAAGTAGTTAGTCCTTTGTTGAAGTGCTGACGCCATAGATTAAAGACATGGGTTAGGTCAGAGACCACAATGTTGCTGCAATTTGACATGTCCATGGTTAAATAGTTACCTTTATGTGATTATGATCATAGGAGCTCAAGTGAGCTTCAAATGCCATAGCCAACTTGTACTACTTGTTATCTTGCACTTTGTGCTTTTCTAAATTCCTATGATAGTACAGTTTCAGGGTACGTTGTTCTATTCACTTGATCAACATCAACTACCAGAAGTGGTGATATGCACGAAATAACTTAAATCTTGTACCCTTCACTACTCTTTGTTGTGAATGTCTGTGCAGTTGGATTAGATGTCTAATTGTCCTATTCTAGATCTTTTGATAGAAAGTTTTCCTGAATCCTTGCTTCCGGTCTGACTAGAAGTATGAGACTAAAACATAGTATGGTATGTTTTGGCTATGAACCTCATGACATCCTTGATGTATTGCCATCCGGTTTCACACATTCTTTACTGTCCCTTGAAAGTGCTTGCTTTCTTTTGTCTATGACTCTTTTGAGTTCGTAATAGGTCTTGGTTAGTTTGTTGCTGTTTAATTGTTCTCATTTATCTCAGTGATATAAGGATGAAGCAGATCAAACATGTGGCGTGCAAGACATCAAAAAGAAAACGCTGCGAACAACCACCTATTGGTATGCTCCATATATTTTTTAGCCATAAAACTTTAAAAATTAGTGTTCTTCCTATATTGGCACAAAAGATTCCCTACAATTGGGGCAAGTTTTACTGCAGTTAGGGAAAGGTTCCCTGCAATTGAGGAAAGTTTCAGTGCTTTTGGTGAAAGGTTCACTGCAGTTGGGGAAAGGTTCAAGGTACTGCATAAAAGATTTATTGGATCAAATTTTATATATTAGCTTACTTCCTATATTTGTAGTGATAAATTTCTGATTTTGAAATTGAAAAAAAAAAAAAACAGCGGAGGATCAAATGTCTGATAGTGGTAATGAAGATATTCAAGCAGATGAAATTGAATATGATTCTACTAAGCTTAGGACAAGGATGTCTCCATATGGGTTGTGCAGCTTTCTACGAACTATATCAGATGAGCAGAAGAGAGACATAAATGAGTTGGGGTTTGCATTTTTATTGTGTTTGAGAGTCGATAAAATCCCATCAAGGCTAGCCAGATGGCTCGTTCAAAACTTTGATACTTGTAGGCGAGCTTTGAAATTGGCTAGCAATGAAGAGTTGAGAATATGCGAAGAAGATGTATATTTAACAATGGGGTTTCCTAGGGGACGCAAACCTGTTCAAGAAGCCAAAAAGAGTGACAAGGGGGAGTATACACGGGTTCTTGATGGGTGGAAGGCTCAGTGGGCAGGTGCATTACCTAAAACGCATCAAGTGCTTTCACAGATGAAAAACCAAAGGCAAGGGGGTGATATGTTTAAGAGAAACTTCATTGTCTATGTGGTCACCACTCTTGTCAAGGGACAACAAACGTGGAAAGTGAATCATCTTGTACTCAAAAGCTTAGTGGATCTGAAAGAGGTGAAAGACCTCAATTTGTGTGAGTTCACAATAGATAGTTTGATTTCTTGCACGGATAAGTGGAAGAGGCAACCAAAAGGTGCATATAGAGGTCCTCTTCTATTCTTAATGGTAATGATTTTTACTTTTATATTACGAAATTTGGTACTTATTCTTATTTTGGTCGTTACTGAAGTTCATTCATTAATGACTTCTTTTCGGTCTGCTAATGTTCTGTTATAGTTGTGCTATGTTGATCGTGTCCTATGCAAGAAGAGAATGATTAGTAGAGAGTTTCCCATTATAGCAAATTGGACTAGCAAAGATCTGTGGGCTCGAATGAATTTTGAGTTGGATAGCTGTCAAGGCTTCGGTAAGGGGATTGAAGACGACAGAATTAAGGCACCAGATACACCAACTCTCCATATTCAAGAAGAAGAAGCAGATATTAGGGCAAAAAAGGTTCTTCTTATACTTAATGTTTCTTTCAGTGAACCTTATTGCCTGTATTAGTGCACCGTTCCTGCCGTGCAGTGTATCTTTTTATGATTTGTTTTATTTTTTGAACTAATTTTGATGCAGGCATGTGTGCAAAAGATTTCAAGATCATTGAAGAACTTTGCACATTCTGTTATTGAGGTTGTTGATCCTGTGAGTGAGGCACAATAGATGTTCCCAGCAAGCACCCAAATGGACAAAGTTCAGGGTGTTTTGGTAGAAATATTGACTAACTGCTCAAAGCAACGTATATTTAAGGACACGGCTAGTCCATCTCAAACACAACCTGGACATGCTAATGTTGGTCATCAAGCAACCCACTCTAGTCAAGATAATGGATTGTTTGTTAGTGATCCATCATTCTGGGATGCATGTGTTGAATTAGCAAAGACTTATGAGAAGACTAGTGGGATTGGTTGCGCAAGCACCTTCACACCACCTGGGTTTGATTTAGGGTTCGATTTTAGGCCTTCTCAGTCAGTCCAAGTTGAGAGCCCTAACCAAGGTGGAAGTGGGGGTGTAGGGGGTATTGGATCTGGTGGTCATTCTCAGTCAGTGCAAGTTGAGAGCCCTAACCAAAGTAGAAGTGGGGGTGTAGGGGGTATTGGATCTGGTGGTCATTCTAGCCCTGATCCTCAAATAGAAAGGAGTCCCAATTCAAGCTCGGAGAGCCTGGGTGGAGATTCGGTTGGAGATTGCTTGCCCCCAAGGAAGAAGATGTCTACCCCTCATTTTAGATCTCCGTTCTATGTAAGGCACATTGATGTCTTGAAGTCTTTAACTATTAGAGAAAAGCAAGTGTCTGATTGGGTTTTTCTCCCATTGGATGAAGTTCACTATGATAGGTAATATTACGAGTTTTATTTCTATTTTTATGATTTTTATATTTTGTATATTGATTTATGTTTTAAATTTTTGATGTTTTTAATGGGGGTTTTTTGTTTGTTGTAGTGAGCTATTATTCGCAGATGCAAATTTCAGCATCACTAGATCTGTAATTAG